>OX421261.1:4037500-4637500 GCA_949125355.1 Agriopis leucophaearia | reverse complement strand
TAACCAAACCACCATCACCATAACTAACCATCTCTTTTTTCTTCCCCGAAGACTTTCTATTAGTAGCTAAACCTAGTCTATGTACTTCCCCTTTAAATATGCACTAACACAAACTTTTTAACCTTAAAATGCAGGCAAAGTGGAAAATTTGGTGCAAAATCTAACTAGTGTAGGTATGTACAATATGTACCTACAAAAGCCCAGCGCACACTGGAAAGTTGATGCAGCGTGTGGCGTAATGGCGTCACGGTGGCGGCGGCGTACAAGCGGCCCTTCCTGCACCCGTACTACAATCTCAAAAGCATTCTATCTTTCTCCCTCTCTCGGCTAATGCGAGAGCAAGTCGAAACAAGAATGTTTTTGAGGTTGTGGTAAAAATTGTCCTTCCGTGCTTTCTAAGAGCATCGCGCCTTCACTCCGTCACGCCTGGACTGTTCTAATTTCTAATAAATATGGTATCCAAATAATAGAGTCTACGGCCGCTTGACGCTGCCTCTACTCTCCAGTCGGCGTTGCCCTTAATTATAAAAAGTCTCTCACTCATATTGTAAACGATGACCCGTCGACCCCTGGCGTCGCGCACCGGTGAAACCGCCACGTACCTACAAATTAGGAAATCACTCTTATGAAATACAAAGAAGGGCATTATATCACAAACTGACGCAATAAGTAGAAAACCAGGAACCAGTTCCAGTTTCGTTGGCTTAGCAAAGTTCAAGGGCATTATGTACCGCGTAGTAATGTTTTGGATTTTCGAAAAGGTTGTAGTCGGAGCCATCTGAGATCGTTTTGAGCGATAGGACTGTTTTTACCATCTATACAGATCCTACTAATATTATAAATGTGAAAGTTTGGATGTATGGATATTTGTTACTCAATCACGCCAGGACGGCTGAGTGGATCTGGATGAAATTTCGCACAGAGGTAGATTATAGTCTGGAATAGAAGATAGGCTACTTTAAAAACGGCTGGATCGATTTGGATGAAATTTTGTGGCCCTGGAGCGGGACATAGGAGCGAGGCCGAAGGCCGAGCTTACACCCGTGCGAAAGCGGGGCGGGTCGCTAGTAAATAATAAAGATAAATAAAGAGGCTAGTAAATGTTAACCAAATTAAACAGTCTGTGCGGTTCCAATAGGCCCCAAACTAGGTGAAGCGTATAACTTGGTGGCTGATCTCCATTAAGTTCAATCGTTCTGGCTTTTTGTAATTGGTGTATAAATCAGCCCATAGATAGATATTTTACTTATTTTTAAATCGGCAATTGTCTTTATTAACGTAACAAAATACAAGCTCGCTAAAAGCCCTTTAGTACGCCGGACCGCCGCACCGCTTTACCGATGGGAGAGAAAGAGAAAACACATTCTCTCGTTAGCCAGACGGCGGTTCGTCAACCAAATCCGACATGTCTGTGAAGGCTTTTACACTACAAAAAATAGTTGAACGCCCATAGACCGTTGAATGTCTAAAGACAATCCAAATGCTCATGGCACTTTTGTTATAAGCTGACCTTGAACAGTGATTGAGAGTGATTTTGTACTCTTTGATTAAAAAGGTACAATTATGGTTTGTCGTAATATATGTAGGTACATGTAGACAAACTGAAACAATTCACTGCCCTCAGTAGGTACCTACATCTGACATAAACTAGCAAATACAGCATAGTACCTAAACCAATTTACGTCAATACGTGACGCCACCATTCCGGTGCCACGATTTGTAAACATAAAAATATAATTATAAATCTATAAAAAGATTATTAATTTAAGCGAACTTTTCCTGTATCTTTGTTTCCTTGGTTCGAGATATGAGATTTATTAAATAAAATTGAGTGGAAAGGCGAGCAAGCTGCTCACCTGATGGCAAGGCGTGCGCTTGCCCGTAATAGTTTAGTGTCAACCAGAATTTAGGTCTTTAATAGTTTAAAACCTTACGCCACTTTGCATTACCCGCTCGGCAACCTGAGATATTTGATGTTACATCTAAACATTGTACAAATTAAGCAATGGACCATCAATTAAACAAATTTGTAAAAATAAAAGTACCTACCAACTGCACATTTACTATCCGTTGATCGAATTGGGTATTGTACGAACTGGGAACTAACCTTCACTGGAAACATTTTCCTTCCATCCGGAACATAGTTAATGTTTGTTTGTCACTACTGCTTGGCAGTTGAATAACTGGGAAAGGTGTAGTACTTCCCAACGGGGGAAGGTCTCTTCAATAGGGCCCTGTTACCACTACAACTAAAGGTATCAATTATCATTAACTATTTTGTCTTTAACCCTAGATCACTAAAATACTTTTAATTATATTACATTTCGTAAATATAAAAGCAGACAGATTTACTAAAGTTTCTCAACATAACACACATTACCTAGGTTAATCCTGGTAGACTGAACTGAATAAACAGCTATACCATGATCGCTACAAATGTCCTTCTAGGAGTGGCATGACACTTTGATCATCCTATGCTTCTGGTATGGGCAAACTGCTCAAATTTTTCCTTTGAGCTTGAGAAGTGCTAGCTAGAATATTCTATATTTTGGATTCAATGAAGTTTTTTGTTTTATTCAAAGCTTACCTTGACTAACTTAGCACGCGTAGTGACTAAACATTAGTCCTTGAGACTAACAATTCGCTAAAACTCTGTAATAAAATGGTTGCGGCTACTATACATGCACAGACATCACTAATGCAGTCTGAGCGTGTCGGGCCAAGGGAGTACCTGAAACATGCCTGTAGTAAAATATATTTTAATTACCCGTTATTAATAATTTCTTTCAGCTTAGCGTCTTCGCAATCCAGGTTCTTGAATATGTCTGGGTAGTACTTCCTCAAGCTGAGGTATTTCAGTAACGTCTGCTGCGCCATTGGGATGCTGTACTTCTTCTGTCTTAGAAACCGGAGTATGAAGGCGTCATCTGAAAAAGGAACAAGGTTTAAGCTTCGGCTTAGTTTTGATGTGAATCATCTATTGGCGCGCCTTGGCTGTAAATCCGACTCGTATGCCGTGACGGACGTGACGTCATGTTTCACATCTGCCGGCCGTCACGTGACGGCCAACATATTTCTTGGTGTGCATAGAAATTTACGTCGTGTTGTGACATTATAAACTGTACGCAAATCTGCCAATCGGTGGAGAATTCTCTGTTTGGTAGGAAATGGGAGAAATGCGGGGAGAGCGCTGGGTTTGATTTAAAGCAGGAACTTTATATATTTTTACCAGGTCTGACGTACCTGATTTTTTTACCAAGTCTAACGTCTCACTATGGTCCTCATGCACAAGCTCAAAGTCGCACAACGAACTATAGAGAGGGCTATGCTCGGGGTTTCTCTACCAGATCGAATCAGAAATGAGGATATCCTTAGACGAACGAAAGTTACCGACATAGCCCACTAGATTCGCAAGTTGAAGTGGCAGTGGGCAGGGCACATATCACGCAGAACAGATGGCCAATGAGGCTGAAAGGTTCTCAAATGATGACCACAGGCCGGTTAGCGTAGCGTAGAACGTTCATGCACCCACAAGACGGAAAGACGACCTATAAGAGACCGCAGGGAAATGCTGGATGCAGGCCGTTTCCAACCGGCCCAGTTGGAAGGTTGCATCTTAGAGATCGATGGTGGAGGCCTATGTCCAGCAGTGGACGTCCTAAGGCTTAAATGATGATGATGATCAAAGAGTTTAGGTATCCTTTTTGTTGTTATTTTTACTCTACATCCATTTTAGTAATATCATCGACAAAAGTACGTTACATCCATTACGTTACATCTTACCTAGTCGTACATTCCGAACATCATTATTCTGCTGGATCCACTCCCTCATGATACGGAGGCCCTGGTCTCTGATCGCCGGCGTCTCTCTGATCTCCTGGGCTGCCTCGGTGATGCAGTTCTTGATGCTCTTGGTTAAGCATCCTTCCTTGTCGATTTTCTCGCCTGATACGTTCCAACTGGTCTTCACTGTCACCAGCACGCTAGCTGTCGTCATCTTGGAATCTAATTATGTGAGAAAGTAAGTGTTTAATAGAAATAGTAGCAAGAAACAAAAAAAATACATTTCTGTGACTACCGCTACCGGCTATTTCATACATTACGTTTAAACAACCAAAATAAATTATGATATTTAAGGGATCCATAATATAAGCTGAACATAATTTTATTGAGACAATGACGTGTCTCTCGGATTACTACCTCCATTCCGTGTAACCCAGTATAACATTCATCATGTGTATGAAGTTACAATTTATCTATGGAGATCAAGCGTGAATGCAAGTCTTGTATAATTAACTAGTCGACCGCCCCGGCTTCGCATGGGTGTAAGCTCGGCCTTCGGCCTCGCTACTATGACCCGCTCCAGGAACACAAAATTTCATCAAAATCGGTCCAGCCGTTTTTAGAGTATCCTATGTCCGTCTCCTGGTTCTAAGCTACCTCCCCACCAATTTTCAGCCAAATCGGTTCAGCCGTTCTTGAGTTATAAATAGTGTAACTAACACGACTTTCTTTTATATATATACTAGCGACCCGCCCCGGCTTCGCACGGGTGTTATGACCCGCTCCAGGTACACAAAATTTCATCCAAATTGATCCAGCCGTTTTTAGAGTATTCTATGTCCGTTTCCTGGCTCTAAGCTACCTCCCCACCAATTTTCAGCTAAATCGGTTCAGCCGTTCTTGAGTTATAAATAGTGTAACTAACACGACTTTCATTTATATAGATATATAGATTTAAAAGACAGGGTGAAGAATGTAAACATTCGCAGGAAAACAAAAGTAACAGACGCCTTAACTTTCTCGCTACAACGAAAATGGAAGTGGGCTGGTCACGTGGCCAGGTATGCTGACGATAGATGGACCTTAAGATCATTAAAATGGATTGGACCACGAGGCACTAGAGCGAGAGGCCGGCCATGTGCCAGATGGGCAGATGAAATAATTGCAACAGCAGGAGGAAGTTGGCTAGTCACAGCTACGGACAGAGAAAAGTGGAATTCCTTGGAGGAGGCTTTTACCCGAAAGGGGTCCATACAAAATAATTAACCGTTTCTATTTTATAGATTATTATGAATGTATCAATTTTAGGTATTTTTTTTTTTTTTTTTTTATTCAAATTTTTTCATTATAATTTCACTATTTATTGTAATTTTGTATGGAATTAATTAAAGCTTTATTATTATGACACTTTATTTCATGAAATTCTCGGGTCTAGCCCGGACATTTGGTAGGCATTGGTGGAGCCGAAGCCAACACCAAGAGGCCCTGTTGAATATAAAAAATACAATTATGGAATATGTATAAAAAGGAATATGAAACTATTGTACAGTATAGGATTAAAAAAGTCTGGGCTATTGAGGTGAACAACTTGTGGATGGAATAACAGATCTATAGAATGAGAAACGGCACCTGCCTTATCCTGTCTCATCTCAAAATATATTTAGGCAGGTGATGACTTGCCACCCACTGAATGGGCCCCCCATAAAGGCTGCCGTATCTTGGCACCGGAGGGGCAACATCGGCGTGGGTGGCTTAGGGTGTAGAGAGGTGTGCTGCACTTTCACTAAGAGCTACTCGCGGCGTTATGCCCTTTAACACTTCCACCCTGGAGCTTAGGTTGTTAGCTCTTGCGGTTTATTATTTATTTTTATTATTTTTATTTTTATTATATTTATTATTATTTCTCTTTATTTAAATATATTCTCGGGTCTAGCCCGGACATTTGGTGGGCATTGGTGGAGCCGAAGCCAACACCAAGAGGCCCTTTTGAATATAGAATACATGCAACTATGAAATATGTATAAAAAGGAATGTGAAACTATTGTACAGTATAGGATTAATAAAGTCTGGGCTATTGAGGTGAACAACTTGTGGATGGAATAATAGATCTATAGAATGAGAAACGGCACCTGCCTTATCCTGTCTCATCTCAAAATATATTTAGGCAGGTGATGACTTGCCACCCACTGAATGGGCCCCCCATAATGGCTGCCGTATCTTGGCACCGGAAGGGCAACATCGGCGTGGGTGGCTTAGGGTGTAGAGAGGTGTGCTGCACTTTCACTAAGAGCTACTCGCGGCGTTATGCCCTTTAACACTTCCACCCTGGAGCTTAGGTTCTTAGCTTTTGCGGTTTCCACCCCTGGACGGCCGGTTAAGGCAAGCCAGGGGTCAGGGGTCTCATTTAGCCCCATGGAATCGGGGTACGCGGTGTCGCCACTCACCGACGGCTCGCCATAAAGCCGCCCCTGCGTTTTTATTATTATGATACTTTATTTAATTACATTCTCGGGTCTAGCCCGGACATTTGGTAGGCATTGGTGGAGCCGAAGCCAACACCAAGAGGCCCTGTTGAATATAAAAAATACAATTATGGAATATGTATAAAAAGGAATATGAAACTATTGTACAGTATAGGATTAAAAAAGTCTGGGCTATTGAGGTGAACAACTTGTGGATGGAATAACAGATCTATAGAATGAGAAACGGCACCTGCCTTATCCTGTCTCATCTCAAAATATATTTAGGCAGGTGATGACTAGCCACCCACTGAATGGGCCCCCCATAAAGGCTGCCGTATCTTGGCACCGGAGGGGCAACATCGGCGTGGGTGGCTTAGGGTGTAGAGAGGTGTGCTGCACTTTCACTAAGAGCTACTCGCGGCGTTATGCCCTTTAACACTTCCACCCTGGAGCTTAGGTTCTTAGCTCTTGCGGTTTCCACCCCTGGACGGCCGGTTAAGGCAAGCCAGGGG
The DNA here is from genome assembly GCA_949125355.1 of Agriopis leucophaearia. Lineage (NCBI taxonomy): Eukaryota > Metazoa > Arthropoda > Insecta > Lepidoptera > Geometridae > Agriopis > Agriopis leucophaearia. The sequence goes on along the minus strand of OX421261.1, from coordinate 4,630,743 downwards.
TCAGGGGTCTCATTTAGCCCCATGGAATCGGGGTACGCGGTGTCGCCACTCACCGACGGCTCGCCATAAAGCCGCCCCTGCGTTTATTATTATTATTATTTTTGTTCAACATTTTTTTGTCTCGAAGTGTTTAAGACACTTCGGTAGATATCATGAAATCACGGGCCTAGGCCAAGTGAGTTTCATGTTCTGTTACGGGTTGGTTATTTAAGTCTTCCTGTAGAAATTTTCGGACTATGCGGCATGTATTTAAAATTGCAGCCTTCTGCATCGTCATGTATGTACTCTCGGGTATATCTATTATTTTAAGAGATTGAATGAGGTGTTTAGGGATCACTCCTGTACTCGACAGCACCAGCGGCACTATGAACACTTTATTCATTTTCCAAATTCTAATAATTTCTTCTTTCAGCTCTGTGTATTTGTTTATTTTTTCTGTAATTGTTCTATGAAGATTGTGGGTGTTAGGTACTGCAATGTCAATAAGAAATACTGTTTTATTTTGTTTGTCGATTAGTGTGATGTCGGGTCTATTGTTGTGGATGGTCTTATCGGTTAATATTGCTCTGTCATAATATAGTTTGTAGCTGGTGCTCTCCAGTACAGGTTTTGGGTTGTACTGGTAGTATGGTGTAGGCTTACTTGGTATTAGTTTGTGTTTGATGGCTAGTTTTTGATGAATTATCTGTGATACTTGATTATGTCGGTGTGTGTAGTCTGTTTGAGTAAGGTTAGGACAGGCGCTGGTAATATGCTGAATAGTTTCTGAGTGGCGGTTACATTTTCTACATTTATCGTTTGAAGTGTTAGGATCTTTAATTATGAACTTTCTATAATTTTTCGTGTTGATTACCTGATCTTGGATAGCTATCATAAATCCCTCGGTTTCAGGAAAGAGCGAGCCTAGTTTCAACCACTTGTTTGAGGCTTGGAGATCTATGTGAGGCTGTTCCAAGTCGTGAATATGTCGCCCATGTAATTCTTTACTACGCCATTTTGTTAATTTTCTTGTTTCGGCATTTTGTACATTGGTAAATTCTTTGTTGTGGTTTGTCAGATTCAGTGGTGTATAGTTTGTGTCGGATTCTACTACTGCTTTGTGTAGGTCACTGTGATGTGATTTTTCATAAAAGAAATGTCTTAATTTTTGTACCTGTCCCTCCCATAGTATCCCTAAGTCTATCATTCCTCTTCCACCTTTCTGTCTTTGAATTGTCATTCTTTCTATTGCTGACTTTGGATGGAGGTACTTATGTTTCGTTAGTGTGGTTCTGGTCTTTATTTCCAATTTCTGAATGTCTGTGTGTGTCCACTTTATGATTCCAAAGGAGTAAGTTAGTATGGGTATTGCGTAGGTGTTGATTGCTTTGTATAAGTTTTTGGAGCACAGTGTTCTTTTGCAAATTTGGTTTAATCTGTGTATATATTCTTTGCTTAAATCTTTTTTTAATTCTATATGGTTTATTGATCTTCCTTGGTGTAGCCCTAAGTATTTGTATGTGTCTTTTTCTTCCATTGTTGTGAATCTAGTGTGTTCAGGTGAGTCTTCAACGCTATCGTTACTGTTACTTACTTTACCCCTACGTAAGTGGAGTGTTTTACATTTATCTAACCCAAAAGTCATGTTGATATCCGTACTAAAATTTGAAGTAATTTTTATGAGTTGTTCCATTTCTTTTTCTGATTTGGTAAAGATTTTTAAGTCATCCATGTACAGAAGATGATTTATTGTAGTGTGTTGTGTCAATTTGTAACCGTGATTTGTGCTGTTTAATATGTTTGATAATGGGTTAAGGGCCATGCAGAACCATATGGGACTAAATGAATCTCCTTGGAATATGCCATTATCGATTGGGATTTCGTCTGTTGTGATAGATGTTGAATCAAGAGTGAGTAACAGCGTTGTTCTCCAATCAGACATGACACCCTTCAGAAAGTTAATGATGTTTGGGTCTATTTTATAAATCTGTAGAATATGTATGAGCCAGGAATGGGGTACACTATCAAACGCTTTTTTATAATCTATGTAGGTTAGGTGTAGGTTTCTGCTATGGGACGTTGCGTGTTTAAGGATAGTCGAATCGATGATAAGTTGTTCTTTGCACCCCATATGTCTCCGCCTGCACCCTTTTTGTTCTTCTGACAGTATATTATTCTGTTCTATGTGTGTATTGACTTTGTGAGTTATACAAGATGTTATTAATTTGTAAAGAGTAGGTAAGCAAGTTATAGGTCTGTACTGAGATGGATCGGAGGTGTTATTACTCTTAGGGAGCATAAATGTTATACCTTTAGTTACAAATTTTGGCAATTCTTCCGACCCTTTTATTATGTTAGAGATATTTTTAGCTAGTATATCGTGCAGAGCTATAAATTTTTTATACCAAAAATTATGTACACCATCGACTCCTGCTGCTTTCCAGTTTTTTGTCTTTTTGGTAATTTCTTCAATATCGGTTCCACTAATATCAACAAATTCCATCGGTTCAATAGTGTTTGATCTTTCTATTTCTTCTTTTATCCATTCTGCATTCTCATTATGTGGGGCCTGTTTTTTCCATATGTCAGTCCAGTAGTTTTTAAGGTCAGTTTCAGTAGGTGCATCTGATGGTTTAGTGTTTGGTTTTTCATTTAGAGATCTATAGAATGATTTTTCATTAGTTGTAAATAATTTGTTGTCTGTCTTTCTTTGTAATGATTTTTTATACCGAGTTAACCGTTGTGATTTCAGGGCCAGTTTCTGTTTTAAAGTATCCAAATACTCTTCTGGTCTAATATTGTTTTTCTCGTGAGTGGAGTGTACTTTAGTTTTTGCAAAGATTTTATTGACTCTATTGATTAATTTCTTTCCTCTATTATTGTTAATGTATTGTGTTACCCTGCCAATATCAGCTCTCAATTTTTTTATGTCATTTTCTAACCTTATCTGCCACGCTGGTACTTGTATAGGTCTTCTTCTTGGTTTTGAGAAGTCAGTATCGGTAGAAATTTTATATCCTAATTGTGAGCAAATTACCATTGCGCTACAATAAACCAATGTGTGAATGTGTGACAAGTCTGAATCTACAGAGTAAAATTTACCTAATATATGTTTGTTGAATATATTTACTAGTTCATATAGTTTTTTGTTTTCTCTGAGTCGTGGTAGTTTAGGTCTGGCTGATGGATCAGTTCCTGTGTACATAGTAAGTGTTGTTTCTAACTGTTCTGTTAGCCCTTGTATGCAATTACTGGATACTAATGTGTTTAGTGTGTTGGCCTCATCCAGTAAAGAAGAGGATGTTGGTAGTGATGCAGTTTGTGTAGAAGCGTGAGAGAGTGTGATTGTATTTTGAGAAGTTGATGTTTGAGATGATGTTGGTTGACTAAATAGGTTGTTTGAAGGCTGTGGTGTCAAGAGATTAGTAATGTGTTGTGATACTGTGTCAATTTCATATGGGGATTCTGCTAATGAATTTGAAACCATACTGTTTTCTTCTTCTTTTAACTGTTGGGCTACTTCTGATTTAATTTCACTAATGACAGTGTCTGATAGAAGTTTGTTACGTATTATAACTCTCCTTTGGTCTGCGATTCTCTGTGCTGATACTTTTAGTTGTGGGTATTCTTGTTTAAATTTGTCATGAAGTTTAGTGCAGTACATAGTCCTGTCCATTTCTATTTTAGTTACATAGAAATATGTGCGCATGATAAATGTATTAATTTGATCATCCCATTTCATACGCACCCTGGGTTTCCCAGCTTTGGTGGTCGCAGGTTGGGTGACACATGTCTCCTGCGAAACATCCTCAGCTGGGGATATTGGTCTGCTGCTACTCTTACTACTGCTCCTGTTACTCCTACTCTCGGCTGTAGTCCTTGAGGACATTCCCCTACCCCCCGCGTCCCCGACTCCCGCCCAGCCGCCCAGCCGGGAGTCACTGGCTAGCATGCTGGAACGTCCGTGGCCAGCTACAGACGTGCCCCGGCGATCACCCCCGGGCAGCGGCCCTATACGTGATTTACTTCTTCTAGTCTCCATCTTGATGGGTCACCTGAACCTTGTTAGCCGTGTAAGTTTTTATTGTACTCGTTGCCCGCCCCCCACGAGGTCTGATGTTCGACTCGGGCGTAAGGTAGGATTTTGGGGGGCTTATTATTATTATTATTTTTATTATTATTTTCACGTATTTATTTATCTTCTTAAATCTAAGTTTGTTTACAATATTTATATAAAAACAAAATATTATAAAAAAACTTAAACCTAGGGTGCCGCCAGCAGCGGGGCAGGGCCCAAGCTACCGGTGGTTAGGGCTGCAGAGTGAGGAACCTCCTGACAATGCGCGCTGTGTCAAGGATTACCGCCTTCTGAATCTGACCCTTGACCCAACCGTCTAGCGAGAGCCTCTTAAGGTGGTGGTCGAGGCTCTTCGCTATAAGGCCGTTCACCGAAACAACTATCGGGACAATGATCGTCGAATCAACATCCCACATGGCGGTAACCTCGTGAGCCAAGTCAAGGTACTTGCTGAGTTTGTCCTTCTCAGCCTTCACGAGGTTCTCGTCATGTGGGATGGTGATATCGACGAGCACTGCCCGGCGCTGGGATCGGTCGACCATCACGATATCAGGCTTATTGGCGACAATAGTCCTGTCCTGTTATTATTATTATTATTATGACACTTCATTTAATGAAATTCTCGGGTCTAGCACGTTAAGTGCGAAGCGAGGCCTAAATCACCCCTGATGCAACTTCCCTGTGGTGCGGCAAGCAAAAAAAGTGAATTTCTCTGTCGTGCGAATGGCATAGCTTTGGTTTGGTCCAGTGTAGGAAAGAGATAAATATATATTTGAGATCACTAATGGTTCCGGACTCGGTGGTGTACCTACCTTGGTACCGGATGTCTTAGGCCTCGTGCCGCACTGAATTAATATAATTTTAATGCAGTGCGGAACGAGGCTAAAACGTCCCATATCCCCCCTGACCTCGTACCGCACTCAACGCGAGCTTCCCGCGACCAGTGTTGTGCATCACGTCGATTGATTGTTTTTCAGCACCTGAAAGCGCACGCCATTGCCTCGAAAAGGGTGAAAAAAGGAGAAGATGTGTTGGTTGTTACCAAAAACTACGCACATTTTTACCATCTCGTGAAGCTGATAAAAAATCCAAAAAGATTTTGACTCAGTGCACTCAGTGCAAAAAATCTTATTGTCTACCCTGTTTCAATGAAAAACACTCATAAATAAGTACAACATATATATTGAGATTTTTATAAAAAAAGTATATTGATACGGTTTTTTTAATGTTAATTCAAGTTCTAATAATTGTATTTTTAAAGCCCGAGGCAGAATAAATAGGACAGTTTCTTTTCTACTTCTGGTTGCCTTTTTTTTCTATTCTGTGAACCGCATTAAGATTTTCATATACAAATAGAAAGATAAACCTTATGCATAAACCGTAATCCATTATTTTCCAATAATAAGTCTGTAATAGGTGCCTCTTAATGGTATAAAATGGAACGCTTCGTGCGCGAGTCCGACTCGCACTTGGCCGGTTTTTTTTTCTTTATGGCGCCTTCAAGCACAATTAAGATTATTAAAAAAAAATGTATCCTTTGATAGCTTTGTGTTGTTTTGCCAGGTTTTGCCCTTAAAACGATCTAATGAGATATAATTGATCAAAATCGGTCAAGTCGTTGCGTAGTTAAGACAGTTTAAAAACGTCGATATTATTTTTCCCATCACTAATCGCAGCGAAAATTTGCCCTATTTCAGTGCGTTACGAGGTGTATAAGATCCCATATTTTGTTTTGCTAATAATTCCTAAACTAGCCATCAGATCCCGGGGCGACGGTGGATTAGGGTTCATCAATTCACTGTCTATATCAATAAGGACCAAAATTCTCATTTATCTTTGATTTCGCGCCAGAAAATGGATTTTAGTCTGTAAAAGGAGGTGGGGTCTAATAGACCGCGTGTCGCCCTAACGTCTGGTCACGGTACGGGCCGATTATACCTCGTGCCGCAGGAACGGAAAGTATGCAAAAATTGGTGCCGCAGCTAACGTGCTAGCCCGGACATTTGGTAGGCATTGGTGGAGCCGAAGCCAACACCAAGAGGCCCTGTTGAATATAAAAAATACAATTATGGAATATGTATAAAAAGGAATATGAAACTATTGTACAGTATAGGATTAAAAAAGTCTGGGCTATTGAGGTGAACAACTTGTGGATGGAATAACAGATCTATAGAATGAGAAACGGCACCTGCTTTATCCTGTCTCATCTCAAAATATATTTAGGCAGGTGATGACTTGCCACCCACTGAATGGGCCCCCCATAAAGGCTGCCGTATCTTGGCACCGGAGGGGCAACATCGGCGTGGGTGGCTTAGGGTGTAGAGAGGTGTGCTGCACTTTCACTAAGAGCTACTCGCGGCGTTATGCCCTTTAACACTTCCACCCTGGAGCTTAGGTTCTTAGCTCTTGCGGTTTCCACCCCATTTATTATTATTATTTCACTTAATTTATTTCTCTTCACGGGTCTAGCCCGGACATTTGGTGGGCATTGGTGGGGCCGAAGCCAACACCAAGAGGCCCTTTTGAATATAAAAAATACAATTATGGAATATGTATAAAAAGGAATATGAAACTATTGTACAGTATAGGATTAAAAAAATCTGGGCTATTGAGGTGAACAACTTGTGGATGGAATAACAGATCTATAGAATGAGAAACGGCACCTGCCTTATCCTGTCTCATCTCAAAATATATTTAGGCAGGTGATGACTTGCCACCCACTGAATGGGCCCCCCATAAAGGCTGCCGTATCTTGGCACCGGAGAGGCAACATCGGCGTGGGTGGCTTAGGGTGTAGAGAGGTGTGCTGCACTTTCACTAAGAGCTACTCGCGGCGTTATGCCCTTTAACACTTCCACCCTGGAGCTTAGGTTCTTAGCTCTTGCGGTTTCCACCCCTGGACGGCCGGTTAAGGCAAGCCAGGGGTCAGGGGTCTCATTTAGCCCCATGGAATCGGGGTACGCGGTGTCGCCACTCACCGACGGCTCGCCATAAAGCCGCCCCTGCGTTATTATTATTATTATTATATAGATTATGTTTATAATTTAAGTGCTTACAGTATTTATTCATTACAATACAATATCATTTTATTATACACCATATATAAAAACATAAAAACAAAGTAATTTAAAATTAATACAAAAACCGGCATTATAATAGGCGGCCTTATCACCTCAAGCGATTTCTTCCAGGCAACCTTTAAATAATAACAATGAGTATTATTGGGTAAAGCCACAGGTAAGTGATGGTGGTCGAGCGGTAGCATGTGCGACTGTATACCCGGTTCGATCCTCGGCTCTGCACAAATTACTTAATTTAGTACTTGAATAAATTATGTGCAGTTTTGATGACATCGCTCAAAAATTATGTAGGAAAACATCGTGAGGAAACGTATCAAAAGTTTTATCAAAGATATACGATATTCACCAACATGCACTGGGCCAGCATATTGTATTAAAGCCCATCTCTCTCTCTCTCTGAGAATGTCTTTCTTAATAATTATATCTGCCCACGGTACCCTGATCATGCGTGACGATGTGTGATAAATAAGATGCAAAATAGTGCCAAAATTGTGATTAGGCAATATCACAATCGGCCTAGAAGACTGGTTTGACAAGTTCCCTTTTAGGTCATGTGGTTTTTCATAAATTAAAACCGTGTTTTCTAATAATAACCCAGTTCCACACGACAATTATATTTGCAGTTAATTATGGCAATTAACGTCTCGTATACATTGACACAATTGCCCAATAATTAAAGTTGGGCTACTTTCGTACTTCGGTTCCTTCCATTTTTTTTTTAATCATGATTTTGTTGATGTTTTGATTGAACCGGCTCAATCACCATCGGTCATTCAGAAAGACATGATAGACATAAATAAAATAGTTCGTACAATATTTTTTTTTTTTTTTTTTTATTTATTTCAGCCGTGGTCATCCCATTGCAGGGCAAAGGCCTCCCTTCCTTTCTGCCACTCCTCTCTGTTCTGTGCTATGGTGTACCAGTCTGTTGCGTGGGAGTCAAGCTCGTCCCGTCGTTCGTACAATTTAATATATTAAAAAAAAACGCTTTCACAGCAAGATCAATGAGATTTATCCCTTAATTTTCCACTTTTAGATGTAGATTTTTATTTTATTTAATACAATATAATAATTTATTCGGGACATTTAAATATGTATATGGCATTTAAAGATATGTAAAAGATATAATATATAAAAAAGATATGTAACCATCTCTCATAAACATCCTTTCTTGAATTCGGATTAAAACATTAATATATTCAGTTGTTTTTTCTTTTTTCTTCCTCAGTTGGTTTAGGCGTCGCATTTCTTGTGCATTTGCCTTGCAAAAATGCACAATAATACAAAGTTACAACTCAGGTGAAAAGAGAAGGGAAATAACTTTTGTATTTTTAATTTTCCTATTCAATCGATAAAATTGGTTTTTCCATCTAGACTTAGAACAAGGATTTTGAGAGTAAGCATATTCATTCACCAAGGTTATATATACCAAGGATGATTTTAACTTTTGTCGATGTATATACTCAGATTAGGAGGTCAGGTGGGTCACTGAAATATCAATGTCTTAAATTAAGCCTATTAAGAAATGCGACCGCCTACGTGTCGCAGGTGCGGGTAGCTAGATATATGCCTACGATCGGATTTACACTAAAACCTTTGTACAACTATTAATAAACGTAGAGTAGCCTTGGAATAGTTACTCCATCTTTTGTCTTTTTCGCAGGAGATCCGTAGACGAACAGAAGCTACCGACATAGCCCACCGGATTACCAAGTGGAAGTGACAGCGGGCAGGCCACATAGCACGCAGAACAGATGGCCGATGAGGCCGAAACGTTCTCGAGTGGAGACCACGGACCGGTAAGAGTAGCGTAGGACGTCCACCCACAAGATGGGCCTTATAGAGACTGCAGGAAAACGCTTGATGCAGGCCGCTACCAATCGGTCCTTATGGAAATCGATGGGGGGCCTATATGACACGCCATCAGTGGACGTCCTATGGCTGAAATAATGATGTTGATGATGAAGCTAACCAACACACTGGTAACTTGTGTATGAAGGTCGTGCATCTCTTCACGCAGATAGCCTACGATTTCACTCGCTAATCCAGCCAAACAGCAAGCCAGTGCACCGCGTGAATGCTTCTTAAAAAACTTAATTTGTTTTATAACAACAAATTGGGTAAAATTATTCCAACTGAATTCATTGTAAGGAAAAGAACAACCGCCTATAAGTTACCAAATATCCCGCTAACAAAGAAGTCGGAAATAACAAATTATCATAATAAATATCGGCAGAATTACATATAGGCATAGATAGATAGATAAACTCTTTATTGTTCACATTACAAATTACATACACACGATAAAACAGCTTAAAAACTCGTGCAACAATCGGCGGCCTTATCGCTAAGAGTGATCTCTTACAGGCAACCTTAGGTTGGCGAGGACAAACATAGCCATCATAGTATAAGAATTATACATTTAGAATGTGATATAGATCTTCAAAATGTAAATTCAATGTTGTATTTAACCGACTTCAAAAAAGGCGGAGGTTCTGCGTTCCACTGGTTTTTAAAATGTATGTTCACCGATTTTCCCGCCAACTGTTGACCGATAAAAAAAAAACTTTTGTTTGTTAGGGTATACTTCCAATTTGGTCCCATTGTCACCCAAGTCAGGCTCTGATGATGGGATCTCAGGGAAATCGAGGGCAACCTTCTAATATTATAGGCACTTATTACGATTTTCATATATTTTCTAAAGCTATTCAAGTATTTGCGTCTGATAATTATCATCTCATATGGATGAGCTGATGATGAAGGGTACAACTCCTCAACGGTTAGGAGTTGAAAGAAAAATCTTTCAAAATTATACGTACAATATGGAGCGATAGTGGTATTCTTTCAGGCAATTAGAACCGACTTCAAAAAAGCGGAATATAGATAGATAGAAAACTCTTTATTGTTCACACCAAAAATTATACACGTACATAAAAACAACTTAAAAAACTAGTGAAACAATTGGCGGCCTTATCGCTATAAGCGATCTCTTCCAGGCAACCTTATAGTTCATATATATATTTGTAAAAAACATTGTTAGTAACATATTACTGCAATTACCGGTGATTCCGTCTGCAGGGACTATTTTAATGTTCCCCCAAACGAAGTTGAAGGTACAGCTAGCATATTTACTAATATTGTAGGATAGGGTATTTTAGTATAAAACCTTCACTGCCGCTGGTGCAAATTTCCTACGTAGTTCTAGTACAAGGATATCAAGTTCACTAACATACCAGCCTACCTATCAGCATCAGATACTTGGCCAAACAACTTAATTTGACATTTATCAGCTCTGCCATAAGCCATATTATGCATTATACCTATCCAGCAATCGTCACAACCTTCCAACTATATTGTTCCGCATGTAAACAAACCTATCACAAATAAAATAAGTAACAAGTAGTCCGGTAGCTATCCGGTACCATTTCTAAAGACGTAAGTCGAGGAGCCACTATCGTATTGTTTTAACCAAACTGACAACGTCCCGTAGACTGCTGACGAAACTTTTTAGTACTATCATTTGGCCAACAGTAAAGTTAGTAGCTTTGTAGTTGGGCCATTGAAAGTTGATTTTAGTTCAAATTATCAGTTGCTTTGTAAGAATTATTTTGGACGATATAAGTGGCGAAGGGTATATATGCGCACGGTGACAAAATAGGAAGCAATCAGAACGGTCTTAGAGGCTTTCCAGTTTTGCTACGGAACCGTAATCTTTGATGTATGTATGTATGGACTCGAACACGGCTGAACCGATTTTGACAAGACTTTCACTGGCACGTAGCTGATGATATAAGGAGTGATCCATGCGGCTCAAACTGGAGGGCTCATCTAGTAAAATATATATGTCAACCTAAATAATATCGCTACACATCTTAATTGAACTGAAATACTGACTATTTTTAATTTTGAGATTCCCATCTTTTAGAATCGTTACCATTTTTAAACTGTTTAGTGACATCTTGCGGTAAATATTCAGCAACTGTTCCCATAATTTTTACAGTAGCTTCAGACCAACCATTAGGCGACCCAAATGCAGTCTCAGCCATCGCTAGCGTAGCGAACCCGAGCATAACCTGATCTGCACAGTTTTCCAGCTTGCCGATCATTCGAGCTGCCTCTTTATACGCCGATGGATGAATTCTTTCTATTTCACTCCTGTTGAACGCACAAAGAATCTGCCTCAATGCGGTCAGGTCATAGTAAGAGTACTTCTCAGGGTATTTACCAGCGAAATCTTCACGCACTCTATCTGCAATCGCCGCAAGTTGATCTCGATCCAGATCATAGTTCAGCCCGAAATTCTCTATTACATCAATATTGTCTAAAGTGATATTAGCATATTCTTCCGGCTTCACGGCTGGCGTTATCCAATGGAGTATCATGAGCACAGAATCGGGAATGTTTTCTATGCCTCCGTAGAAGCTCACAAGAGTTTTCCAAATGAATTCCGTTTCTGCACTTGGTAGCTGCTGTTTGCCCAGGTGAGCTAGACATTCGACGACATCTTTTGGCGGTATAGTTTTTAATATTCCTAGGGTCCATTTATTGTCAGATGGTAGTGCCAAAACTTCGTCACATGTTAAACATTGTACATCTGCGATGTTGTATAACATTGCTACGGCAAGAATAGTTATTTTCATTCTGTTTCGATGCGAGGCGTACAAATGAAACCTTAGAATGAATGTGATGTTCTATTTCACCTTTACGTCAACGGTTGATATTTTATGCATGTTTCAATCTCCTTTGCAGCTGAGGCTTCAATTAATTAAGTAGAAACGTAGTTTTTTCAGTTTCTAACCTTTGTGTTTTTTATTTATTAATTCGGTTGGAAGAGGAACGTAACTTTTTTAGAATAGTTATGCAAAAAAGTGTAGCTAGATGACGCCATCGATGGTCATGATGGCCACAACATTGTATTAAAAATGATTATCGACGCATATTTATAATTCTGTTCAAGAACGATTTACACGGGTGCTCTTTTTACTTGTTTTTATTTTTTATTTTGAGCGAAGTAAGAGAAATTTCTAGATCAGTACCAGTAGTGTACTTAATCTTAGTAATATCTTTATGGAAATGTTACAAATAAAAAATCTATAAGGCAGAGAGAGGGGTAAATATATAACTATATATATATATATATATATACAATATATATAGAGAGATTAATCTATGCATTATTTAAAACAAACTTTTAAACATATTTGGCCCTATCAGATCATTAAACTTAAAAAAACACTAAGTATAACACATAAAAGTAAAGATAATAAAAACTTATTCAATGGAGTGTTGAAGAAACACGAAGTATTTGATAATGATCATACTTGGGCAGGTACTTTAGATAATCAAGCCACATAATATTATATAACCATGTTAGGTAGATTCCTAACAAATAAGGTAATTTGTCAGATTTCATCAAAATTACAAAAGAAAGCTGCCTTGAAACTATGGCCGCTAGTAAACAATGCCTTGTGTAAGTCCAAACATAGTAATTTTAGGAGTGGATATGATTCTTGGTATTGTTACATAACTAATAATATGTAACATTTAGTGCATGACGTACTATAAGCATGCCATATAATATAAACTAGCTGTGCCCCACGGCTTCACCCCCGTTAAGCATCCTACAGAAAACGTAAATTTTTCCTGGCAAATATGTAGGCTTCGGCCTTTGATCAAGATTAATGCAACAAAATACGTCAATCCGTTACTCTGTTACTATGTGAAAAAAAAGACAAACGGACAAACTTAGGTATTATCAAACACACTGCTTTAAATTATCACGGTTGTTCACTACAGTCATATATCATTATGTATTATATTGTATGATTAAAAAAATCTTGGCTGTTGTGGTGAGTTCTTGATGGTGTTGAGCTGGTGTATGATATGAGGTACGGCACCCGCCTCGTGTCAAAATATTGTGGCAGGTGATGAATTGCCACCCACTAATTGCCAATAAAGGCTGCCTTATATTGGCGCCGGAGGGGCAAAATTGGCGTGGGTGGCTTAAGGTGTGCTGCACTTTCACTAAACGCTACTCGCGGCATTATGCTTCAACGCTGTAGCTTAGGTTCTAAGCTCTTGTGGTTTCCACCCCCATGCAGACGACTGGATAAGGCAAGCCAGGTTTCGGGGTCTCTTTTAGCCCCTTGGAAGCGAGGTACATGGTGTCGCCATTTAACGACGGCTTGCCACAAAGCCGCTGTTTATTACTTATTTATTTTAAGGTGTATTTTTCCTCAGGATAAAGGCTTAAATTGCATTTCGACGTAGTACAAGTTTCGATTTCCAAATAGGTATTGGACACTCTGATGAGACACCAATGTTCGGAAGAGCATATCGTTACTTGAGATTGTAGATTATGTTGTAGAAAATAATTAAGCCTTCCTATCCTAGGTATTTGAGTCGTCACGAAACTTCCTCTTGAGATAATTATACATGATGCCAATTTCTGTTGTTCTAAAAATTACTATAATTACCCTAGCATTGCTCAGAGCCATTTTCCTCTACTTTCATTGAATAATATAAACCTTAGAACGTAATTGTGGTTTTAAACCTGAGCAATTGCTTATAAACTCGACATGAACGTTGAGCATATACATAAGGTTACATAAATATTTAACCGACTTCAAAAAGAATCCGACGTTCTCAATTCGATCCGTATTTTTTCTACTAAGTACAAGTGACATCTTACACTAGTGTTTTATTAGCTTCCTTGTGTTTAGATCTAGTCTTGGAAGTAGATTTTAACCTTATACTTGAATCTCGAAACATCGAACTGATCTGATAATGGAGCCAAGAGTTGGACAGTCATCATCATCAGCCAGAAGAAGTCCACTGCTGAACATAAAGCCTTCTCCTTTAACCTTCATGTCACTGAACGACAACCTGCCACCTGCATCCACTGGATGCCCGCGACTCTTACGATGTGGAATTGGACAGTGGAACTTTTCAATAGCAACTAGTAAACAAACCCACGGGGACCAAACTCATGAGGATTGGGGTCCGTGGGTTTACTTAACGCATAATTTGTGTGTTTTTAGCATTAAAAAACAAAAAACTACAGTTTGGTTCAATTTAAAAACTGTAAATGCTCAGTGTTAACGTTCTGGTACAATTCAAGGCACCATAACAGTTCTAGAGAGTCAAGTTTAGTGTTCCGCGTTCCACAAAGTGAAGTAAACCCGATAGATTGGGGCCGCAGTGCGAGATCTTGACTTGGCCCTCATGTTTGTCTGTTTGCACTGACATAACTTTGTTTGATATTCACGAAACCGGTGATACGCAAATACTTAGGTAGGTATACTTATCATGAGACGTATTTCTGAGGTTCGCTGACAACACCACAGTATATACAGTAACGTACTACGAAGCAAAACTCAATTGTTTATATATATATTTATATACATATATAAAAGGCGATGTGTTTATGTATGTACCTATTTATGTTTCCTATATGGACTCCGAAACGGCTGGTCCGATTTTGACGGAGCTTTCACTGGCAGATAACTGATGTTATATGGGGTAATTCTCGTGGAACTGCGAGGTACAGTAGTTAGATATAACGCCAATTATATTAGCCAATTATATAGGTACAGGTACAAAGTATTGTTCGCGCTCGTACACGCACACGTTAAGGTATTTAGTACAAAGTTAAAAATGACGAGTTTCCTCCGAGTTTCCTTCGGCCAAGAATTTGAACAACATGCCGGCTTCCTTGTTTTCTGAGAGATATAATCTGGGCGTTTTGAAGGCAAGAGTGGATAGGTATCTTCTAAATCTGCGTGCTTCATCTTCGACCACATCGTCGCTTACCAACAAGCGAGTTGGTGGTCAAACGCGGACTTATTCGATTAAAAAAAAGTTATTTTATTTTATTTGTAAACAAGTTTCATTACAGTTGTTCTTAATTATATTTGATCAAAAACTCTCCAGCGATTTAAAAGTATGAGCTGTATTCCAAACTTGCTGTAGGTTTTTATTATTATTATTTTGGTTTTCTCGTTTGGCTGTCAGAGCAACGGTTTTTGTGCCTTTTATTTTCATGTTGACTTTTGTGGACAAGATCAAAATATAAAGTACTAGCTGCACCCCGCGGTTCTACGTCTATACATTATAATTAAAATGTAGAGATAAAAAAAACTGTAATTGCGAGATAAGAAAAAAAACACAGCGCGTCTTAAAATAAACAGCTGAATACGTGAAGAAGGTTTTTAGAATTTTTGTCCGTGTGTTTGTTTCTCCACGCACATCTCCTAAACCACTGAGCGGATTTAAATGCGGTTTTCACGAATATACTTAGCTATGACCAGATTAAAGTACAGGCTATGTTATTTTGCGAAAGGGCCGGGTTACGGGAGGAAATATGGGTTGAAAGTTTATAAGAAAATCTACGCGTACGAAGTCGCAGGCAACAGCACTAGTCCAAAATATTAGTGCGAAGTGCTATTAGTATACATGTCAATTGTTTTTGATGGGCGCAACAAAACGTTCAATGTACAAACAGAGACTAACTCTATGACGTTATCTTTTGTTAAAATTGCGTTACTGTCAATATCTGGGTAAACTTGATGGTAAAGACGCGTGAACAATTGAAGATCTGTTGCTAACAAAATGAGATAATGACCGTTCATGGACACGCGATCGGTACCAAACGAATTATTACGTGGCCCATGTACTCGTATATGTTGAGCGTTCGCAATGTGACGGCACCAGCAAATATGTACACAGCGAGATCTACATTGTAGACATTGCGATGTTAGACTATGATCAGGGTTAGACGGAATGGTTTTAATAAGCCGAAAGGGTGTCATTGTACTCATCTTATCAACAACTTTTGTACACTCTTGAAATCGAGAGCAAGTATCAGATTTTCCATTTCGTTGAGTGTTAATGACAGCTTTCTATGAATCAGCTGTTTTTTTCTTAATATCTACTAGTACTAAGTCTTTACCAAGATATTATTATAAGTAGGCCGGTCGGATCAGGACGGGGTGACATAATTCCGCTCTAGAACATCTACCTACACCATATTTTATCGGTTCTTCTGTAAATATGCATCAGTAATAGATTTAATTATCAATATAAAAAACCGTCTCCATAAAAATGATAGAACTGAACCAAATTTAAATGGGACCACATGAAATGCACCAGCTTTCAAATAAAAAATAATCATCAAAATCGGTTCACCCAGGTGAAATCAAAATCAAAATTAAAATCTGCAAGTTGAAATAGTGGGCAGGCCACATCGCTCGAAGAACCGGTAACCGATGCGGAAGAAAGGTTCTTGAGTGGAGACCACGAACCGGAAGACGCAGCGTAGGTGGCCTACCTACGCTGCCCCACTAGATGGACCGACGACATCGTGAGAGTCGCGGGTATCCAGTGGATGCAGATGGCAATCTGTCGTTCAGTGTGAATTTCTAAAGGGGAGGCCTATGTTCAGCAGTGAACGTTCTTCTTGCTGATGATGGTGATGACATTAATAAGAACGTTCTTGATTTTTGTAAATATATATTTTTCAGTTTTTTTAAAGTAAACAATATTATTAAACTTTTCTCAGTATAAATATAATTTAGGTAGGTATTTATTCTCATGAGGCACACTGCTTCCTTGCGATACTTCATCAAGGTCGGTTTAGCAGTTTATCCGTTCTCGTACCGGTATAATACTTAATCAGTGTGATGATAAAGTACACAAGTTCCTAACAGTTACGTCCCAGACGTTATTTCGATGAGTGACCGCGAGGTATAGTTGCAGTGGCCGTCAGTATATAGTAATGTATCGTATAGTCAGTATACATTTATATTACTAATAGAACTTTGAGTTCTAGAGAGTAAATAAATATCATTATAAAATAACGACTTCATTAAAATGACAGAACGACTAAATTGAAATGGAATTACAAGGAAAGCATCAGTTTTCAAATAAAAAAAAGAGTTATCAAAATTGGGTCAATTGGTCAAAAGTTCTGAGGTGACAAACATTTAAAGATATATTTTTAAACAGTCGAATTGAGTACCTCCTCCTTTTTGGAACTCGGTTAAAAATCGAAAAATCTTCAACATCAATTGTAGTCAATTTTTTTTTTCCTTTATACTTGACCCACAAAGAGAGAAGTAAATAGAACGGAAATGAGAAGGAAAATCTGTCGCCAGGTATTGTGACAGAACTTTGATTGAACATTCTTATTTATGTCAACGTGCCGAACTCCGCGTCACAGTTGCTATGGGTTTATTTGGCTACAACAAATTTCTTACAAAAATGCCTTGACAGCCGTTCTAATTTAAACAAAAAAATCTTTTCTGTGATTTGATCAAACACCTACCATGATACTAAATTTCATTTTTCTTTTCATTGATTCAATTTCATTGATACTAAATAATATTTGCATAGAAGTCTACGTAATCGATTGAAAACAATATCGATCGCGATTTGCAACCGTAGACCCACATCATAAATATTTATTTATTCAGTAACTCAGCGCCAGCGTTCACAGAAACTACACTAGAGACTCAACTCGGAAGAATCTTTGTTACATTCCGAAAAAAATTTATTCGAACTTTAAATATTTGCTCCGTAGTATGATTATTTATTGTATGTGCTATATAAACATACATACAATTTTAGAAAATTTTGTCTCTACTTATCTAAAAATGGCGCGTCCTCTTCAATCCAAAGATCAGAATTATTTTGCGGTAGATACCTAAGAAATACACGTACTCAATCTTTCCCTCTGCGCTGTTCTGATCTATTGCATAGACTTGCCAACGGCCTGCGCTCGTGTTATGTAACGCCATAACAGATTTTTCGTAATATAGGCATATGTTTCTAAATTGGAAAATTTGGGACACTACATTTATGCGCACATATCTAATTTACTCAAGCTCACGCGAATTTCGCCAGTTACTATACTGTCTATATTGAATTGGTGGAAAATCATTTTATTGCTGGTGCCTTCTAACCTGGCTACATGGACAAGAAGTTAGGAGCCAAAAAAGTTACAAAGCTATAAAGTTACTGTTATTATTTTTAAGGGGAATACTGTAACCTTTTATCATATATCAAAACCAGCTCAGAGCTCCCCCCAGGCCATAAAGAACCATGGCCCACTTGGAAAACCCTGAACCGACTTCGGTCCCAAGTGGGCCGAAGTTGGGATAACATGGCAAAGTGGGGTTTTGTAGAAGGCTCTGATACCGAATGTCTTTGTGGTGTCAACCCTCAGACAATGTAACACTTGATGGAGTGTGCAGCGTGCCCTGCAGCCTGCACACTGGACGACCTGAATGAAGCCATGGAGAGTGCCGTTGGAGTGGCAGAATTTTGGTCCAAAAACTTAATTTAAAATTAAAATAAGTGGTGAAACATCGACTCGAAAAAAGAAGAAGATATAACCAAGTAATTTCGTTTTATGTATTGTTTTGCATATCATTGCGGTTAGTCAGCGGGCCGATAGAAATGTAGGTTTTGGTTAATCGTGTCGTGAGTTATTTTATAGCCAAATTGTTATACGATTATCTAACATCAACAAAAGCATTTTGATAATAAAAGTAAATGCAAATAAAAAAAAAACTACAAATGCGTTTATGATTATTAGTTCAAAGTAAATAGAAGTAGATTAATAGCACTTTTATTTTGTGTTTTTTTAATACTAAAATATTTAATTCTGTTTTTTAAAAATGTTAAAAAACGTATTAAAAATTATATTTATTTTCAAGGATAGATGTTACATTTGCAGGCTAGAATGCATATTTATTTTGTAAATTAAATACCTACTTACTAATCCAATAACAAAAAAATATTATACATTTGTAGATTAGATGTTTTTACTTAGCAAGTAGATATATACTCGTAATAGGTAAATACTCACATCCCTAAGTAACTAAATATATATTTTTTTTATTTTTAATACGTAAAAACAGGAACGAGTCAACCTAATTTTTAAAATCTAAACAACTAAAATCGCAATATTTTTTTCATAGATCACTCCCACTAATAACGATAAATGTCATAAAATCGCAATATCACAAGGTTGTACTCACGTGAGTGCGCGAGCGCAGTTTTTAGGGGTGCGCGGACGGCGAGTTCGGCGGCGCACGGGTGCTGAATGACTACGCGCAAAATTGCCTTCTTCGCCTGTTCTCGCGTTTTTGCAACACCGCGCCATGGCGGGAAGGATACATCCCATTCAGGGCTGCGATTACGAAACCATAATAGCGAAGTGATTAATTAATTGATCTATTCTAGAATCGATTGCGATCTACCAAAGTTCAACATGAATAATGCGATCGTGACATTTTAAGACTTGAATCAAAACGCGCCCTTATTACATACTTAGTAGATTTTTGACTCGTGTCCCATCAATTTGACCCGCTACTGGTTATGTCCCACTAGTCTGGAACAACAGGGCTCGTAGGTATAAATGTCCATTCCCGATGTTCCCATGATAACTCGTTGTTGCTACATATTATAATCAAATTTAATAATAATAAAGTATGTGTCTAAAATGTAGTGTTCTTACTCGTAGATAATGAAATTTTTGTAATGAGAGTAGAAGTGGCCGTGGTCAGATTGAACTTAGATACTAACCGATCACTGCGATCTACTACTAAATCTGAGATGTATGCGCCTTCTTTCAGAGCGTACAAGCTGCATAGCAGTTTGGCAAATTTGTGTAACTCTTATATGTATGTTATTCACTAAAATAAATAATCCCTATCCCTACCATATTATAAATGTGTAGATCAAATACCTTCACACATGACTTCTAACTAAGTAAAAGCAATACCAGATATCGGTTTAACTTGCAAAAAAAATACCGTTTGCGTGATTCAGGTAAAGTGGGGTATTTACCTATAATAGACGCACTTTTCATATTTGTGAAACTACGATCCATTTACACTCATTATTTTAGGAATTATTGAATACCTTATTACGTTTTTAATAATATTATTCGTAAAGTTTAAGCAAATTTACAATTTTTTCGCAAAACATCGTTTTAGTACGCAATCTATTTTCAAACTATGGAACTACAAATCTGACGGCTGTCAGTTTGTTTGTTTGTCCGCGCACATCTTTTAAACTACTAGAAGGATTTCAAAGCAGTTTCCATGAATATGCTTATAAAATACCTGATTGAAACATAGGCTATATTAATTTATAATAATAAATAGTAAAAAAATTTTTTTTTTATAATTATTTATAACGCCATCTAGCTTATTTTATAGTAATGTTGTCGTAATGACAGACTTCTAATTTATGATAATAAATAGTAAAAAATTTTTTTTTAATAATTATTTATAACGCCATCTAGCTTATTTTATAGTAATGTTGTCGTAATGACAGACTTCTACTCGCAGACATGGTAGGTAGGAAGACTGAAGCGGCTGTTGCCATATAATCTATATGTAAATAAAAATATAGATATTCGCCAAAGAACCAGAGTCACCGACATAGCTATTAAAATCTGCAAGTTGAAGTGGCAATGGGCAGGCCACATCGCTCGAAGAACTGTTAACCGATGGGGAAGTAGGTAAGGTTCTTGAGTGGAGACCGCGAACCGGAAGACGCAGCGTAGGTAGGCCTCCCACTAGATGGACCGACGACATTGTGAGAGTCGCGGGCATCCAGTGGATGCAGATGGCAGGATGTCGTTCAGTGTGGAGGTTAAAAGGAGAGGCCTATGTTCAGCAGTGGATGTCTTCTGGCTGATGATGATGATGAAATAAAAACGAATCGCCGAAATGTATGTACCCGCATAACTTCCGATCGACTGCACCAAATAGTTTTTTTTGTGTTTGTTATTTTCAGGACAGCCAACTGCTTTTGAAGAGGTTTTACAGTTTATTATGGCGTAATTTAAAGTACGTTTATTTTTGTATTGACTTCTGACGTGCTAATATACCAAGTCGACGGAGATTAAAATGAATACATTTTTTTGCCAGGATCAAACTTAAGACCAATAACAGACACGCAAAGTAGGTGAACTCGCGGCATCTAATCTGTTACTGATCTATGATTAGCAGCTATTTTGGATGTTATGGTGGTGAACGAAAGCGGTTTAGTTGTTGGAAGGGTCGAGGCGCAGAAGGCGGGCAAAAATTATTTAGACATCATTGATTGGCAGTCTTTACGCGGAGTAATGTTAAATAACAGCGATTAATTATAGATACCGCTCCATGCTTCCTACTTACTATTTACTAATAATTCAATAATAACGTTTGTCATGCATGACATTTCGCTTGACTTATACCAATTTTTTTTCCTTATTGGCTCCATGGCTCCACACTTCCAACGTATTTAACCAGTGAAAGTAATATATTATTTGCTTGAAATATATTTGAAACTATGGACATGTCGGGATACCTGTATCGAGTTAGATTAAAACTAGACTAAAATCATACTATGACGATAGTATGACAATCCGCATTAAAATGGAGAGCAATAAATCTACAATCATGTCATATGTGTAGGTATTATCTATAAAATATTCAGTATAAATAATCCGATGGATTTGTGCCTATTAAAACTTCCGTTCGTGTTCGTTAGTGTAACATTTATATTTGGATATGTCAGTCTAATCGTCCACCCACTAATTACTTTGCGCTACGCGTACGAAGTCGCGGGCATTAGCTAGTCTATACATATTTATTTATTTTATTTTATTTTACATGGACAGCTGCTAACAAACACGGTAGATATACATTGAATAGTCACACAAAAGCTAGAAAAAGTTTTCACTAATATAAACTAAAATAAGTAGAGTAAAAAAAAACTGTAATTGCGAGATATCAAAAAAAAATATTAGAATAGAGTTAATTAAGTAGTCCTAGTCAAAAAAAATTAAATACACATTCTCTATTAAAATAAGCAGCTGAACACGATAGGACAGTTTTTAGAATTATTGTCTGTCTGTTTGTTTGTTTGTCCACGTTCATCTCCTATACCACTGGACGGATTTGTATGCGGTTTTCACGAATATTTTTAGCTATGACCAGTTTGAAGTATAGGCTATGTTATTTTGCGAAAGGAAGGAAAAATGGGTTGAAAGTTTATAAAAATATACGCGTACGAAGTCGCGGGCAACAGCACTAGTATAAAATAAAGTAGTGCTCGTGGTCATACATGAAGATTATAAATTACTAGCTGCTCTCCGCGGTTTCACCCGAGTGGGCACCTTCGATAATAGTAGCCAAAGTTACACCTTATAACATCAGCTATCTGCTAGTAAAAGTCCCGTTAAAATCAGTCCATTGGTTTTGGAGTCCATAGGGAACATACACACATAGATTTATATATTATAATTATGAGTAAATAAAATAA
Source organism: Agriopis leucophaearia (assembly GCA_949125355.1). NCBI lineage: Eukaryota > Metazoa > Arthropoda > Insecta > Lepidoptera > Geometridae > Agriopis > Agriopis leucophaearia. The sequence goes on along the minus strand of OX421261.1, from coordinate 4,608,285 downwards.
CTGATTGCAGGGTTTACCTGTTCTATTAACTTTTACGATCCTCCACACTTCTCATATGTAGATAGACTAGATAGCTACCCCTCTCCGTCTGGCCATAGATTTGAGATTTTGTAGATCCCGGTTATTAGCCAATAATAGCAATCGTAAGTTATGTTGGAGGCCTTTAAGCTGTCGTCGTCTGTCCGAGGGCTGTATGTAAATATGTATGTGTATGTAAATCAATACTTAGTATAAACTAGCTGTGTCCCGCGGTTTCATCCAAATGTACATTCTGTCAGGAGCCGTACATTACTCGTATTTCGGGATGTCCCGAAATCAGGATTTTGGATTCTGTGTTGTTTTGGTCCACATATCATAGATCTGTGGAGATAGCACACTGTGCGTTTTACGCGGTCTTTTTTGCCTCACACCTGCAGTTTTTTGACTGAGCCCCTTCCTGCGGCATTTCCGAGTAACAATAACATGGGGTTCTTCAAAAGGGCTGTTAATAGAATTTAAAGCTCGCCAACGTACCTGTGATGCTCCTAGTGTTACGGGTATTCATAGGCGACGCTGCGCTGATTGCTTACCATCAGGCGGCCCGTTAGTTTGTTTGTCACCTATGGCATAAAAAAATAATCTTGGGACAAAAAGTATTTCTCTCCGGCTCTCTAACTCACTCACTTATGGCTCTAGCTCGTAAGCTCGTTTTCTATCTGTGTGTAATTTTTATTTCTGGTCTACACAATAAAGAGTTTCTATCTATCTCTATGCAATAGGTAAATCATGTTGACTGATCTGCTGCTGCTTAAAATAGGATCAAACAATCAAACAAACAATCCTACAAACAAAAACACTTTACCAAGATAAAATGATAATATCTGTCAAGTAAAACAAACAGCTATAACTTCAATTTTATATTTCGTTATGAATAATATTAATACAATTTGTATTAGGCATAGTGCATAATTGCTAGGTAGGTAAAGCTTAAACTTTGTGAGGCAAGCATAAGAATGGTGCTTTACTTAGTTATTAATTCGCTGGCTTTACCATGCTTTTGCTACTAACATACTTAGCAAATAATTAAGTCAGAAAAAGGTATGATTACGAGGGCCTAGATATTATATCACTTAATTTCCAACTTCAACTGTACAAGCAGTCATTAAGTTGAAGATTGCATAAGCCTGTCGGCACATCTGTAAATTATGAAATAAGAGTTATAATTGGGGAAATCATGTTCATACAAGTTGTTCATACATAACATAACCTTAGCCACAAAATAGTACCATTCGCTATTCGCAGCCGTTATATCTACATGAAAATGGTCCATGATGATATTTGAAATTTCGAAAATCTAATATACCAATATATGAAAGCGAAATATACATACACTCACTCTTATATGTGTCAATGAGTGATTCTTCATAGGGTGTCGAGTTCTGTGAATCCCCCTTGAAAAATGCCATAGAAAACGGCCGTTCACACTTGACAAAATGTACGGAACAGCTGATATTTTTTCGCGATTTCAGTGTTGGTTCCATAGTAAAAGTTGTACGTACACCCTTTTTGCGTAACCCTGTATTGGTATTTATACGATGACAGCAATCCTAATATTTGCTGATATGCCCTAATACTCTCTCACAGATAAAAGTAGTACCTACCTGCAATACAGTTGGGCTTCGACAACAACTGATTATACGGACTGATCACACGTGTGGTCAGTTAGTGAAACGCGAAATAAATATCTACATTTATTTATTATTTCGTCAACTAATCACAACGCGATTTTGCGCGTGTTCAAGTTGAGAAAGTTTTTATTTACGCGAGTAGGTCCGCGTTTGACCACTAACTCGCCTGTTGGTAAGTGACGATGTGGTCGAAGATGAAGCAAGCAAACTTAGAAGATCACACTGGCCTTGAAAAGGCCCAGATTATATATCTCAGGAAACAAGGGAGCCGGCAGGTTGTTCCTATCCTTAGCCGTACAGATTAGAAACGTAGAATCGAAACGTTTGATAGACGTATCCAAGGAAAGTGCACAATGTATGGGTGGTAGTGGGCTGATTTCCTACCTGTCATGTAGTAGAAGAGGGATGGTAGGATAAGGTCGTGCAGCACCGATGCAATTATATATCAATCCAATATTATGCAATCCGATAAATTACTTTTTAATTTCATAAGCTAGAAACAGTTGACTCTCAGAATTATATCGTAGCCTATCTTTACGAATCTGATGCTTCTGATGCCACTTCAAGACAATTTTCCTCAGTAGTTTAAATTTTTCATAGCCTTCTTACCTTGTAGCGAAGTATCAGAATAAACAGAAATATTTCCAACTTACTATCGAAAACGTATCCAAGTTTATCGAGTAAAAAATTGAAGATATGCTGAAGGGCGTGCCAGCTCGTGTGAGCATCAGCAATACCGTCTTCTGGATGCTCATGCTATGGTATTTCTCCCAGCTACTGGAATATACTGCTTGCCGGAACCTTTCACTCTTAAAATATAATTTTCAAACAGTAAGACTATATTTATAGACGTTATCTCTCCGACGATTAGCATACGTAGTTAGTAGAATCTTAAAAGGGTCGGCAACGTATTTGTGATGCCTCATAGCAGGCCTAGCAACGGCCGTGTAAAAATTGTACTGCCACCGTCTTTATCGATTAAATAATTTAATACCATTTGCAATGTTATTCTTAAGATAATGCCCAATCGGTTTACTTTTAATTGTTAGTGGTTTTATATTTTCAAAATATTTTATAACGTGCGTAAGTATTAGCTTTCACCGGTAAGCGCTGCTGCCTTAATAAGCAGGTATGGTAGGTACAAGGTAGGTAGACACTTACTGCATTACATAAAAAGTCACCTAAGTTGAACAGTACTTTAAATGGCTCTAAAAAGTCACCAATTTTAATTTACCATCATTGATTTTCTTAGTAAGACCGTAAATTTAGAACCAAGCTTACCGTTTCCATTAGCAAGTCACAATAATAACATGGTGACAAAAAATGTACGAATGTGGCTATCGTCAGAAATATGTATTCCAAGTTAATTGTATGGTTGGTGCGGAATTCCTGTGAAATTCAAAATAGTTAAAGATATTTCATTCCAAATGTTACTAAAAGTATATATTTCAATAACTTAAATAACATTCCATCTTCTAATATAAAAAAAGACAAATTAGTACCTAACTACTAAACTAATCTATTAAACCGCTACCAGTGGGAATCGTCCCCAAAATGCTGGCCCCATTACCACGTTGTATGGCAATGCTCACTCATTGAGCTATCTAGAGGCCGGCATTCTGGTCACGAGTTGATGACCAGACGTCAAACCAGACTAGACCAACAAAATCTTTGTTTTTATTTTTGGGTTCCTAATCCACACGGGCCCATTGTTTCGAAATGTTACTTAAATTCAAAATTCTCACCCCCCCATCACACTACGTACTTATACAAAAATACGGTGGAGGAGCGTGCAACTTTAGAATGAAAGGTCTCTACCTACTTTACGCGGGGCTTAATTTAGTTGTAGGTAAGTGTTCTAATGTTTCATATATTACAAACAACAGGTTTAGCGAAGGATATAATGGTAGTAGTAGGCTGTAGTGGTAGGACTCTTTTGCAGGGGTCCGCCTGGGGAAGTACCACACCTTTGCCAGTTATTCAACCACCATGCAGTAGTGTGCAAATACTTCTGTGTTCCGGATTGAAGGGCAATGTTTCCAGCGAAATTACAGGGCACACATAGATTTGACATCTTATATCTCGGGGTGACGGGCGCAGTGCATTGCCATCCAGGGTTTTGAACTGTTGAAGTTCAAAATTCTGAATGGCTTTGAGCTGTTATGGGCAAGCGTGAAGAGCCATCAGGCTAGCGACTTCGCTCGTCGCGTCACTCAGTATCATATTTTTATTTATTAAATACATTACACATACTGAATTTTTTTTTTTTTAATTAGCTGATTAATTTATGAGATATGTAGGTATATCTAATCCTTTAAAGTGTTTGGTGCTGATAGAGAGCGGATGCTCTGTCCCTTTCCCGCAAAGCATGTGAAGGCGTAACGTCATGAGGTCCTACAGTGCGCTATCTGTCTAGCATGATATTAAAATACTATTACTAATATATTTTTTGAAAAAAAAATGTATTCGTCAATAGTCTCTATTTATGAACAGCTTTTTTATGAGGTAACTAGCTGCACCCGCAACTTCGTTTGCGTGTACTTTAAATAGTCACAACAGACAGAGGTGCCGAAAATTGCAGTAATACATTACTAACAATATTGTTAGTTACATTTATTGGAGCCTGAGATTGGAGCGTACACAAATAAATTTGTGGCATAGCACACTCTGGACAGGGCCACGTACAGCTGGCCGTGACTGAAGCAGCTGGTGGAGAGATCCAAACCCGCAGTTTACAGCGTCTGTCCCTGTGCACTGTTGATTGTCATGGCGAAACAAACGCGCACAGGGAACTGCACACGCTTCAAACAGAACGGGAAGATGTTGGGTATTAGCGATATCTGAGGAATCCGTGGGCTCAGGTTGCGCAACAGAATTATTGGTACTCCAAATTTTAGTTGTATATTGTGCGCCTGAAGCCCAGAAGCAGACAAAGCGTTTAAAAGTTCAACCGGGTAGGTAGTGGCTTCGTCTTGATACATAACCGGGTTGATGGCACTGCACATAATAATTTCACCCACGACATGCATTAATAGAACACTGTTAATTAGGACATCTTTACCTGGAGTAATAAAAATGCGTTGCAAGGTAGTATGATAACAGAGGTCTTCATGTTAAACTCCATCAGGCACATAAAGTTATTTTGTACGTGGTTTATAAAGCTGAAAAATAAATATAGGTACGTTTGAAACTTAAGTTTAAGTACAGATGCTTATATACTTTATTACATGTTTGGTGGTTACCTACTGCTCAAAAAAAGGTGTACACGAAGTACTGCCAACCCGCCCCGGGTTCGCACGGATGTAAGTTTTAATAATATATAAACCTTCCGTGATTTTTTTTCTAACTGATGGTGAAAACTGCATCAACATCAGTAACGTGGTTCAGGAGGAGTTAGCGAATATACAGACAGACGCGGAAAGCGACTTCATTTTATACTATGTAGAGATGTAATCAATCTTCGATTCAATCGAGACCTGGGCAGTGTTGCTGTCCTTCCAGCGTTGTCATATCGACTATAGGTATATCGAAGTGCTGAAGTGTTTGTATAGAAACGCCACCATGTCGATCCGATTACAGGACAAGAGCACGGAACCAATCCAATTGCAGAAAGGCGTGAGACAGGGAGATGTTATCTCTCCGAAACTGTTCACTAACGCATTGGAGGACGTTTTCAAGCTCTTGGACTGGAACGGATTCGGCATCAACATCGATGGCGAATACATCACTCACCTTTTGCTGATGATATAGTCATAATGGTAGAGTCGCTGGAGAACCTCAACATGATGCTCAGTGATCTCAGTAGCCTTTCCCAACAGGAGAGTCTTAAAATGAACATGGACAAGACAAAAATCATGTCCAATGTCCATGTTGTACCCGTGCCTGTAATCGCTGGGAACGATACTCTCGAAGTTGTAGACCATTACTATCTTGGACAGATTGTTCAGTTAGGTAAGTCCAACTTAGGCAAAGAGGTCGCCCGAAGAATCCAACACGGATAGGCAGCGTTCGGGAAATTGCGTGACATTTTCTCGTCCAAGTTACCACAATGTCTAAAGACAAAGGTTTTTGACCAGTGTGTGTTGCCAGTGACGACATATGGTACTAAGACGTGATCCTTAACTGTTGGCCTTTTGGAAAAACTCAGAGTCACACAACGGGCAATCGAGAGAGCCATGCTCGGTACTTATATCGGTATCTATATATTTCTTTGCGCGATAAATTTCGGAACGTGGATATTCGCCAAAGAACCAGAGTCACCGACATAGCTATTAAAATCTGCAAGTTGAAGTGGCAATGGACAGGTCACATCGCTCGAAGAACTGATAACAGATGGGGAAGAAAGGTTCTTGAGTGGAGACCGCGAACCGGAAAACGCAGCGTAGGTAGGCCTCCCACTTGATTGACCGACGACATTGTGAGAGTCGCGGGCATCCAGTGGATGCAGATGGCAGGAAGTCGTTCAGTGTGAAGGTTAAAGGGGGAGGGCTATGTTCAACAGTGGACGTCTTCTGGCTGATGATGATGATGAGAGATGTAGAGAAGAGAAGTAGGCAAGCACAAAGAAAGGATTTTTAAAATTATTTCCCTGAAGGAGTTAAATGGAATTGTACTAAATATTTTATATCATTGTACTAGATACCTGTAAAGTTCCTCTTGCTTCATTACAATGCTTCTGAATTTTGCTTTTAATTCTTTCTCATTTGCTGACTCAGAAATTACTTTGGTAAGTCTTAAGGAAAGTAGTTGTAACTGTCCGCAGGTGTGTAGAGTGAATATTGGAATCATGGGTTCAAAGCCAATATATACCAAACCGGCGAAGCAATCAAATATGAAACATAACAAGAATACTCCGCAGAATGCCCAAAATTCTGATTTGTATCGTTCTATGACGTATGGGAAAGTCAAATCGAACATAGGGACGAGCTGTGCTTCGCCCTTACAAAAGTAATACGACATCATACATGACGCCTTCACAGGAAATATAGCACTGGTGCTAATTGCGACAAGGACCCAAATCTTGCTCACTTTATATCCTTTTTTAGAATAGGACAGGATAATGTTCTTTTCTTCTTCATCTAATTTCTGTGCTGACTCATAATCTCTGTCCATTGTTTTAATCAGACCGGCTATAGATTCTCTGTAGTAAATCATCATGTAGTATTTCATATTTGAGTTGAGGCAGACGACGAGCATTGCCAAGTTTTTGCTGGCATCCATATATTTTCCAGATATAACGTCGTGAAAGAAAACAGAGTTGATAAGGAAAAATAAACAAGATGCGTTCATCGTCGTCAGTACGACAAATTGTATGAGCCATATTCGATTCCTAGGAATTAGTGGATGCGTCCGAATGATATACAAGGCTGTTGTAAGGGGTTTAAATGCATTTTCAAAACACCAACTAGATAAATCTCTTTTTTCCATGGTTATAACGACGCCTTAATGCGACCGTGTGCAGACTAACAATGATTATGTTGCAACTTGAAATACCTACCTACTACTAGAGGAAATTACTAACAGTGATACTAAAGTGGTCAAATTGCTACAATTATACGTCATAACAGAAGCTTACTTCTGGTATTTCCTTGGGAATCAGCGCATGCATTTGTCATAAAAATTGATGTTATGGTCTTAGATTAGGTATATAATCTAAGGTTATGGTGGACCGTTTTTGTTTTCTTGAATTCTAAATGCAATAATAATAAAAAATACCAAAGAAACTGAAAAGTAGTAAATAAAAAACCTTTTTAGCCTTAATATCTAATCTCCTAAGCAAATGTAACTAATTTTGAGTCGGTGCCAAACAAACAAAAGAGAATTTTTCTACGCACGGAATTCTTGAAAAGAGAAGACAAACAGACCAGCGTGGAATTATTCTACAGCGAAAACTGCATGCAACGTTTAGTAGGCTCAGGATTCCAAATTAGATATTTTTGGAAAGCCAATGCTAGATTTCGGAAACTTTTTTTCATTTACGTATTGTTCCATAAATTTTTATAAAGCGCCACCAGCGGAAGCGCTGAGGAACTAATAAATAGGTAGTAATCGGCAGTATCGATTGCTTCATTCAAATACGGGAGTTTTCTAATAGCTTTCAGCCCAGCAATGCATGGAACAATACGAAAACGAAAAAAGTTTTTGAAACCTATCAAAACTTGTATTAATGGTACTGGTATCATAATTAATAGGGGTTTGAAGTGGTATCCGCACGTGTCTCTAGGTTTACTTTTAGTTAGTACATACTCAGTGGCCCTAGAACGAGCACTTGCGAAAAAGTATTCGTTCCGTAAACGATAGCAAATGCATGAAAAATTAAGTTTCCTTTTACGTCCGATAGAGGCGCTGTTTAATTTTTCATACATTTTGCTATCGTTTACGGAACGAATACTTTTTCGCAAGTGCTCGTTCTAGGGCCACTGATGTCTTTGATTGTATCTCCCGATCGTACTCCGTGGAGCAGCCCCAGATGAGAGTCACGTATGACATAATAGAATGTATGTATGCATAGTAAACTTCTTTGAGATGTGATACTGATGTAATAATGTCTAAGTTGTTTGAGAGCATATATTCCGTTCTACATCTTTTTATACGTGTGATATGCTCCTTCCACGAGAGCCCGGAGTTCAACTCGAAACTGAGAAGATTAGCGGCATTGACACTGCAGTATTTTCTCCAGAGCTGTGGGGTTAGTACGAGAATTTGCGAAAAAGTTATCGATAAGATAAACGATAGCAAATGTATGAAAAATTTAGTTTCCTTTTACGTCCGATAGAGGCGCTGTTCAATTTTTCATACATTTTGCTATCGTTTACGGAACGAATACTTTTTCGCAAGTGCTCGTACTAGGGCCACTGGTGGTTACGGGTATACCTTATACTTATAAAAGGTAATATTGCATTGAAAAATATGATGTTAGTCTTATTGCTTTAGGCCATTCCTTAGTCTTGACCATCGGCGCAAAGTTGCTTGGCTATCGGTTTTTTTATCGGATACATTTCGGAGTGTGCATTGGATCTGCATGATCTATTGCCCTCCTAACCATTTTTCTATCGGACTGCCAGAGCGGGCACGAAAAATCGACACCGCTTTATGGTCGATATTCCGAAAACCCGTACTAACTATTTGATTCCACTTTTATAGTGCGAACTGCTAGTCTGTGGAATGCTTTGCCTGAATGGGTGTTCCCTGATACTTACAACCTTGGTGTCTTCAAATCTCGAGCGAATTGGTTTCTTCTAGGCAAGCGTGCTCCATCGTAGACCACATCATGACATAAGACATGAACATATGGCGAGTTAGCGGTCCAGCCCTAGCCTATCCAAGAATAAAAAATAATTGTATGTAGTAAATAGTTTCACTATTATTTTGCTAAAGTTCGTCTATGAAATTACCCGGGACTACGATTGTTGTATCGTCAACATATAAATTACAGGGCACACAGAGATTTGACATCTTATATCTCGGGGTGACGAGCGCAGTGCATTGCCATCCAGGATTTTGAACTGTTGAAGTTCAAATTCTGAGTGCCGTTGAGCTGTTATGGTCAAGCGTGAAGAGCCATCAGGCGAGCGACTTCGCTCGTCTCGTCACCCAGTATCATAAAAATAAAAAATAATACTTTGTTCGTAGGCTTATCTTTTTTGTGGTATAGGTAATTCTTACACGATTTTACGACACAACAGAAAAAATAGTTTTTTGTAAATTAAACTACACGGATTTGAGGCGCGTTAGTGATTTCATTCAAAAGAAAATTGTTTAACTTCATAATAACGAAAGGTGACATTAGAGCAGATAATGAGTACAAGGACAAATTGAAAAATAATGTTTAATTTTACAGGCAATTTTATTTCAATACCTTAAATGACGGAGTTTTGGCGCCAGCGTGGAGAAAATATCTTGGCTCCTTATATTATTTTCGTAAACTTATGTATTTTCGAGTGTTAATGTGTAATAATAGTGGATAATTATTAATTAAGGGCTCGTGAACGTGCTAGAGTGTAGGCAAGTGATATAACGAGGTGAAACATGTTTTTTCATGTTGTTTCCAAAACACGGAGTTTTGGATGAGAGAGGTGCCTATTGTAAACTCTTCACCACTTTACTTGGGCATGAGTTTGACTTGACTGTGACTTACTTTGTTTGACTCTGACTGTGACTCGTTTTAGGCTATATAAACTTGATAAATATTATGACCGAAGGATTTCGTATCCATGGTCATGTTTTTTTTACAACAACCTTAAATGACATGTCATCTTCATAATATTAAAAAAAAAATAACAACAAAAACTAGTAAACTAATCTAGTATGCCGGCACCAGTGGGAATTGTTCCCAAAATATCGACCCCTTTACCACGTTGTATGACAATGCTCTACCCTTTGACCAAAGTAGAGGAATTTCTTATTTAATTAGGTAGTTAAAATTTTATTACACTAATTTAATTGAAAGGAAGAAAAACACGAAATATATGAAATAAAGTGTCATAATAATAATAAAAAACTTTATTTCAGACACTAGGTCCATATTACAATCAAATAAATCAATTAAATAAAAAACTTTATTTCAGACACTAGGTCCATATTACAATCAAATAAATCAATTAATTAACTCACAGTAAATAGTGGAAATAAAAATAAAATAAAAATAATAAGATTAAGATAAATAAATAAGATTTTTTTAAACTCTTTTTACAGTTATATATGAAAGTTTAGCATGACACCTTTCTGTCCTACGCGGGTCCGATCCGAGTTTCACAACACCTGTTCATACATTTTTTTACTGTTGATAACGCTTCATTTTCCGTTCCATCTTTTTCCTTTTCTTCTCGTCCTGCTCAGTATTCTCAGGTGCTGGTTGGAAGAACCACGGCCCGAGGAAGTTGGTCCATAGAAGCCAGAATGCCCTCACCGGCAGCAAGAGTAGCAGCAACCAGAAATAACCGGATATGAGAGCGAGGACGTGAGCAATCGACGTCAGGATTACTATATCTTTTATGTGCCTGAAAATGTTAAAAATGTCTTTATGTAATTAACAATGTAAAAAACTGACTTCAACATTTGTAAAATAAGCAATTTTGATCCGGAACGACACACTGCTGCACTGAATTTGATGCAATTTCTATGAGACCAATCTGAAAGTATATCCTTTCGAATAAAAAGAGAATATTCGAAAATCGGTATATAAATTAAGGAGATCAGAGGTAACAAACATTAAAAAATAACGAAATTGGGAACCCTACCAAACGTTCTTTTTTTAAGTCGGTTAAAAATTAAAATGTAAGTTAATCAATAATAATGATCCATATGCAATAAATTGTATAGAAATCTCTACAAAGGAAGCCGCCGCCGCTATGGGTCAAAGATATGGTCTAATAAATAAATAAAACTAAACAACTATAAATTGACCTATGATAAATATGTTATATAACCCATACATTTAAAAGAAGGTTGTAATCGATTTTCAAGATTTGTTAACATAGTTTTTAGGGTTCCGTGCCCAAAGGGTTAAAACGGAACCGTAGCCTACGCTGTATTTCTACGTTTGTTGTATGATGTCCCTTTGGTTTTTAATCCGCCGTAACATAACATATTCTGTAAAAATATCAACTGGCTAACTATTATGGTTCGTAATATACAGCTTTGCCAGCCCACGCCCAGCAACTCACTCACGTAGGGACTAGTGCTGTTGCCCGCGACTTCGTATGCATAGATTTTCATATAAACATTCAACCCTTTTTCCTCCCTTATAGACCAAGGTCGATAATTTTTAAAACCAAAAAAAATAATAGTAGGATGAAACCCCTTAGAAAAGGAGGGGAATATTATAAAAATGAAAGGAAAAATAATTTACGGGCGATCTGAGGTCGGGAAGGGGATGGGGGTGAGTTTTTAAGGGTAAAAAACGGTTTTTCTCGAGGTCGAGTCTGGGTCTTACTACATACATACATACCTACTATTTCGTAGCAGCTGTAACAACCGTTACCTTTTTGCATTTTCTGAGAAGATGTACTATAGTAACATATATTATTTTTTCCACCATCAGAAAGTAGAGATTTCAACAAACAGAAAACATACCAACTTTTAAAAAAAAAGGTGATATTTTGACGGGAGAATTTTCGATTGAAAATTAGGGTGCTTTTTCGATATTAATTCAAAATAAGGTGAAAAAATAAATATTTTTAATCAAATAAATGACAGCGTATTTGGGACATAAAAAGGTAAGTTTTCAGCAAATTTCGTGAAAAAAACAAAAATTTTGTAAAAGATAAAAATAAAAAACCAAAAAGTTTTTTTTTTTTTAATTTTTCACATAAATTTTGAGGTTATGTGAAAAAAGTGCATCCACAGAAGTTTTAGATCTTTTTATTACCTACAACTTTGCCATTTGACTTTTTTCCATAGGACTTTTAGTTTTTCCGGAAATCGAGAAAAACCGTTTTTTACCCTTAAAAACTCACCCCCATCCCCTTCCCGACCTCAGATCGCTCGTAAATTATTTTTCCTTTCATTTTTATAATATCCTCCTCCTTTTCTAATGGGTTTCATAATTTTTTTTTTTTTTTCACTTTTTATTATTTTTAAAGGCTTCTTCCCTGGTCTATTAATCCAGCCCTTGCGTAAAATAACATAGCCTATACTTCAATCTGGTCATAGCTAAGCATATTCGTGAAAACTGCATTTAAATCCGTCCAGTGGTTTAGAAGATGTGCGCGGACAAACAAACAGACAAAAATTCTAAAAACTGTCTTAATGTGTTCAGCTGCTTATTTTAAGACGTCCTGTGTGGTATTTTTTTTATATCTCGCAATAACAGATTTTTTTATCTCTACGTTTTTATTATATGTATAGATTATCATTATTCAGGACTCACTCTCCCATTCCTCCTTCCATGTTAAGGTCCAGCCCTGGATCGAGCAGCATTTCGTTGTCTGAGTACTTCGGGCGGCTTATATACGCCATCATTTGGTAGCAGCCTATATGGATTCCTATTGTCAACACGTTAAGTACCTGAAACAAGCACTAAATTTCACAAACTATTTCAGCAACAAACCCCTAATTCGGACTAAGATTCTTAGTCTTGAGCATCAGTGCAAAGTTGCTAGTCTATCTGTTTTTTACTGATACATTTTGGAGAGTGTGCGTAGGATCTGCATGATCTAATTCCCTCCTGCCCATTTTTCTGTCCATCTGCCAGAGAGGGCAAGAAAAGGCAACCCTAGTATTATATATACTTACCTATCAACCCATTGTAACTACGAATGTTTATTATATTTGATTAGATCCTGTCACAGTGTAATTCATTGTGATTTCTCCGATCATGTTTCCACCTCTCTTCTGTGTGAAAACTATAAAATATGGTATTTCTTTATCATCATCAGCCTTAAATTTTGTGTAACAAGCTACTAAGATGGGCAATGTATGTAGCTTGGTACAGCAAGCTTGGTACCTTTTGGGTACAAAGCTGGCTGTACCCATCGAGTCTAGGTGTGTTTACTATCTTCAAACACACCATCACTTAACTTCAGGTGAGCTGTGATCAAACGCCTAGCCTGGGCCTGGCAACCATAAAAAAGTTATGATATAAATGATAATATGTTTATAATGATATAAATGATGATTTTGTCAGTAGGTTCTCCTTCTTTCTTCACTTGATATACCACTTACTACTGCATTTTTATCTTTTACGATCGGTAGGTATAGCTCCGAGTTTCTACTTTAAAGAGCATGTCTGGGGTTCGATTCCTGACCAGCCAGATGTTGGAATGAAAAATTTTAATATCTGCTCTGGATCTGAGTGTCAGTTGCAATACATACATTCTAATAGAGAGGTGAGCGTGTGAGGTGTTCTCATTCGATATGGGAGCAATGAGTCGTGCAATGATGTCCCGCTTGGGGTGTATAATAATATAACTTGCACAATTTTATTCCCATGCCACTGTCACTCTTGTAAGTGTTAATATGCCTACAGACGAAATGTCTATCATCTGTGATGCCTTTTAGTGGGACAAGTGTAAATAGATGATAAAATAAACTTACAATAGTCCACGTTGTTACTTCATCTGGGTACAAAATGGCCATTGCGATGCCATAAAATAATGTTGACCCCAAAGCCATGTTTCTGTAAAACGTAATAGTAGCTGCATTTTCCGTTAAAATCTGCTTTGCGCCTTTGGTGGGGGCTTTTCCTTTATGTGGCTGTAAAAATATAAAACAGTATGACATTACAAAGAAATATTAAACATCAATCTATCTCTTCTGACAAAATATTAAACAAAAATATAGCTACCATGTAAAACAGTATGTAAATATAATGAAAATTATCATAAACTAGCTAACCCGACAGACATTGTTTGGTCTTATATCATTGTTATGTTTTCTGAAATTTTCCAGTTTTCTAGCATTCGAGCATTTACCTTGAAAAAGACCGCCAAGAGGGGGTGAAACTATAGTCAGAGTAACGGGTTTAATAATAAGTAATTCCTGTATCAAATAAATAAAAGCATAACCAATCTTTAGCTATTAGCAACTGGGATTACAACGTGCTTGATGTATGTGAGCTTTTTGTTGTTTTTAATCCCCGATGCAAAAAGACGGGTGTTATAAATTTAACATGTGTATCTGTGTCTGCCCGTGGTAGACCCCTGTACTTCACAACCCTGCAGCTCCCAAATAGCTGAACCAATATTGATTTTATATTTTTTTGAGTGAGCGGTGATATGTATTAGAATTAGCCATGATTCAAGAAAATCAGTTCAGCTGTTTGATTATTATCAGCTAGTTTAAAGGTTTTAAAAATAAATAATTTAAACTTTTATCCAAGATGAATTGGAGACCGATGCTCCAAAAACAGCTAATCGGTTATTATAAGTTCACCAGCGATAGAGCCATTATGATGATTGCATCTGCAAATCGTAAGTGAGAGATGTACTCATCATTGACATTCAACCTAGCGCCTTAAACATATCTCTAAGTCAGTTCAGGCAAAATTTCAGGAGAAAAGCATCCCCTTGTCTCACACCTTGAATTAGATGGACATGTTTCTTTTGCTGGTTAAGGAAATAATAGATGTTAAAACTATCAAAGCACCTTTATTTATCAAGAGCTTGTAAATGATCTAGGTAAGGTTATAATTTATAAAATAAAATTGTCCTCATTTACATTATGATTATAATATAATAGAACATCGCCTGTGTTACTCCCTAAGAGGTTCTAAAATCATGATAAATAGTGGTTTTTAAGTTAATAATTGGTTACTTACGGGGGGCATGATACTCTTACTGTCGGCTTCTACACGTTTTGAGCAACTTTCGAGCTGCAAGTTGAACTCCTTCTAATTAGGTTATTTCACCAGCTTGGAGCTTAAACTTGTTTCTAAGATTCAACTGGGATACCTACACTACTGTGTGCGTAGGCTTACTTAGTAGAGACCCTAATTGATAATAACGTTAAATGTTATTTAGTTAGTATGTATTTACATAATATTTAGTCTATTCTTTTCTGTCCTAGTAAAGTAGATATACTTATAGGTAGGTAGGTACTATATTAAGTCCACAAATTATATAGTAGTATGTCCAAGGAATTAAGTCTGTGATGTGAATTTGACTGACAGGGCAAGGCAAGTCCTGTTGGCAATGTTGGCATTGTTGGCATTGGCATGAATGACATCGTTTGATGGGTTTGACGTTGACTTTTCCGTTATCTTTTTTTTCACTTTCTTGGCCAATGACGCGTTTCATGAATTATAAAATGCCATATTTATTTTTGATATGAACGAATTCCGCAGCTGTTGCTTTTTATACGTAAGTACTTTATTGTGATCAATGTATATAATTTAGAAAAAGAATGCACAAAGATTGAAATAGAATTTTGATAAGCAGTAGAAAAGAAAAAGAGGTATTTAGTAGAATTTGGCATTAATTTTAGTAGAATCGACCTTGTGACTTTGCTGGCTGTGCACTGTTTCATGTTGCGTTGTTGGGGTGCGTTTACGGCACTTATCCAGACTAAAACTTATACTAGATGAATGTCAAAACACCCGTTTTGGGACTCGACGAGGTGAAAAATGAAACCGGCGAAAATCTAAACTGCCCGTTTACGGGTGTCCGCTGGTATAAGTTTTCGCCTGACTAGATTAAATTTTATCTACCTTTTGAGGTCGCTAAATTTTCGTCTGCTGTCAGATTGACAGCTTTTGAGGAGGTTAAGCTGTTTTTAATATTATTTTATTCGAATCTTTTTGTTGTAGACGTTATAATTTAAAATAAAATTTTATATCTATATAATGGTAGATTGATATTTTACAATTATATACCATTTTATTTTACCATATTTTACTTGATATTTATTTATTATTGAATTTGACAGCTAGTATTGACATAATTGACATTAAGCTATGATGCCGTTCAGCGAACCCCGTTAGTTTAATTTAAAGCTGGTGAAAAATTCGCTGACTACGTAAACGCACCCTTGGGGTGCGTTTATGGTCACGGAACACTATTTACTCCCATCAACTGAATCATCACAGAATACATGGTAGTAAGTTGTTGTGCTATAGTTGTTGTGATATACAACTTGCCGGGCAACTTGCTGGAAAAATAATTAATTACTCATTTAAATAAAACAGTATTATAATAAAAACCGTAATAGTTTAATAATAAAAAAAAAAAAAAAAAACACTACTATAGCACTTTACTATAACCTTGTACTCTGAACAATTTAATTATTATAAAAAAAAAAAACCTAACCTAACCTAACCGTTAAAAACTATCCTAGCCTTACCCTGGCAACTTGCTGGAAAAATAATTAATTACTCATTTAAATAAAACAGTATAATAATAAAAACCGTAATAGTTTAATAATAAAAGAAAAAAAAATACACTACTATAGCTCTTTACTATAATCTTGTACTCTGAACAATTTAATTATTATTAAAAAAAAACCTAACCTAACCTAACCGTTAAAACTATCCTAGCCTTACCCTGGCAACTTGCTCCCCAACTTGCCGGGCAACTTGCTGGAAAAATAATTAATTACTCATTTAAATAAAACAGTATTATAATAAAAACCGTAATAGTTTAATAATAATAAAAAAAAAAAAAAAAAACACTACTATAGCACTTTACTATAACCTTGTACTCTGAACAATTTAATTATTATTAAAAAAAAAAACCTAACCTAACCTAACCGTTAAAACTATCCTAGCCTTACCCTGGCAACTTGCTCCCCAACTTGCCGGGCAAGTTGCTGGAAAAATAATTAATTACTTATTTAAATAAAACAGTATAATAATAAAAACCGTAATAGTTTAATAATAAAAAAAAAAAAAAAAAAAAAAAAATACACTACTATAGCACTTTACTATAACCTTGTAATCTGAACAAAATAATTATTATTAAAAAAAAACCTAACCTAACCTAACCGTTAAAACTAGTAAAAGTTAATAAAAGGCACGGACCCTGGAGTCTGTGGAGAGCTGTAATTTATAAAAAAAAAAAAAAAAAAAAAAAAACCGTTAAAACTATCCTAGCCTTACCCTGGCAACTTGCTCCCCAACTTGCCGGGCAACTTGCTGGAAAAATAATTAATTACTCATTTAAATAAAACAGTATAATAATAAAAACCGTAATAGTTTAATAATATTTAAAAAAAATATATATAATACACTACTATAGCACTTTACTATAGTAAAGTGCTATAGTAGTGTATTATATTTTTTTTGTACTTGTACTACTTACCTTGTACTCTGAACAATTTAATTATTATAAAAAAAAAACCTAACCTAACCTAACCGTTAAAACTATCCTAGCCTTACCCTGGCAACTTGCTGGAAAAATAATAAATTACTCATTTAAATAAAACAGTATAATAATAAAAACCGTAATAGTTTAATAATATTTAAAAAAAAAACATTATAATACACTACTATAGCACTTTACTATAACCTTATACTCTGAACAATTTAATTATTATTAAAAAAAAAACCTAACCTAACCTAACCAATATAAAAAACTATTTTTCAGATATTGCAAAGTGGAGTCATATCCAGGAATTCTATGATTTAGATAACAGTAACCCTTTTTAGGGTTCCGTAGCCCGACAAGGAACCCTTATAAATTCGTTCTGTCCGTCCGTCTGTCTGTCTGTCCGTCTGTCTGTCCGTCCGTCCGAATTTTTTAAAACCTTCTAACTTCTATAATTATTAAGATAAGTGAATGAACCTGCATAAATGAGAGTTGTAATATAGATCTCAATTTAATAAGTATACAAATATATAATATTGCATTTTAAGGGTAGCTGTGGTACATTTGAAATGGGGATGAATTTTTTTTTCACTCCAACTTCTCGTGTGGGGTATCGTTGAAAAGGGATTATAAAATGAAGGTAAGGTTTGATACATCCCTTTTTATAAAGTCTACAGTTTCCGAAATATGGCTCGCCAAAGTGGCAAAAAGTTGCCCCCCCCCCCCTGCATTTCTAAACTATAAGACATAGAAACTTGAATCTTACAATACGGAAAAGTCATATTTAAAAACTTCATTCAAAATTATTTCGAACATTATCTGGTGATGAATTTTTGAGTAACAGAGATAAAGCTGTAATAAATTGAAAGCGTTCTAGCTCATAGGTCATTGACCTTTTTGTAAAATAGTCGTAACAAATAATATTTCTCAATCAGTTTTCTCTATGTTTAAACCATAAAAAGTATATGCTGTCGGGATGGTACATCTCTGAAATTTGGCTAAGTCCACAGAGCTTCGTTCTTTCGAATTTTATGACTACTTATATGGCTTTGATTACGGAACCTTACCATATGCGTGTATCGACACGCTCTTGGTCAGTTATTTCGTTTTAGCGCCTGCTCTAACAAAGAGTCACTTAAATCCCAACAATAAACAGAAAATGAAAGTGAAGTTGGCGACGCAAATTTTCAGCCATACTGTTTCAGCTAGGATGTATGCCAAAATTATTCAAGGTAATAAATGACGTTTTATAACATACATCTATCTAAATATAAACGTAGAGATTAAAAAAAAAACTGTTAATGCGAGATAACAAAAAAAAAAACAGGGCGTCTTAAAATAAGCAGCTGAACACGATAGGACAGTTTTTAGAAGTTTTGTCTGTTTGTTTGTTTGTCCGCGCACATCTCCTAAACCACTGGACGGATTTAAATACGGTTTTCACGAATATGCTTAGAAATTACTAGATTAAAACATAGGCTATGTTATATAATTTATTTTAATTCTTTATTATTACATAAAAGAAATTAAAAAATCAATGATTATTTTCTTCGTTACCCGAAACGTAATATGAGGATCGTCACATAGCCTCAAGCAAGGAGGTCCAAAATAAAGAGAATGTTATAGACATAGCCATTATAAAAATTTTAAACTGTCAACTGTCATTCATATAATCAGTTTAAATTTAAAGAAGGTTCCTTAACCTTCTTAGATGAATGAACGTATAGATCAAGGATGTTATAAAAACATAGGCCTTACAACCTCTTTGGTGATTCAATTCAATGCATTTTGCAAGACAAGCATATGTCAGGGTTCCGTGGCCAACAAAGGTGGCCAAAGCCATACTTGTGGTCGTATTCATCAAAGTATTCATATAGTTCAGAAATTGCATGGTCATAGAAAAATTCGAACGAGCAAAGCTGGACAGTCAAATTTCAGAGATGTATCATCCCGACATGACATGATATACTTTTTAGGGTTTAGACAAAAAGAAAACTTCAAAACATGCTCTGCATTGTGGTCACATTATCTTTTTGGTTTGAAAACTGTTGACGGAGTTTTTACTTTTATGCTTCTATCAATACTTCACACAGGGCGACATAAAATAAGCAGCTGAACATGTTAAGGCAGTTTTTAGAATTTTTGTTTGTTTGTTCACGCACATCTCCTAAACCCCTGGAAGAAAATGCAGACGGATTTAAATGCTGTTTTCACGAATATGCTTAGCTATGACCAGATTGAAGTATAGGCTATGTTATTTTGCGCAAGGGCCGGATTAAGGAAAGAAAAAAGGATTGAAGGTTTATATGAAAATCTACGCGTACGAAGTCGCGGGCAAAAAAACTAGTATTAAATAAAACTCGAGCGGCTTCTTGCAAAGTCGGGAATAGAATGTACTATGCCATTTTTCGCGCGGTAGAATCAATTGACATATGAAACTTAATAAATAGTTTCTAACAATTCCACTAAAAAATACAATCCATATGCATTACCGTGGGTATGCGGCTTGCATGATACCGTCATACCCATGGCATAAGGATGGTCATAGAAAAATTCGAACGAGCGAAGCTGGACAGTCAAATTTCAGAGATGTATCATCCCGACATGACATGATATACTTTTTATGGTTTAGACAAAAACAATACTTCAAAACATGCTCTGCACTGTGGTCACATTATCTTTTTGATTTGAAAACTGTTGACGGTGTTTTTACTGTTATGCTTCTATCAATACTTCACACAGGGCGACTTAAAATAAGCAGCTGAACGTGTTAAGGCAGTTTTTAGAATTTTTGTTTGTTTGTTCACGCACATCGCCTACACCCCTGGAAGAAAATGCGGACGAATTTAAATGCGGTTTTCACGAATATGCTTAGCTATGACCAGATTGAAGTATAGGCTATGTTATTTTGCGCAAGGGCCGGATTAAGGGAAGAAAAAAGGATTGAAGGTTTATATGAAAATCTACGCGTACGAAGTCGCGGGCAAAAAAACTAGTATTGTATAAAAATACGTCCGTCCGTCCTAATTTTTTAGAACCTTCTAACGTAGTTAGTATGGTTATTAAGGCAAGTGCTTGTAACTTTGTACAATTATAGTTTGTGTTCCGGACCACCGCCTTTCGGTAAAGTCACTTGTTCGACGTAGTGGATTGTAGTATGAATGGTGGCGGATGGCGAAGTGACCGATCAAGGCGGACGGCGGTCGTTGTTGATGGAACGGTGCTGGGATTTGAAGAAAACTCTGTCTAGTTGGTGTGACGCAGGTTGTAAGCTTGGCGGAGAGGGTTGTGTGTGCGAGATGTCAGTAGACGTCTTTCCCTCTCGGTGTCTGGCGAGTTAGAGGGTGCGTCACTGGGGTGTCCTTGTATTTATGCCAGCCGCAAGTTTTGTCGTCTGACGGCAAACGCCTCGTGGCATTTTACTAAAACTGCGGCGTTGGCAACCCGCGAACGAGCTCTCCCTTTCGCACCGTGTCTCTCGCTTATTCGCGAAGCCGTAAGGGCGAGCGCTCGGCCGCTTTCTCTTTGGGACATCTGTCTCATCGTCTTAGTTCTACCTGCACCAAACCTTTACACCAAAAACACCACTGACCGTCGTTTACTAAAGAATCTTAAAATTAAAAATATTTACAAGTATTCTTAGCTAAAATATCAAAATTCAAAATAATCATAAACTTATACACTAAAAATATCTATATTTTGATATTATACAATTATTATTGTCTACTTTATAATTACGATATTGTCTAAACTAATATTTCTAAAGTCTTGTCCGTCGCGAACAGTTTGAGTATAGATCTCAATTTTAAAAGTATAATAAGAATATAATTTTTAGTTTTAGGGATGTTTCTCGTATGTGAATAAGGGACGTTGCACCTTCTCGTACGTAGTATCGTTGAATAGGTATTTTAAAATGAAATGAAGGTTTCATACATAACTTTTTTATCAAAAGTATATTTTGCAAAATATGGTCCGCCAAAATAGCAAAAAGTTGCCCCCTGCATTTCTAAACTATTAGACATCCATAGTAACTTATAACTTACCATGCTGATAGGTCATATTAAAAGCCTTGTGCCCAAATTTACCTATATGACTTTTGCTACGAAAAAAAAAATTCTACCATATGCGTGTTTTGAGTCTCGACACGGTCAGTCCAACAGAAGCGTTAGCTACTGTCAGTCTCATAAATAAAATTGACCAGCTCTTTGATAGTCTAAATGCGAACACTTCATACAAAGGGGAAAAGTGGGAAGAAATTTTCAAGAAATCTCACAGACCGGAGCCCCCATCAGTACTTTCCTCGGAACAGTTGCTTACACTGTACCAAGCACAAGTTCGGTCGTGCATGGAGTACTGCTCTCACCTTTGGGATGGATCAGCTAAGTATCAGCTTGGGGCGTTGGAGTCTATTGAGAGACGCGCCAAGAGGCTCATCAGCATTGAATCCCTGTTTCAGATAAACTTCTTAGTCTTGAGCATCGGCGTAAAGTTGCTAGTCTATCAGTTTTTTATCGGATACATTTCGGGGAGTGTGCATCAGATCTGCATGATCTAATTCCCTCCTCCCCATTTCGTCACACTCAGAGTCACACAACGGGCAATGGAGAGAGCTAGGCTTGGAATTTCTTTGCGCGATAGAATCCGAAACGTGCTATTAAAGTTTCCAAGATGAAGTGGTAATGGGCAGGCCACATCGCTCGAAGAACCGACAACCAATGGGGAAGAAAGGTTGAGTGGAGACCATGAACCGGAAGACGCAGCGTAGGTAGGCCTAGTTTATAAAGACTAAATGTACAATGAAGCCATATACAGATAAAGATAACTTATTGGTGAACTATATACAATATCACAGTTGAATATAAACATATAACTAGTAAGTTCACTATAATATAGGGTACTGTACAATGCTTACTGTTAATTTGTTATTGTATACTACCAAAATAATCTTTGAAAGAGTAGGTAGTAAAGTCAAACTCAAATCATTTATTGCACACTAGCTGTACCCGCAACTTCGTTTGCGTGAACATTAATATTGTCCCTGCAGACGGAATCACCGGAAATTGCAGTAATATATTACTAACAATATTGTTTACAGGAGCTTTTATTAGTTGTTTATCATGATGTAAAACATCACATAACGCAAAACATCAGACCAATATTTGCTATAAACAAAGAAAAAAAACAACGAAATAACAAAACTCAACAATTCACTGAACTTAACGATAACGAAAACCTACTAACTAATATAACATGACTATAACCAGCATTAACACTTTATACCTACACCAAACACGATAACAGAGGTTTCCATCTAAGCGCCACTATACAATGTTGCTACCTAGCACTGCGGTATGCTTGGGCCGGCGGGTCTTGTGCTCCGCCCTCACCATTCTTCAATGCGTCTGTTCAAACACTACACGAGTGGCACGGTTGGATACGATGGCAATATGGAGCGGTGCCACATGACTCCACGTCAGCCGGTGACAGTACCGTAGGTACCACCAGTCCTTAAGAAATGGGCATGCACCCTATGGGCAATGGTGGGGCACGTAGTCGCACTTGTCTTTGGGCGCGCTGGTGTTTTATCGGTGTGGTTGGAACCAAGACGGACCATGACCACTGTAGCCTATGTGCGTAACCCTGTTTAATAATTACTTCTTTTCGGCGCAGTGTAGCTTATGTTAGGGCAATACTGTTTAATAATGACCTTCTTTCGGTGCAGTGTAGCTTTTTGTGCGTAACCCTGTTTAATAATGACCTCCTTTCGGCGCAGTGTAGCCTATGTGCGCAACCCTTAAGCTAATTGACCGATTTAAATTGTTTATTTTTAATTTATTTATTGTTCGTTTGGTAATATCTCTATGCCTCCTTTGGACTGGTCTGACTTTGACAATAGGCATATACGATAAAATGCAAATGCCAGCTTAAGATGAGCCGTAAGTTCAAAGCTTCCTATTCATTCCGAGGGTCAAGTAATTTTGACATAATACTAAGGGTTGTGATGTCTGTAATTTCTGAACCACGAAACCGATGACCATGAAATATTTACGGGACGATCTTTGCCTCCTTTCTAACTAAAAAAGAATTACACATTTTGATTTTCATCCCCTCTCCCAAAGGGACCATGCTGAATTTCGGGATAAAAAGTATGCGATAACCTACCTCGTAGTATGAACTCAAACCATGCTCAGTTTTATTTGAATCCATTTAGTAGGTAGTTTTATTTTATTTTTATAATTAAAATATCACTCCACAGACACCAGGGTCCGTGACTTTTGTTATGCTTTACTACTATTTTGTTCATCATCATCAGCCAGAAGACGTCCACTGCTGAACATAGGCCTCCCCCTTTAACCTCCACACTGAACGACATCCTGCCATCTGCATCCACTGGATGCCCGCGACTCTCACAATGTCATCGGTCCATCTAGTGAGAGGCCTACCTACGCTGCGTCTTCCGGTTCGCGGTCTCCACTCAAGAACCTTTCTTCCCCATCGGTTATCAGTTCTTCGAGCGATGTGGCCTGCCCATTGCCACTTCAACTTACAGATTTTAATAGCTATGTCGGTGACTCTGGTTCTTTGGCGAATATCTATGTTCCTAATTATCGCGTAAAGAAACTCCGAGCATAGCTCTCTCCATTGCCCGTTGTGTGACTCTGAGTTTTCTAAAAGACCAACAGTTAAGGACCACGTCTCAGTACCATGTGTCATCACTGGCAACACACACTGGTCAAAGACCTTTGTCTTTAGGCACTGTGATATCTTGGACGAGAAGATTTCACGCAATTTCCCGAACGCTGCCCATCCGAGTTGGATTCTTCGGGCGACCTCTTTGCCTAAGTTGGAATTACCTAACTGAACAATCTGTCGAAGATAGGTGTAATGGTCAACAACTTCGAGAGTATCGTTCCCAACATTGAGCGGCATGGGCACAACATGGACATTGGACATGATTTTTGTATTATCAATGTTCATTTTAAGACCCACCTGTTGGGAAAGGCTACTGAGGTCGCTGAGCATTGTATTAAGGTCCTCCAGCGACTCTACCATGATAACTATATCATCGGCAAAACGAAGGTGAGTGATGTATTCGCCATTAATGTTGATGCCCAATCCGTTCCAGTCCAAAAGCTTGAAAACGTCCTCCAATGCGTTCGTGAACAGTTTTGGAGAGATAACATCTCCCTGTCTCACGCTTTTCTGCAATTGGATTGGCTCCGTGCCCTCGTCCTGTAATCGGATCGACATGGTGGCGTTTCTATACAAACACTTTAGCACTTCGATATACCTATAGTCGATATGACAACGCTGGAGGGACTGCAATACTGCCCAGCTCTCGATTGAATCGAAGGCTTTTTCATAGTCCACAAACGCTAGACATAATGGCCGATTATACTCCTCAGTCTTCTGTTTAATCTGGCGGAGCGTGTGTATGTGCTCTATGGTGCTCCAGCCCTTACGGAAACTGGCTTGTTCGGGAGGCTGGAAGTCATCAAACCTGTTTTCGAAACGGTTCGTAATGACCCTGGCGAACAACTTGTACACATGGCTCAGGAGTGAGATGGGTCTATAATTCTTTAATAAGGTGTTGTCACCTTTTTTGAAGAAGAGCACCACCACACTCCTGTGCCATGCTTCAGGCGTAGTACCTTCGAGTATGACGGAATCAAACAACTTCTGGAGGACTAAAAGTACCAGTTTTCCACCCGCTCTCAGTAGTTCTGTCGTGATTCCGTCAGCACTTGGCGCCTTGTTGTTCTTAAGCTGTTTCAGAGCCATTCTAATCTCGTACTATTTTGTTAACTTTAACGAATTCACTTCACACAGTACAGGGAGAGGAAGTTATTTACGTCGTAATCTAATGTTAAAACAATTTAGTCATGTTATTACTAGTTTATGTGTATACCGCGAGTAGACCAGCGACCCGCAAGCAGCACTCGATCACGAGTATGACTCATGTGCCAGCCATCGCCCTCCTCAACCATATTTGAGGGAAGAGAGCGACCCGACACACGACGCCTCCGCAAGAAGGTGCCTTCGATGGTGAGCATGAATGCTCGAAGCATACATACAATCCTTATTTCTAATCGCTTTTTTTTTACATTTCAAAACACATTTTTACATTACAATCGCCTCCTCGATTATTAGGGAGGAACATCTGTGTCTGTCCCTTCCTTTGTCCGAGGGCAAAGTGTCCAATCTGAACTTTATGCCCTTTACCAGGTACCCAAATGGTGATAAAGAGTAAAAATTCCGAGGTAAACATCTTAAATGACTCGAGATCTTCACTCAAACTACTCCGGAATCCCAAAACGAGTCACCCTCTGGCAAGGAGTATAAAGGAAAACATTAGAATGATAACTGCAGAAGGGAGATCTCTTCGTATTTTCTGGCTGAGGGCGCATGTTGGCACCACCGGTAATGAGAGAGCTGATGAACTCGCAAAATCGGCGGCACTCACTGGCGCCTCCAGAGACTACGAAGAGATCCCCCTGTCCCACGTCAAAAGGAAAATCCGTGAGGAATCAGTCCGGAAGTGGCAGACCGGTATGAAACCAAAAATGGCTCGTCGACAAAGCAATTACATATTATGTTAACGAATTTTATGCATATACACACCAATCAGGTCCATACTTATATTTACATTTAATTTATAATGTTACTGCTCGTTTTGTAAATATATTTTGTATAAATACGAATACATAGGTTAAATAAGTTAATATAATATGTACCTACCTACTGCTATGTACACATTATAATACATTAATGTTGCACATCCGCTATGACAGACTGTTGAAACATTAAGCTTTTGTTCCATCATTGTTCACAGTTTATGCAATAAATTTTTACTTTACTTTGTATTTGAACAGGTAAAAAATGAGTTGATGCAGCATATGAACATCATAAAATACATACATGAAAAATGGTCACACTACTGATCCATATCGAAATTTTCTTACCTGTAAAAGGATATCCCACAACCTGGATGGGACTCTTTCTTACATCCACTCATTATACTTAGTACATAAAATATTTAAAATTGGGATGTATAGGGATACAACCCAATTTTAAACATTTTATGTCGCCGTACCTTTGCATTTCTATGAATGTTTGACTATGTTTTTTGAATTATTCTAATGAAATGTAAAATAACTGACGAACTGGCGAGACATTAATGTTAACTGTTTTATACAAGCTATAATAATAGTATGCTTTTGTTAAACCTGTGTCTATATAGAGTTTCGGGTTTAATCATATTTGATTTAATTAAAGATTTCATAACTTTCAAATGTTTATTTTATTAATTACAACTGCGCGGCTCGGGCCACGGTTGGGAGACGACTGGAGCGGAGGGGGGCGCTCGGGCAGTCGCTCTACAAAATATGCAAACTTGCATTCTTGTCACTACATAATATTTCCCCCCCTTTTAAAAAAAATAATCAAAATAAAATCTACTCTACTTACTACAAACAAAACTTATCGCTAACACTTGCACGAAACATGGCACATTACACGGCGAATGTTGCTGACGGTGCAGGCGCCGGCTGACCTATGCGACCCTGCGTGGGCAGCGGCGGTGGCGCGCTACCGGCCGCTACCTGCGACTGCAACCAGCCTCCTACTCGGTTACGAAAATTCCTCCAAAGTATGTAAGCTAGTATCATCGCAAGCACACCAACTATGATTGTTAACATCAAACTTTGTTGAGACATGTGCGTCTCAACGGCGGAATTCCCGTTTGAGCAATGACAATTCTTTCTCCGCTTTATCTTCCTTGCTATACCACTTTCCCATGATGCCTGATAAAACAAAATCTATATCTATCTTCTATACATATAATAAAAACGTAGAGATAAAAAAATCTGTAATTGCGAGATAACAAAAAATAAATCACACAGGGCGTCTTAAAATAAGCAGCTGAACACGATAGGACAGTTTTTAAAATTTTTGTCTGTTTGTTTGTTTGTTTGTTTGTCCGCGCACATCTCCTAAACCACTGGACGGATTTCAATGCGGTTTTCACGAATATGCTTAGAAATCACCAGATTAAAACATAGGCTATGTTATATCATTTATTTTAATTCTTTATTTTTACATAAAAGAAATTAAACAATCAATGATTATTTTCTTTGTTACCCGAAACGTAATATGAGGATCGTCACATAGCCTCGAGCAAGGAGGTCCAAAGCAAAGAGAATGTTATTGACATAGCCATTAAAAATTTGAAACTGTCAACTGTCATTCAGATAATCAGTTTAAATTTAAAGAAGGTTCCTTAACCTTCTTAGATGAATGAACGTGTAGATCAAGGATGTTATAAAAACATAGGCCTTACAACCTCTTTGGTGATTTAATCCAATGTATTTTATTCCCAAGAGAATATAATACTCATACGGAGATTTTATTCTATGTTAGCATTTAAAACACAAAATATACCACATCCTATTTTAATTTTAGATTTTGATTTTAGATTTATTTATTTTCCAAAAGTAAGTACAGAGATGCATAAATAATAGACTTAAACCTACGGTAGTTACAAGTTCCGTACTATATCTGAAATAGTTTAACAGTGAACCCCAAACTAGACACAAGGTCTGTATCTTGGGGCTCGAGTGCGAGGTTGCCAGAAAAGTACAGTGTTTAAGATGGATAAAAACAATAAAAGGTTTGCCATCTGTACTCAAAAATACAAAACCTAAGTGTCAAAACTGATCAAGATCTATGTACTAACATTTACATAATTTATTAAAGTAAAGAAAGAAACCAAAAGTAAAATGAGTTTATCAAAATTTTGTAATTATTAATTATGAGTGTGTTATTCTTTATGGCTTTACGAGTAATCGAGATATTCTGCAGCATGAGATAAATGTGGTATAGATTCAGTTCCCTAACACTATTCTCTATATAAACTGAGCATGAGGTCTTCTGTCTCGTCGTAAGACAGATGTAAAAGCCAGTCTTTGAGCTTCTTTTTGAGAGTATATTTCGTTATGTCTTTGCAGTCGCTCAGCTGCTTCATTACGTTATTATACGTACAAAGGAGAGAAAAAGCAGGAGCACGTTTAGCAAGTAATGACCGAGTGCGGGGGTGTGGTAGTAGAATAGCTCTAGCCGCTCGCTTAGACGTCATAGCAACATAGTCTTCTCGAGATTTTATGCTGGAATGGGTTTTTAAGACAGCGTTATGTATAAATAGTTGACGAACTCTTAGAACACTAAATTCGGTATAAAGCGAATCTGTTGGAAAGCGAAAAGGTTTCCGTAGCAAAACCTTGATCAGAGCCCGCTGTGCTCTTTCAACGCTCATAAAGATAGTTTTACCAGCACTGCCCCAGATTGAGATACAATACTGAACTATCGACTGGCACAGCGTGCAGTAAATTTGCTTTAAGAGTGGTGCGGGAGCGCAGTCCCGTAGATTTTTCATTATGTGAATCAGCTTGCGTGTGCGAGAAAACAGTTCACTAATGTGTTGTTTAAATGAAAGATTTTCGTCTATCGTTACCCCAAGGTATCTGATGCTATTAGTGCCATTAATAGTGGTACATGAGCAATAGAGGGGTCGAGATTGGGAATTTGATGAACATTTGTGAATTTTAAGTTGTAAATGAGCAGGCGGACGAGAAACACAAGTTTTGGCGAAAGCTATGTACTTATTGTACTTATATATTCAGTCCCGCGAATAGAAATATTTAAAAAAGGCCATTTGTATGACAATAAACCTATACAACATAATTCCGGACGCAATAAAGAAATAATAGCACTTTTCCAGAACCAACTTCGTAAGTTTCTAAACCAAAAATGTTATTACGAGATAAAAGATTTTTTCGACGGTAAAATTTTGAAAATTATAATTAGAAAATAAATATCGATCTATAAATAGTTAAGAAAGTAGCATCATAAGTTTTATATGATCTCATATATAATTAAGTAACCTATCACAATAAGTATGTTTTTTTTGGTAAAATTACTTTTGTCTGTTGGATGGTTTTGTGACCAGCCACTACATAAGTCATTGCTGCACCCTTTATGCAGGATATATAAACTTAGCTTCTAGAAGAAGAAAGTGTATTTTTGCAATAAGAATAAAGAATGAATTTTACTGTGATATTTTAACAGATAAATAGAGTAGTTGCATTTCATGGCTTTTTAATCAAGGTATACATACAAATGCACGCGAAATAAGAAATAACTAGCCAAGAGCGTTTCAAGACAAGCATATGTCAGGGTTTCATGGCCAAAGCCATATACTTGTGGTCGTATTCATAGTTCAGAAATTGGATGGTCATAGAAAAATTTGAACGAGCGAAGCTGGACAGTCAAATTTCAGAGATGTATTATCCCGACATGACATGATATACTTTTTATGGTTTAGACAAAAACAATACTTCAAAACATGCTCTGCACTGTGGTCACATTATCTTTTTGATTTGAAAACTGTTGACGGAGTTTTTACTTTTATGCTTCTATCAATACTTCACACAGGGCGACATAAAATAAGCAGCTGAACATGTTAAGGCAGTTTTTAGAATTTTTGTTTGTTTGTTCACGCACATCTAAACCCCTGGAAGAAAATGCAGACGGATTTAAATGCTGTTTTCACGAATATGCTTAGCTATGACCAGATTGAAGTATAGGCTATGTTATTTTGCGCAAGGGCCGGATTAAGGAAAGAAAAAAGGATTGAAGGTTTATATGAAAATCTACGCGTACGAAGTCGCGGGCAAAAAAACTAGTATTAAATAAAACTCGAGCGGCTGCTTGCAAAGTTGGGAATAGAATGTACTATGCCATTTTTCGCGCGGTAGAATCAATTGACATATGAAACTTAATAAATAGTTTCTAACAATTCCACTAAAAAATACAATCCATATGCATTACCGTGGGTATGCGGCTTGCATGATACCGTCATACCCATGGCATAATATCATATAACATTACTTGGTAAAACTATTTCTAACATACAAAGTCAGTACACTATCTCTTACTTAACGCAGTTAACAAAACGTACTGGGGGGCGAATTATACGTCCCCTACTGGATAACTTCGGCGCATCCGTCCGTGTACCCGCTGTACCGAGGTTCTTTGGTACAGGGCTCGATAAGCCTCTCTGTGGTACCGGTTTGTCTGATGTCTCGAACCGTCCGTCCGTGCCTGGGATCTTTAACGGCACGGGACACGATGTGTCTCTCTGTGCAATGGTTTGCTCGCCTTCAGTTTCCAATAAATATGCTGGTTTTAACCTATCTATTGAAACACGTGAAATCTTATTATTTATCATTATGACAAAAACTTTGGTACCTCTGCG
The DNA here is from genome assembly GCA_949125355.1 of Agriopis leucophaearia. Taxonomy (NCBI): domain Eukaryota; kingdom Metazoa; phylum Arthropoda; class Insecta; order Lepidoptera; family Geometridae; genus Agriopis; species Agriopis leucophaearia. Next base: position 4,577,566 of record OX421261.1, on the reverse strand, counting down.
TACGACACCGTAAGGGCTGTCGTACGTAGGTTGCAAAGGTTTCCTCAGTCTATCATTCCTTACAAACACATAATCGGTAGTTTGAAGGTCGGGATTTACAAATATAGCGCGAGAACTGGCGTGATTCGATCTTGCAACAGGTTTGTATTTACCTTTCGTATCCCTAATATGTTCGACTAACGTGGCAGGATCGCTTACTGGTTGTTTAATGACGTCAAAAAATTCCCCAGGAATTCTGAGTACTCGCCCATATACCATTTCCGCTGCGCTTACGCCGCTATCTCTTCTGATAGCTGCGCGCAAACCTAGCATAACTGTAGGTAGCTCGTCAACCCACGACGTACAGTTTAGACGAGCAGTAAGGGCTACTTTGAATGAGCGGTGCCACCTCTCAACCATCCCATTGCTTTGGGGATGATAGGCAGTGGTGCGTGATTTATCTACCCCCATATAATGCATCAACCTAGTAAAAAGTGAACTTTCAAACTGCCGGCCTTGGTCGGTTGTTATACGCTGGCAGATTCCAAACCGTGCTATGCAGCCCTCGTAAAAAACTTTCGCGACTGTATCTGCTGTTATGTCCTTGACTGGAAATGCCTCGGGCCATTTGGTACATCTGTCGATCATCGTGACTAAGTACCTATAGCCATCACTCGTAATCGGAAGCGGACCTACTATATCCAGATTCACCCATGAAAATCTATCGCATGGCGGAAACTCTTCCAAACGTGAAACCGTGTGCCGCTGCACCTTGGCACGCTGGCAACGGATGCATGTCTTAGCCCACATACCAACATCGCGATTCATCCCTGGCCAAAATAAACTTTTCGCAAACTAATTTTCGTGTGGTGCGGATACCGGGATGACTGAGGCTGTGTACAATGTTAAAAATAGACTTACGAAATGATTCTGGTACATAAGGTCTAACGTTGTTAGTAGATAATTCGCAGTTTACATTCTTATCGCAACCGGGTAATCTAATACATTTCAGTACCTATAATGTTACCTGATATGTTGCTTGACGTCACGTAGTCATCGTGGGACTGCGCTTCGGCTAACGCTGCATAATCAACCGGTGACGGGCAAAACACAGTTTCTACTCTAGATAAAGCGTCAGCACATTGGTTATTCTCACCTTCAATATGGCGTATATCCGTTGTGAATTCGCTGATAAACATAAGGTGTCGAGCTCGTCGTGGGGTCTCCTTATCTGTACCTATCTTTTTAAATGCGTAAATCAATGGCTTGTGGTCGGTATAAATTGTCAGTAAACGACCTTCATGCATGCTCCTAAAATGCTGAATGGCCATGTAAATACCCAACAATTCACGATCATAAGCACAGTATTTACGTTGACTTGCTGATAGCGCCTTGGAGAAGTATCCAAGCGGTTTCCATGAACCATTCACGTATTGTTGCATTGCAGCTCCCACACATGTTTCCGACGCATCAGTAAATAAGGCTAATTGCACATCTGATAAAGGGTGAAACAACATACAAGCGCTTTGTAAGCTTACTTTACATTGTTCGAATGCGTTATCGGCAGCTTCTGTCCATTCTATACTGGTTTTGTCATTATTTTTAGATCCGTGTATATAGCTATTTAATATTGACTGATATGACGCGGCGTTTGGAAGATGAGCGCGATAAAAATTTAACATTCCCAAAAAACGACGTAATTCAACAACAGTCTGCGGTTTTGGGAAATTTTTGATCGCTTGAACCTTGTCTTCCAAAGGTCGTATACCATCAGTAGATACCTCATAACCTAAAAACTCTAGCTTATCATGGCCAAAACAACATTTCGACAAATTGATAGAAATCCCATACTGCGTGAACCTTTCGAAAACTTTGGCTAGGTGTTGCTTATGACTTATGACGTCATCCGAACTAATCAAAATATCATCTATGTAACAATAGACAAAATCTAACCCTTGCAAGACCGTATCATTCATAAAGCGTTGGAATGTTTGAGCCGCGTTGCGTAGACCGAAGGTCATGCGCGGAAATTCAAACAGACCAAAAGGCGTTATAATTGCCGTTTTCTCTACGTCTTCAGGACAAATTTCTATGAAATGGTATGCCCTATTTATATCTAGACGTGAAAACACATTTTTATTAGCCAGTACATATGTAAAATCTTGTAAACGCGGTATCGGGTAGCGGTCCGGTTTCGTTATAGCATTCAGTCGACGAAAATCTCCGCAGGGCCGCAACTCACCATTCTTCTTGGGAACGACATGGAGCGCGCTGGCCCATGGACTTTTAGAGGGTTGGCATATCCCCATTTCTTGCATGATGCGAAATTCCTCCTTGACCTTCTTGTACCTGTCTGGCGGCAACGGGCGGGCGCGTGCGTACACGGGTGGCCCGGTTGTTTCTATGTGATGAAAAACTGTATGTTTGGGTGGTTCCCTAAAAGAAACAGGTTTAGTTATGTCCGGGTACATAGAGAGAAGGTCGAAATACGGATGCTCACTGTCCACAGTATATATAGGTGGTTCGTTATGAGTCACTACAGTCGCGACGACACATAAACTTGTTGTTTTGTCAATCAGTTTGCGTTCACTCATATCTACCAGTAACTTGTAGTGTTCTAAAAAATCTGCACCCAGAATAGGTTGTTTCACGTCAGCAATAATAAATGTCCATCGGTAAGGTCTTCTCAATTTAAAATTGAGCACTAAAGTCCTCGTACCGTACGTTTTAATTTCAGTTCCGTTTGCTACATATAACTTAAAGTCCGATGTTACTTCATCACTAAACAATCTTCTCGTGACCGGTAAAACGCTAACGTTAGCCCCAGTGTCAACAAGAAAATTATAACCACTGTTTAAGTCCATGATACATAGGCGGCGGGACGGAGTGATGGTGCAAACTTCCACCTCGGTTTGCACTTGCTTTAGTTTTCCTCCTCCTTCCAGGCGCAAGGCTGCACACACTTATGAGCGCGTTTCCTGTATCTAAAATGATAAAAACAAAGCCAATCCGGACTTCTCGAGTTACGGCCTTTAGAATTGCTGCGCCCACGAGATGGCGAACGCCTATAATTCTCAGTGTCACGCTGTGTTGACCTTGACCTATCCCACTTGTTTAGGCGAAGATAAATTTTCTCTATCTCTGCCATTATTCTGTCGGATGTGTTGGTGGAGACCTGCGCTATTTCCGACACCTGCGCAGGCCGAGTCGTCTCCACAATTTTGTCGGCGATGACACTTAACTTCTCCAAATCTAGGGCGTCCGTCACTGCAAGTACTGCACGCGCCGCCTGCGGCAGATGACTTTGCCACAGGATTCGTAGGGTCTCATCCGGGATCTTTCCCCTCGCGAGGTCCCTCATCTGGCGTAAAAGTTGTGATGGTTTTTGCTCCCCCAATTGCATTTCGCCGATTAATTTCTGAATTTTCCTATTTTCCGATTCTTCTTAAATTTGCAATAATCTCGACTTCAGTGCTTCATATTTATTGCTTTGTGGTGGATCCATTAGCAGATCCGTGACTTGCTGGATAGCCTCTTTTGTTAATTTAGAAACCACAATATTTAATTTTGAGTCCTCGCCCATCCTCTGTGGGGCGATTATTGCTTCCGTCCTTATGAACCATACTCTTGGCTGGTCCACCCAAAAATCTGGAATCTTCGTTGCTAGTGAAATTGCGGACAAACCAAAGTCCGGCTTCTCGTCCTCCGACGACGCATTAGATGGTGGCGTAGCCATTATGACAAAACAATTTCACTAAAGTCACACACAAAAACTGTTCAATTCACGGGGTCACCAATGTTAAACCTGTGTCTATATAGAGTTTCGGGTTTAATCTTATTTGATTTAATTAAAGATTTCATAACTTTCAAATGTTTATTTTATTAATTACAACTGCGCGGCTCGGGCCACGGTTGGGAGACAACTGGAGCGGAGGGGGGCGCTCGGGCAGTCGCTCTACAAAATATGCAAACTTGCATTCTTGTCACTACACTTTTATGTTAATAAACAATATCATAAAGAAATATCAAGAGCAATTCAATCAATGAAACGGGGGAAGTCTCCTGGTCATGATGGACTCAGTATCAAGCATTTTCAATGTGCTGGCATCCACTTACCTCCAGCGCTTTCTATGCTGTACTCATTTTGTATTAATCATGTATATCTACCACAGGAGCTGATGAAAACCATAGTCGTTCCAATAGTTAAAAATAAAACCGGGGATATTTCTGACAAGGATATTTACAGGCCTATCTCACTGGCAACAACTGCAGCTAAAGTATTCGACAGTTTGCTTAGTGGTCAACTCAGGAAGAACATTACTTTGAATGAAACTCAATTCGGGTTTCAGCCTAATGTGTCCACTGAAAGTGCTATCTTGGCCCTTAAGCATATTGTTGAATATTACACTAAAAGAAAGACTCCAGGCTATGCTTGTTTTTTGGATCTTTCCAAGGCATTTGATCGCGTCTCATATCGGCTCCTGTGGGAGAAATTAGATGGAAAATTACCTATAGAGTTAGTAAACATATTTAAATTCTGGTATCATAACCAACTTAACCATGTTAGATGGTAACACAGCGTGTCAAATACGTATAGACTAGAGTGTGGAGTCAGGCAGGGGGGATTGTCTTCACCTATACTTCTCAATTTGTACATGGACCAGCTGCTTCACAGGCTCATCAGTATGCATGTCGGATGCTCAGATGATGGCGTGATGATAAACAATATCAGTTATGCTGATGACATGGTGCTGTTGAGCCCCTCTATCAGTGGTTTAAGAAAACTAATAAGGATCTGTGAGGAATATGCTGCAAATCATGGACTATTGTAAAACACGAATAAAAGTGAAATTCTGAAATTTACAGCTGATAATAAACCACCTGAAAATGTACCTCCTGTAACACTTTACGGCAAACCTCTAAAAATTTGACGTTATAAGATGACGCTGACATAGAGAGGGAGCGTAGAGCGCGCCAGCGCTCTACGCGCGCGCTCTACTAAGGGGTAATATGATAGCCCGTAGATTTGCTCGATGCTCTGTGGAAGTAAAAATGACCCTGTTCAGGCCATATTGTCAGTGCTTCTACACAAGCAACCTATGGATTCATTATACCCAAAGATCTATCAGCGCTCTACGTGTGCAGTATAACAATATACTTAGGATGCTCCTAGGACTGCCTCGATTCTGTAGCGCTTCCGGTATGTTTGCTGAGGCTCGAATCGATGGGTTCAACGCAACTGAGTAGAGTCAGGGGCAGTCCATATAGGATCCTGAGCACGATTGCCGATAAATATGATAGTCCTATAATACAATATTGGATAAAAACTATTATTTGATTTAGATTTCTGTTAATTGGATATGTAGGGAGCTAAATGTCATTTCTTGTCTCTAGTTGTAATTTTATTTTAGTGTTAGCCTATGTTAATGTTCCTATAATGTGAATGTGTTTAGTTTAACTGATATGGATCTTGAATCTGAAATAAAGATATAATAAAATAAATAAATATCATATCATATACAAATATGGACGATCTTAGCTAAATAAAATGCACTAAAACAACGAATCTATCTAAAAAGCACAATATAATCACATTAAAACCGACAATCCGCCATGTTGTTTCCATTGTTCACAATGCGTTACCAGAATATTGCTATCACATTACTCCCATATTAATCTTATCTTTCAATAACATTTATCAGAATGTAGATACATTTTTGTATTTAGTGAGAACAGAAAGCTAATTCATTTAGTTGCATATTAAAACGACACTTGTGTCTTTTTAGTGAAATTACGTTATTCCCAATGTTTCTACCATGCCAACTTTAATCATATACTAGCAACTGTGTGAAAGGGACAGCAACTAAAAACGGAATATCGCTCAAGGCCCTTTTTTTCCTTCTAGCTACATTGAATTAAAAATGAACGTGATGCAGATGTCTTAAGGTTCAAGTTCCTTTTTACATTATGTGGAGTGAACGATCCAGTTACGTAGGTTAATAGCGTTCCGTGGCGTTGGTTGACTTGACATTAGAGTTGAGTCAGGTTAAGTAAGATAAAAATGATGAACATTTTAGTTCGTTTGTATTATTGATTACAAAGTGTACTCGTTAAAGATCTGCTTAAAATAAAACTCATAAAGAAGCTGGACTCTCCTTTTACACAGTTACAATTTCAGAAAACTCATAGGCTTGGTAAGTGTTCTTTGACCGTTCGTTAGTCTTTCTTCACATGATACATGCTTCATTGCAGCGTTTTATATATTTAGCGCTAATTTTCAGTTTAATGCTTTTATAATTTACCTCTTGAAATTAAAGTTTACCATAGTTTCCTCTAGAAGTGCATATCAACTGGATGTCTAGTTAGGTACTTGGTTTGTTCAAATTAATGATTCCTAGGTGTACCATCAACATTACTGTTGTAGAATACGCATGCGCGGGGGTTCTTACTTCTTTTTCATAGTACTTCTGCATTCAATGTTGGGACTCTTTAGGGCATAATGACTAGGTAATGCAGCTTTTTGCATATACGACTAATACCAACCATTCGAAGTTTTAATACAATTCTGCCCATTGCAACAAAATTGTTGATGTATTCATAGTATTGTGTTTGTGTAAAGATATTTTAAGGCATTGAAAGTGTTATTTTTGTTCTAGGTACACTTTGGTTGCTGTTTCTAAACTAATTTGTGGAGAGAACGTTTCAGTCAATTAAAATGATATGAATGTGCACTAATGTGCTTGAACCTTGCCCTGGAATAATTTGGTTTTTTGAAGCACAAATTTTCATCTGAAAAGTAAGATACTAACATTTTGTCAGTTTGGAATAGCTCTAATGGATGTGGTCAGAAGTGAAATGATTATCATTTTCTTATTAAAACTGTTAAAACAAGTAACATAACTCTTTTAACTTCCTCCACATTCATTACAAGCAATGTTGCATTTTAGTTTAGCCTTTCCAATATTTCACATGCAATGTTTTGATTCCTATTAATATGACTTGCTGATTAGATCATTAATAATAGGTAATTAAAATATTACATTACGTGTATAATCTAATTATCACCTAAAATTATCAAATCATTTATTTGCTAGAATATGGGTACAGGATAGGACTTAAGTTAAAAAAGTTGCACTATATCCAACTTTTGAGGTGTGCAAATTACAATAGCTATATAGTTACCTAAGCTTAATGTCTATTAACATTTTCATTAAATTCTACAATTTAAACACCACTTTTTTTTTTTTATTAAACTAACCAAAAACCAAACAGCTATCGATCTAAAATAGTCTAATAAACCTTAGTCCCAAAACCTTATACCCTTAAAACCTTAAAACTTTACCTTTTTTAAAAACCTCAGTTGTTATCTCTAAAATGCTGGCTGTGTTACAATTACATATTTCATTTTGAACAGATTTTATTTTGTTTTCATTGATCAACTCTATTGTTCGATTTTTTTATAAGACAACTAGAAACTCGCCTCAGCTTCGCACGCGTGTTAGCTCGGCTTTCGGCCTCGCCACTATGACCCGCTCCAGGTACGCAAAATTTCATCCAAATTGGTCCAGCCGTTTTTAAAGTTGTCTATGTGCTATTCCAGACTATAATTTATCTCTGCGCCAAATTTCATCCAGATCCAGGTGATTGAGTAACAAACATCCATCCATCCAAACTTTATAATATTTATAATAATATTATAAAGAAAATAATATTAGTGGGATGAAAAAATATCAATCTATTGTCATAATGTTAACAGAGTTTTGCATTTCTATCAGTAGTGCAATAATTGTTTTGACAAGTATTATACAGGGTTACTCATATAGCCTGTACTAAGCTTTAAGGGTCATTGTACTCATCATTACGACTTTAACTACTATAACATTATTATTAGGATTAAAATTATTATTATCTTTTATGCAACAATGTTAAATGACTTGTCTAATGTGATAACTTAGTTATAAGGCCTATAAATAGTTCTATTCTATAAGACCAAACCTGGTAACGCGTAAAAATATATCTGCTGTTGTATGTATGAAAGCCTGTAGATGCGATAGTTTATTTGTGTGGTGTGTGTGTGCTTGTATCTTGTTCCCAGTCTTTTTTTATATTTAGGAACTAGTTTTTTTTTTTGCTCACGACTTCGTATGCGTAGATTTTCATATAAACCTTCAATCCTTTTTTTCTTCCCTTAATCCGGCCCTTGCGCAAAATAACATAGCCTATACTTCAATCTGGTCATAGCTAAGCGTATTCGTGAAAACCACATTTAAATTCGTCCGCATTTTCTTCCAGGGGTTTAGGAGATGTGCGTGAAAAAACAAACAAAAATTCTAAAAACTTTCCTTTCGTGTTCAGCTGCGTATTTTAAGACGCCCTGTGTGATATTTTTTTTGTTATCTCGCAATTACAGATTTTTTTATCTCTACGTTTTTATAGACGTGCTCTGGCTACTTTTTATGTATAAATAGAAGATGTTTAGATAGGCTTGTTTGACCCGTAACTCGCCTGATGTTAAGCAAAGATGCGATCTACGATAGAGCACGCTTGCCTAGAAGAAACTGATTCACTCGTGGTTTCAACAAAGAAAGGCTTACCAGCAAAGGCTTACCTGAATGACCCAGCAGTGGGTCATTCAGGGATGATGTTGAGTTGATAAAGATGATTTTAGGGGAGGCTCTGATATATGTCAAAAGTTTTGTTATTAACATAACAAAGAATGTTTCTCAAGTAGTTTTCTCTTTGACTAAACCATACGGGATAATACATCTCTGAAATTTGGCTTAGATTTATTTGGCGTCCACTGAGCTTCGTTCCAAAACGCTATTGCGAAAAGTCTAATTTTATAGCCCTTATTTATTTATTTCATCATCATCAGCCAGAAGACGTCCACTGCTGAACATAGGCCTCCCTCTTTAACCTCCACACTGAACGACATCCTGCCATCTGCGTCCACTGGATGCCCGCGACTCTCACAATGTCGTCGGTCCATCTACGACCGACGACAATGTGATCGTGGTGACCGAGGTGTCCGTGTTCCGGATTGAAGGGCAATGTTTCCAGCGAAATTACAGGGCACACAGATTTGACATCTTATATCTCGGGGTGACGAGCGCAGTGCATTGCCATTCAGGGTTTTGAACTGTTGAAGTTCAAAATTCGAGTGGCGTTGAGCTGTTATGGGCAAGCGTGAAGAGCCATCAGGCAAGCGACTCCGTTCGTCTCGTCACCCAGTATCATAAAAAATAATTGTGGGAGGCCTACCTACGCTGCGTCTTCCGGTTCGCGGTCTCCTCTCAAGAACCTTTCTTCCCCATCGGTTATCAGTTATTCGAGCGATGTGGCCTGCCCATTGCCACTTCAACTTGCAGATTTTAATAGCTATGTCGGTGACTCTGGTTCTTTGGCGAATATCTACGTTCCGAATTTTATCGCGTAAAGAAACTCCGAGCATAGCTCTCTCCATTGCCCGTTGTGTGACTCTGAGTTTTTCCAAAAGGCTAACAGTTAAGGACCACGTCTCAGTTACCATATATCATCACTGGCAACACACACTGGTCAAAGACCTTTGTCTTTAGGCACTGTGGTAACTTGGACGAGAAGATTTCACGCAATTTCCCGAACGCTGCCCATCCGAGTTGGATTCTTCGGGCGACCTCTTTGCCTAAGTTGGACTTACCTAACTGAACAATCTGTCTAAGATAGGTGTAATGGTCAACAACTTCGAGAGTATCGTTCCCAGCGATTACCGGCACGGGTACAACATGGACATTAGACATGTCTTGTCCATGTTCATTTTAAGACCCTCCTGTTGGGAAAGGCTACTGATATCGCTGAGCATCATGTTGAGGTTCTCCAGCGACTGCCATGATGACTATATCATCGGCAAAACGAACGTGAGTGATGTATTCGCCATTGATGTTGATTCCGAATCCGTTCAAGTTCAAGAGCTTGAAAACGTCCTCCAATGCGTTAGTGAACAGTTTCGGAGAGATAACATCTCCCTGTCTCACGCCTTTATGCAATTGGATTGGCTTCGTGCTCTCGTCCTGTAATCGGATCGACATGGTGGCGTTTCTATACAAACACTTCAGCACTTCGATATACCTATAGTCGATATGACAACGCTGGAGGGACTGCAACACTGCCCAGGTCTCGATTGAATCGAAGGCTTTTTTATAGTCCACAAACGCTAGACATAATGGCCGATTATACTCCTCAGTCTTCTGTATAATCTGGCGGAGCGTGTGTACGAGTATATGTGGTCTATGGTGCTCCAGCCTTTACGGAAACCGGCTTGTTCAGGAGGCTGGAAGTCATCAAACCTGCTTTCGAGACGGTTCGTAATGACTCTGGAAAACAACTTGTACACATGGCTCAGGAGTGAGATGGGCCTATAATTCTTCAACAAGGTGTTATCACCTTTTTTGAAGAAGAGTACCACCATACTCCTGTGCCATGCTTCAGGCGTAGCACCTTCGAGTATGACGGAATTAAATAACTTCTGGAGAACTAAAAGTACCGGTTTTCCACCCGCTCTCAGAAGTTATGTCGTGATTCCGTCATCACCCGGCGCCTTGTTGATCTTAAGCTGTTTCAGAGCAATTCTAATCTCGTACAAGCTGATGTCTGGGATGTCCTCCGTGTAGTGTCGGGTCAGTTTATCTCTCTTGTCCTGAGCTGTTACAGCTCTCCGTAAAACCTCTCGAGCTCTCTCAGAATCTCCGGCTTTGATGAAATGATACTGCCATCCTCGATCTTCAGCTTCGTCATTTGGCTTTTCCCAATAGACGAATTATTTACGAATATTTATGATGAATTATTAATTTATTGATAGGAAAACCAACAGCTTTTTACACTAAGATATACAATGAAAAAAACCATAGAAAGTTAATTACAGGTTCTCACGAATAGATATAAATTAGATAAGAAGTTAAACATGTACAAACACTAAGAGACTTATTTCTAAACTATACGGTATGGAAACCTACTATCTACTAAAACGAAAGCCTATTATGCGTGTCTCGACACGCTCGCGTATAATAAAGACGTTTGACTACAGCACACCTAATGATAAGTGACGGTGGTTTGAAAGAAGAATCAAGAAGATGGAAAGGCACCACGCCTACTCTAGAATGAACTGGCTCTCTAATGAGGCTTCTAGAATACACTGTTAGGTGCTTAGTGAGAGTGTACTACCACTGTGTTATGATTTCCTCACGCCGTTTTCTTTAACCGGAAGCTCAACCTGCTGCCTGCTGTTAGGGATTCGAACCCACAGCCTGCGGAATGGAATTCTAACGCCCTAACCACTGAGCTATCATCTCTAACGTTTGTTGTCTTTTGCAAAACTAGTGAACAGTGAATATAGTATATTTAGAAGCAATTGCCACTCATTTTTGTCTAGAAAGCTTTGTTTTTACATATTGCTTTTGTTGACGCTACGTAAAGCGAACACTACACCACATCGCAAATTTAGCTATATTAAGCTGATGGCACAGTCGTACTGATAGCTGCGGCGAGGGCGCGACCTAGTTGTTCAGTATTTAAGAGCCACTGCATTATGAAATTTTAGCTAATGCAAAGTAACTATCTCGTTCTTTTTTGACAACTGGAAATTGAAAGGTTTCTGTTTATTTTAACATACAAAAAATTATCAATATAAAAAACCGACTTCATAAAAAAAACAGAACTGATTCAAATTAAAATGGGACCACACGGGAAGCACCAGCTTACAAATAAAAAAAGAATCATCATAATTGGTTCACCCAGTTGAAAGTTCTGAGGTAACAAACATAAAAATAAAAAAAACAGTGGGATTGAGTACCTTTTTCGTTTTGGATGTCGGTTAAAAACTACGGATATTGGGTCAAAGTTTGAAAAGTTCCTATCCAAAAGTAGAAAACCATACTAATTATTCGGGTAATCTGTGCATTTTATCCTCATTAGTAGAATGCTAAATTTGACATTGTTGGAATGATATAGGATCTAAATTAGTTTGTCAGTCTTTCTAAAATGTATCTAATCTAAGTTTAAAAAGATAAACTCCGGACACTTTGTAAAATTTGTGCTATACAATGCCTTTATTTTGTTACTAGCTGCACCAGCGGCTTCGTCCGCGATTTCTTCAGAAAAAATAACCTATGTCTGTCCTCATGATACATACTATTATCTCGCAAAATTTTATCGAGATCGGTTAAGCCGTTTAGCCGTGATTATGTAGCAAACAGAGTTACTTTCGCATTTATTATATTAGTTAACATGTGTTTTTATCACAATGCTTTTCTTTTATTACTATCTGCACCCGCGGCTTAGTCAGCGATTTCTTCAGAAAAAAATATCCTATGTCCGTCCTCATGATACATACTATTATCTCGCTAAATTTTATCGAGATCGGTTTAGCCGTTTATCCGTGATTATGTAGCAAACAGAGTTACTTTCGCATTTATTATATTAGTTAACATGTGTTTTTATCACAATGCTTTTCTTTTATTACTAACTGCACCCGCGGCTTAGTCAGCGATTTCTTCAGAAAAAATATCCTATGTCCGTCCTCATGATACATACTATTATCTCGCTAAATTTTATCGAGATCGGTTAAGCCGTTTAGCCGTGATTATGTAGCAAACAGAGTTACTTTCGCATTTATTATATTAGTTAACATGTGTTTTTATCACAATGCTTTTCTTTTATTACTAACTGCACCCGCGGCTTAGTCAGCGATTTCTTCAGAAAAAATATCCTATGTCCGTCCTCATGATACATACTATTATCTCGCTAAATTTTATCGAGATCGGTTAAGCCGTTTAGCCGTGATTATGTAGCAAACAGAGTTACTTTCGCATTTATAATATTAGTATGGATATTACTAGCTCTCAAAGTGTCTTCGTCTTAATAGAGATAATAAGAAACGTGATAATGGACAAATTCTTGGTTTGAAAAATATCATACTTAGAAGTTTAAGTTGGAATTAAATTACTTATTAGCTTATCATTAGGCTAGATTGTAATTAAACTAACGGTGATAATTACTAGCGCAACTTATATTTGACAGCCTCGTTAGCTCAGTTGGTAGTGTACCTGCTTTCTGCGCTTGGAGGCGTGGGTTCGATTCCCACCTAGGACAAACATTTGTGTGATGAACATTTGTGTTTGTTCTATGTCTGGGTGTTAATATATATTTAAGTATGTACTTATTTAAAAATATATATGTATGTATATCAGTCTCTGGCAGCCATATTAGAAGCTTTGCTTAGTTTGGGGTCAGAGGCCCATGTGTGCAATAATGTCCTTGATATTTATTTATTAAAAAATAAAATATATTACTAGCTGCGCCCCGCTGTTTCACCCGTGTTAGCCTAAGTTACTCCTTTTAACATCAGCTATCTGCCAGTGAAAGTCCTGTCAAAATCGGTCCAGTCATTGTGAACTCGATAAGGAACACACATACACACATCGAGTTATATTATATTATTAGTTTTACATAATCTACGACATGTTTTCACCATTTTTCTGCGTTTACTGCATGTGCTGTTCAAATATGTATTTAAGGCGAGGTTTTCCCATTTTTAAGCAACGCTTGTTACTACAGATGACCATAAGACTAATATGTCGTATTAATGTCGCATTTAGTGTTTCAAAACCATGGCGCTTACACAAAGTCTTGCGTTACACTACTTCTATTTTTGAGGTTTTTCAAGTATTTTTCGAAAGTATAACTGTTATCTGTTATGTAAAATTTACCTTTACGGTTCCCTCCATAATTATTTAATCTTAATATTACGATATCGTAAACATCATATAAGGAGTTTATAGGTATTAAAATGAACCCATAAAAACATGTAGAAAAGCGCAAATCATTTAGTTTTAAGAAATTTTTTCTATCAAGCGAAAGTAACTTATGAATAAAGGGTTGTGGCTGGTGGGCGTGGGGTCTCTTACTCTGGCACAACAGGATTATGCGCCGGATGGTGGGATAGCCTCCCGGGGCGGAGGTTGGTAGTAATCCCCGGGTTCCGGTCCCTGTACTATCCCGCGGGCGACTAGTGGTCAGACGACTCACCGGGTCTCCCTGGACCCCACGACCACCTTTCACATCTGCGGATGCTTCATCCACTCGGACCCACAGTCTTCGTCAGTGTAGCATATCATCGGGGGAAGAACTGGTGCTTCCGTAGTAGTGGCGAAACACGTTGACAATAGTCAACATTTGGCGACACGCCTACACGAAAGGGTGGTAATAAGCCAGGCAGCCGTCAGAAGACGCCTTCCACCATGGGGTGTTTTAAGAGGAATCGAGGCGCTGTCAGTACATAAAAGGATTCAAATACTGACAGTGCCTGCAGGGATACGACGAGCACGCCTACACGCTTCTCCCCCAAACCTTCAAGGAATCTTATATCTTCATAGGAAAATCTATCTAAGAGTACAAAACGACTACGCTATATAAAATAATAATACATTCAACAACCATTTCATTGATAAAATTAAACCCATGAAAAGTAATAGTCAGAACACAAACTCATTTTAATTACAAGTAGGCCCAATTCAATGTTTTTTTCTTCCGAGCACTGCGTTGGACATATTTAAGATCAATGCGTTAAAAAATACAAATAGTGTAGGATATGATGGCATTTCTACAAATATTATTAAACAAGTTGCTGGATATGTATGTGGACACTTAAGCTACATTATGAATCTATTTATTAGTGCAGGTACATATCCTGAAGCACTCAAGGTCTCCATTATTAAACCTATATTCAAAAAGAAAAATAGGGAATATATCGATAACTATAGATCATTATCACTTACATACTTACATACATTTACACGCAACTCTACACCTACATAGAAAAGAAAGGTATACTTTGGAAGGAACAGAAAGAATTTAGGGAAAATAAGACAGTAAATATGGCAATATATGACTTTTTAGATAACGTTATGACGAACATAAATGCAACTACTCCAGTCTGCGCAATATTTTGCGATATGACCCAAGACTATGTTCACCACGATATACTTTTACATATACTAGAAAGATATGGCATTAGAGGAAATACTCTAGACCTTATAAAATCATACGTGAGTAATAGAAAACATTATAGTGAGATTACAGAAATAAACATACATTTAAAAAAAAAGGAAATAATTCATCGGTCCAAAGCACGTTCTCCTAAATTCGGAGTCCCGCAAGGTAGTGTAGTACGCCCTCTCTTATTTATAGGGTATATCAATGACTTACCTAAAGCACTTGGTCATCCTACGACTCTGTTCGCAGACGACAGCACAGTGACTATTAGTTGTAAAAAATAAAAACGCTTATATATCAGAAATAAATAATAGTTTAAAATCAGTCATTCAATGGCTAGATGGCAATAAATTAAAAATTAATTTAGACAAAACGAACATCATCCACTTTCGGCAGCGTACATTACGTGAGAATATAGTTTTGCAATATAATGGTAAAGTCATACAGGAAGTGGACACAACTTAATTTCTTGGATTGACCATCGATAGTAAACTAGAATGAAAGAATGGGCTTAACGCACTATTTAAATTATCATCAGTTATTAATCAAGAAGCTCTTATTACTGCATATTATGACATAGCAGTATGCGGAATTATTTTCTGGGGGAACTCTACTGACAAAAGGATTGCTTTCAAAGCCCAAAAGAGTTGCATCAGGGCAATGTTTCATCTTCACAAGACTGATAGTTGTAATCCGTACTTTTTAACACATAGTATTCTTACGTTACCATCTCTGTACATATTAGAAATTGCTATTTTTGTAAAATCAAATCAACATCTCTTTGGTAGCTGGACTGATGCTGGTATTCGAACTCGCACTCAAGCCGAGATGAAACTTTGCTCACATACGTACTTTGTAGTACTAAAACTGCACTCATACAAAAAAGTGTATTTTGTATGGCTCCTGTAATATATACTAAAATTCCTAAATGGAGATTGAAATGGATATTGGAATGTTTAAAAATAAACTTAAATTGTCTTAGCACAAAAATGCAAGTATGAAATTTCTGAATTTCTTAGTGATATAAATGTTCTGACATGTAATGTAGACTAAATAATTGACATAAGATCGAGACTTGGTACTAGGAAAAATTCAATTAATAATAACTAATATAGGTAGTAATTAACATATTAAAATTAAAGTAAGTAATTAAAATTTATTTCAAATCATAATATCTAAATATAATAAAGTAATTTTTGTTAAAAAAAAAAAAAAAAACATATTTATTTTAGTAATTAAGTAAGACAAAAATACAACTAAACTAAAATATAATTTTGACATTATTCAAACATAGACAGAATTCCTTTTTTAAATTTAACAAAAACTTACCAATAAATAATAAAAATAAATTAAAAACTAATATTTGTACGCCGTACCTGGCAAGGACATGAGATACGTTTCCATTCTTACGACCCTGTATGCTATTTTATATGTATGTGTAATTGTGTACCTACCATGTTCTGACAAATAAATATGTAATTTGATTTGATTAGATCTATGGAACAACCGATATTTTTTTCGCTATTTCAGGGTTAGTCTCAAAGTAACAATGTTCATAATAATGAGTATAATGAACCCTTTTCGGATTAGCATATCTTTTCCTTATAACCCTGTATATATTTTATGCATTTCTATTGGCCAACATTTGGCCGCTCTGGTGCGATGGATTTACTCTCCCTGACGTAGTGACAGTGATGCAGCTGCGTCTGTGTAATGATCAGGTATCGAACGCATATTGAATTGAACTAGAGAAATCGATCATTAATCGGTGCGACGCGACATATCCGTCGTCGATGTGTTGCACGGACGTTGCAAATGTTTCGTCTCTGTCGCACCGAGCAGTATCGCCGGGGCGTGGCATTGGACTACTTTATTAACCGACTTCCAAAAAGGAGGAGGATCTCAATTCAACTGTTTTTTTTTAATGTTTGTTACTCCAGAAATTTCGACTGGGTGAACCGATTTTGATGATTCTTTTTTTTATTTGAAAGTTGGTGCTTCCCGTGTGGTCCCATTTCTATTTGGTCCTGTTTTATTGAGAATTATTCTATGCATATTGTATATTAAGAATATGATGTTGTTTTCAAGTTCAATGATACGCGAATTCTACGAAAGCTCGGAAGATGACGATATGGATAGCCAGTATCAAACCGATCCCGAGTGCCAGGTTCTTTCGCGGCCCGACAAAGATATGCACAATAAGTGCTGCGGTGGAAAAGCCTGGTGCATTAAGGTACAGTAAAAACAAAGTTTCAATTCTAATAAAATAATTTATAATAATAATAAGTGATGATGCGGTCTAGGGTGGAGCACGCTTGCTTAAAAGAAATCGATTCACTCGATTATGTATGCGAAAATGTGTTTGTTGGTTTGTTTGTCTTTAATTCACGCAGCAACAGTTTCTTTTTTACAAATCAACACACTCTTTTACAATAACACGCCACAACACAAAGTAACATAATCTGGGACCTCTGCTTAGTTCGTAGCTATCAAAAATGCCATTTTGTGGCTCCGAAGAGCCGCATATCACGTGGCCGTATTTCCCATACTCTACAATAGAGAATCCTTCGTTAGTACGAGTTCCATAGACTAGTTTATTACATTTTCTTTGTACCATGGCTGGTGCCAGTAGCCAGGGTCGGGACCGCGTCTCTCTCACATTCGTGAAATAGCACCTAATTTACACAAGCGCTACGACAGAAGGCGTTAGTTGTCATACATTTTTTCCAATAAATCTAAGATATTTCTAATGTGAAAAAACACTTACTTATTTGACCTACTACTTTACTGTTAAAGTGCCACGTGATGTCATGATACCTATTACAGGACCGAATTTCAAATTTCTGGGATGGCTGGATGTACATAAGCAAGAATTTTGATAAGCGACTGAAAAAAATAGAGGGTTTTTAGACGCCAAGATCTCCAGAACAATTTTATTTTTAGATTTGAAATATTGTTTTCTAGGTGTTATCCGGGAGCTTACTAGATATAAAATTGCAAGGTACGGCATGACTAGATTTTGAGATATGGAGGAGTCAAAAATGGCTCGTAATCGTGTAAATACATACTATTCCATTAGCCTGCCTTGTGATCGCTTGGCCTAACAAAATGCTGTGAGTATAGAGGTTTATGAGAATACTTAAGTGGTTCTCATTTTGTTTAGGACATATGCGGTATAATATGTGCGGTGCTGACGTGGTTGCTAATAATGTATGCTGAGTTCGTCGTGATGATGGTGATGCTACTGCCGGGGATATCCACATACCCGGTCTACAGCTACGTGAACATCATACTGTTCCAGAGCCTGGCCTTCTTGGCTTTCGCGTCGCATCTCAGAACTATGTTCACTGATCCGGTAAGTTACACGCCATTACAATAGGCATGTGTCCTAACCCTAATTATTTTTTATTACCTTAAGGTTGACTTCCGTGCATCGCGGCTGATTGCAGCGTCTAACGCGTGCGGCAGATGCGATATTATCGCACTATGAACATGTATGGCGACGTCAGTCATCGGCCGCGCGTGTTTGTCGCATACCTCGGAAGCGGCGTTACAATTTCATAGTAATTTTTTTACTCTCTGATGTTAAGCGCGATGTGGTCTACGATGGAGCACGCTTGCCCAGAAGAAACCGATTCATTCGAGATTTGAAGACACTCAGATTGTAACCATCGGGGAACACCCATTCCGGCAGCGCATTCTACAGACTAGCAGTTCGCACAATTAAAGTGGAATCCAAGTGCTTCGTATGGGTTTTTAGAATATCAACCATGAAGCGGTGTCGATTCATCGTGCCCGCTCTGGCAGTCCGATAGAAAAATGGAGAGGAGGGAATTAGATAATGCAGATCTGATGCACACTTTCCGAAATGTATCCGATAAAAAACTGATAGACTAGCAACTAGCAACTTTACGCCGATGCTCAAGACTAAGGGCCGATTTCACCATCAAAGTGAACGCGATCAACACAAAACTAAACTGGTATAATAGACCAGGGTCGATAATTTTTAAAACCAAAAAAAATAATAGTAGGATGAAACCCATTAGAAAAGGAGGGGAATATTATAAAAATTAAAGGAAAAATAAATTACGGGCGATCTGAGTTCGGGAAGTGGAAGGAGGGGGGGTTTAAGGGTAAAAAATGGTTTATCTCGATTTCCGGTAAAACTACAAGTCCTATGAAAAAAAGTTATATGGCAAAGTTGTAGGTAATAAAAAGATCTAAAACTTCTGTGGATACACTTTTTTCACATAACCTCAAAATGTATGTGAAAAATTCAAAAAACCAACTTTTTGGTTTTTTATTTTTATCTTTTACATAAATTTTGTTTTTTTTCACGAAATTTGGTGAAAACTTACCTTTTTATGTCCCGAATACGCTGTAATTTATTTGATTAAAAATATTTATTTTTTCACCTTATTTTGAATTAATATCGAAAAAGCACCCTAATTTTCAATCGAAAATTCACCCGTCAAAATATTAGCTTTTTTCAAAAAATTGGTATGTTTTCTGTTTGTTGAAATCTCTACTTTCCGATGGTGAAAAAAATAATATATGTTACTATAGTAAATCTTCTCAGAAAATGCAATGCAAAAAACTCGAAAACGATTTTTTTTTAAATTATTATATACAATTTTGAGCTATTTATTAAAATTTACACTTTAATTACTCGAAAAACATGTAATCTTACGTTTTTCGAGTAATTAAAGTGTAAATTATATGGTAAATTCTGTGATTACAGATAACATAGATTCCGACTCTACTATTAGTTTAGTACAAACAAAAAATCATTTTTCGTTAAAAAAAAACGCTGCTATACAAAACCGATAATACAGTAATGGCATCTAATTTGAGCGCATAAAATAAATCTGTCAAATTCAATACATCGTCGGTAAACATTTAGAAAACTAGGGAAAAATTTAAAGCTACATTATGGCAGCCCTAACTCAATATCTTTGAGGTTACGTTCTTCTTTGCTTTTGTATAATTTGTAATTTTGCAGTAAAACTTCACATCTAAATATGTTGCCCCTGCATCAATACATCATATTTATTATTTTTATTGATTTTAGACGATATATTGTAAATAAAAACGGCCATTACAAACCTGTGAAATGTAACATCAGATAAACCTTGTTCTGTTCTGTTCGGACAACCCAAAACACAACACTGCACCACTGTGACGAAATCAAATACTCTTGACCACGCGAGGATAATAATTTAAGGATAACGAATTGAATTTAGATGATTTATTTCCGAAAAAAACACAACAATCTCTCAATGTTTGACACCACACTGTCAATTAGAGCTTGGAGTCAACCGGTTACAACGACAAAGAGAAAAAAAGCATAGATCTTTCTTTTTCACGCATGCTATTTTTTCATATGGCTGTTTCGCTGCGGAGTAAAAGAGTAGGAAATGAGATTGCGTCTATTGTTTTCTCTGTCTACGACTGCGGGGCTATTATGAAACTTTGATCGGGATCAGTCAGTGTCAGAATTGACAGAATTTTGACACTTGAACGGGGTTATGACGCAAAAAAAAAGCGTTGTCTATTTCCAATTTCGTATTACGTCACTGCTATTTATGAGGATAGGGATTGTGATCGCAAATGAATGAACAATTCTAGTACTTTGGCTCAAATTTGGTATTAGGTATCTCCAAATCTCAGATGACAACTGGCCGCAATTAGCTATTTGGAGGTTATTCTTTTAAATTACTTCTAAATGATGAGCTATGCTGCTCTGTTATGAGCTGCGTTGAACATTGCCGGGCCATATGGGATCTTGACTTCCACGATAACTTATCATATAAATATCCCGGTTGCTTGTGTTTTATGACACCGAAAAGAAGACATGCCAAGTGGAGTTTACGCCGATGCCGCATCTTCAAAAGGGAGTACTTATTTAAGAAAGGCGTCACAAGTGTTCTCCACGGAATGTCAAAGCAAAAACGAGCACAGGCGTTCTGGACTCTTTGTATTAATTTCTCCGTTTTAGCTAGAAGTCTGGGGCCGAAACTGTATCCATGTAATTTAATTTCGACAGTATCAGAGACTCAGCAAGCTGTATGCGTAGTTTGATCCCCAAAAAAGGCTTCATACTGTACAGCACTTTGAGTCGATAAAAACAGTCACGCACACAATTACCAACATGTTTCTCGTAACGGAGACCGCAGTCCATGTTCAGACCCAAGTTACGTGCCTCATATACTCGCTCAATGGGTTCACCCATAAGCAAGACATTACTAGATAGACTGAGTTTAGCCACTTGGTTTTTACTGCCCAAAACAAGGTATTTAGTTTTTAAAGGGTTCAGTAAAAGACAATTACTTGAAGACCAAGTGGCTATCCTCGAAAGATCCTCATTTAGCTTGCTAATAGCTTCATCACCCTTAAGTGGATTACATGATATATAAACTTGAATGTCATCTGCGTAAATATGGAATTTACAATGTCTGACTTGCAAAGCAATGTCTGCCGAGTATAAAACAAAGAGTACGGGCCCCGTTATAGAGCCCATATGCGTTAAACTCATGGTCGGAGCGATGCTGTTGGCAGCTGCTGAAGAAGGACGCCTGAGAAGACGTGCTAAAATCAATCGGCGAGTGATTCGAGAGGCAAGCCAGCCTCTTTCCGGCGTCATCAGAGGCTGGCTTAGCCTCTGATGACGCCGGAAAACGAGTTTGTTGGGCACTACCGTCTTCGGAAAGTTGAATATGAACTTCTCTGCGAAGATTTAATCCCACTTTTGCCCGTAAGACAGCGCACGAACGCTGTGCGGCCGGAGATAAAGTTAATGCACTTATTTGCGAACGCATGCCACATAGTGCCAGCCCATCATAATTTTTGTTTTGCGTTGATCGCGTTTACTTTGATGGTGAAATCGGCCCTAACAAGTTTAGTTTGAACCAGGGATTCATTGCTGATGAGCCTCTTGGCGCGTCTCTCGATAGACTCCAATGCCCCAAGCTGGTACTTAGCTGATCCATCCCATAGGTGAGAGCAGTACTCCATGCACGACCGAACTTGTGCTTGGTACAGTGTAAGCAACTGTTCCGACGTGAAGTACCGACGCACCTTCGATCGGATACCCAGCTTTTTCGCATCCAAATGAGCCTTGTCCTCAATATAGGAGCCAAAGTTGAGGGAAGAAGACAGAGAGACGCCCAAAAGCTCAAGCCGGTCTGCTGTCGGAATAGTTACATCCCGGAAAGTAGGAGCCAGTAGGAATGGCGTCCTTTTTGCGGTGAACACACGCCTGGGTCTGGCATTGAACTTGACCAGGTTGGCATCGCCCCAATCAGAGACTGCCTTAAGTGACAAGTTCATGCGCTCGACCATGGCCTCCCGGAGAGAATGGATTTGTGGTCCACTGGTTCGTGCATTGGATGTATAGCTCTCTACTACTGTGTTGTCGTCTGAGTACCCAAAGGTACCGGGCTTTATCAGATCGTTGATGTGTAGCAGGAAGAGCGTTGCAGAGAGCACCGACCCCTGGGGGACACCGGCATTAATTGCCATTCGATTGGATGAGCAGCCATCAATGACAACTCGAATCGATCTATCCCTCAGGAAGTCCGATATCCATGCAACGAAACCTTTGGACAAGCTGAACGAGGAGAGCTTGCTGATAAGGCTGCGTGCCAAACCCTGTCTAAAGCCTTCGAGATGTCGAGGGAAACGGCAAGCGCTTCCCCGTATTTCTCGATGGCCTCACTCCAGATGTGTGTGGCGTACGCTAGAAGATCCCCAGTGGACCGGTTTCGGCGGAATTCGTATTGCCGGTCACTGAGGAGATCATTAGCTTCCAGATACGCCAGGAGCCTGTTATTGAGGACACGTTCCATAGTCTTACAGAGTATGGACGTGACCGAGATTGGCATGTAGTTGGCAGGGTCAGCACGACTACTTTTCTTGCGCACAGGTTGCACGTTTGCATGCTTCCATGACCTCGGCACTTGCCCAGTCTCAAGCGAGAGACGAAAAAAGCGTGTCAGTATAGAAGACAATTCAGGTGCACATGTCTTCAGAACTATGGCTTGAATACAAGACAAAGCGAGCCCTCTGTAGAACCTTTTTACAGGACTTGGCAGCCTTGTTAAACGCCTTCTTCTTGGGACGTAAATCGCTTCGCTTTACGGTGACGAGCATCGGACCAGGCGAGGTATGCCACATGTTTACGTGCTTCCGCGCGACTACATTGAGACCCAAACCATAAACGAGCTTTGCCGGAGAGGGGCACGTCGGAGTATGGAATAAAGTACTCCATGGCCTGACGTATCACATCTGTCACAGCATCCGCGCAGGTCGAAAGATCACCAGAAGAAAAGCACACTGACTGCCAAGGATATGATGCAAAAAAGACCGCATCTCATCCCAATCCGCCGACTTGTATCGCC
Source organism: Agriopis leucophaearia (assembly GCA_949125355.1). Classification (NCBI taxonomy): domain Eukaryota; kingdom Metazoa; phylum Arthropoda; class Insecta; order Lepidoptera; family Geometridae; genus Agriopis; species Agriopis leucophaearia. Next base: position 4,554,164 of record OX421261.1, on the reverse strand, counting down.
ATACCAGCCGAGTGCCTCGAGGGCAGAGATCTGGCGGGGAGTAGACAGATACAGATTTGACCAGACAATGGTCAGAGCTTCCCAGCGGTGAAGAAACTGACACTGAGTAGCGGTCTGGATCGGTTGTAGGAGGTCCAAGCAATAAGGCGTGTGCGTGTCAACGTCAGGTACCCGTGTAGCTCCTTGGACCAGGTGAGTGAGATCTAACGTTAGAGCAAGCTCTCGCGTTTTTCTCCCAACGTGGTCAGTGTCCCGGTATGGGAATAGCCACTCCTGGTGGTGGGCGTTGAAATCCCTCAGTAACACTAATTGGGCTGTAGGGTACTTTAGCTGAGCCGCATCCGCCACCTCAAACATATAATATGTGAGCCTTGTTGTCTCCTCATCTCCGCTGTACGACCGATAGACACAGGAATAGAGAATTTTCTCTATTACTGTGTCCACCAGGACCCAAAGCACAGATAATCTGGGGTCTTCATATTGACGGAGACGCCGACAGCAGATGTCATCTCGGGCGTACAGGCACACACCAGCGCGAGGCATGAAAGTGTGCTCCACCCTGGGTGTAACCTGGGTACGAAAGGTATGCCAAATCTGTAGGACTTCCGATCTGCGTCTCCGTAAGTAACAAGAGTGCTGGCTTTTCAGTCTCTAGGTGATGTTGGAGTAGGTGAAGTATTGTCCCATCAGCTGGGCGCGGCTGCGATCGGCGGCGATGCACGGCAGTGCACCTTTATAGAAAACCTGACTATAAATATAGCTCATAAAAGCAAATAAAATCAAAATTTGCTCAAAAATAAATAAGTTATAATTTAATTTTATGCCAGACAGAGAGCGCTCTATAGCAAGTTATGACGTCAAGCCTTGCGCGCGCTGTACAAATGCTATACTGACTATCGCTTGAAAAAAATGACAGCATTCATGATCAGATCTCAGAAATTAGCCAATTCAATTTTTCTCCAGTATGTGTAATGTATTTAATTACTTATATCCATAGCTAAGTGAGTAAGAGAGGTGGCAATGGGCAGCCCACTTCGCTCGAAGAACTGATAACCGATAGGGAAGAAAGGTTCTTGAGTGGAGACCGCGAACCGGAAGACGCAGCGTAGGTAGGCCTCCCACTAGATGGACCGACGACATTGTGAGAGTCGCGGGCATCCAGTGGATGCAGATGGCAGGATGTCTTTAAGTGTGGCGGTTAAAGGGGGAGGCCTATGTTCAGCAGTGGACGTCTTCTGGCTGATGATGATCCATAGCTAAGCTTGTTATAAAAGTGAAACACTCACTGACAGACTCATAATGAAATCTCGAAAATTACTTGACCTACAAAGCTGAATAGATAGATTCCTTATGGGGTCAATTGTAGAGATAGAAAGTTTATTTGGAATTATACGCGTACGAAGTTACGGCCAACAGCTAGTACTTTATAAGTTGGTTTTGTTCTGATTTGTGTAACATATTTGATTTCAGGGCGCCGTACCGAAAGGCAATGCCACCAAAGAGTTGATAAAGCAGATGAGTTTCCGCGAGGGGCAGGTGATCTTCAAGTGCACCAAGTGCTGCAGCATCAAGCCCGAGCGCGCGCACCACTGCTCCGTCTGCCAGCGGTGCATCAGAAAAATGGACCACCACTGCCCCTGGGTCAACAACTGCGTCGGGGAGAACAATCAGAAATATTTCGTTCTTTTTACGGTAACAGCTAAAAATATTACTTCTAAAATGGGCAAACTCAGCAAATTGAAAAGTATCAATCATATTCAGGAAAAACGAGTTTATACTTTCTAGTTCTGGTTTGTACAAATAGGCATTGAAATAAGGTTTTTAATACGACACAATGCAACTTTACACGATATTTGCGTCGAAATATAATGATGTTCTTTCGTCAGATGTTCCTCAGGGTTGGTTCATTAACTGTCCATAGGAAGATGCAAGATGTTTTATATAGTGATGTTAAGCGATGGTGCCGATCACGTATAATGAATTATGTATAATCGTTATATGATGCCACAAAATAGGACACCATTTATTAGTATGTAATAAATGGAGTAATTTTTAACTTCATATCTAGATCAACTTGTCTTGTCTAAACAACTTATTTATTTATATTTATTTGTTATTTACACAAAACAAATTACAATCATACAAAACAATATCTTTCTAATAGGTTCATACCTGGATTGTAATACAAAAATATGTGCACTAAAGTTATATGATTATTTACGGGATATTTACCGTGGTAAGGTTGTGGTTGAGTCTTCCCGTGAACATGGTGCATGTAACTGCGCCGAAATATCTGGAGCTCCTTCCACAATCTTACCACGGTAAATATCCCGTAAATAATCATATAACTTTAGTGCACATATTTTTGTATTACAATCCAGGTACCACGGTAAATATCCCGTAAATAATCATATAACTTTAGAGAACAACCGTGATAGTTTAAAACAGTGTTAAAAATATGTGCAATCTTAAAAACAAAATGACAAGACATGAATAAAGTAAGTGCTTAATTTATACATGTGTAATGACAAACTTTACATAAACGTGGAGACCGCACACGTACTACAAGTGTCGCAGGTGTGCTGCGTGCTTTGCACGAGTATTCTACGTATCGGATGTGTTTGGAACAGGCAGACTCAACACAGAGGTTGAGTCTGATCTGACGGGTTTGGTATAGAGAATAAATACCTTTCACTGTTTTAGGATGAAATTAAATTTTTGAAATATATCACATCATATTAACATCAATTTCTATCTTATCATCACTAATGTCACTGCCACATACTGACGAGCCATCCTTACCAGCGGGTTGTAAAATGAAACAACTATCTTCTTTCTTCTTCTATTGGCTGTGGAACACTTTTCATGTTAGCTGACGTGCACTGTTTTATGATTTCAGTTCTACATAGCTGCGATATCGATCCACGCCGTCTGCTTAGCCGTGTACCAGTTCGTGACGTGCATCCGGCACGAGTGGCGCGACTGCAGCACGTACTCGCCGCCCGCGACTGTCGTCTTACTGCTCTTCTTGATCGCGGAGGCGCTGCTTTTCGCCATATTCACTGCCGTCATGCTGGGGACACAGCTGCATGCTATATGGAATGACGAGACTGTGAGTATCAGCAAAGACACTGCCTACAATGCGACCGTTCAAGTATTACGTAATCAGTATAGGGGGGGGGGGCGGGGGTTTTTATTATTTGCTTATTTTTGAAGGGTGGGGGGTGGGGGCTAGTTGATGATAACAGCAGTAATTATTTACTTTTTTACACATTACGTGATGTTCATTTATTACGTGAGGTGTTGTTTCGAGCCAAATCTCACCCAAACTCACGCGATGGCGAGGAGGGCTCTAGGAAAATATTATGTAATTTTTTTCCCGCCGCAAAAGTGTAAAATTTTGAGAATACTGGGTTCTTTCTTCTTTGTTGTGCACGAGGCAGAGTGGTCGTGATTGCGTTGATGGTACAAAAAGGCTGCTGTTGTCGTCCGTTCCCAGGGCTGCCGCTTGTCTCGCAATACTTCTCCAATTCTGGCGGCTGGTTGCATTGCGAGCACACTGCACCATGGTAGACTACGTGGCACTTTTGATGGAGTCGGTCCAGCGAGTTGGTGACCGACCAGGGCTACGCTTGCCTTTTACCGGGCCCTGTACCACAAGCCTCTCCATCGAGTACATGTTCCTAGAGATATGCCCAAAGAACTTCAGTATTCGCAACTGCACAATCGACGATAGTCTATCTTGTATATGAAGCTCTGAGGATATAATTATTAGTGCGGAACGCTGTCCAAGGTATTTTCAATAGCCTCCTCCAATACCACATCTCCAGTGCATCGATTTTTCGGTGCTCTTGCAGCTTCAGAGACCTTGTTTCAGCTCCGTAGAGAAAAATTGGAAAGAAGAGACACGTCATTAGACGAACCATTGTTTTCTTGGTTATACGCCTGTCCTTCCAAATCCTTCCCAGTCGTTCTACTGCTGACCTCGTGATAGCACAACGTCGCTTGATCTCGTCTTCGCATCCTCCAGAGTTGGAAATGGTAGTGCCGAGGTAGATGTATTTTTGTACCGCATTTTGCTACACTCAGTACTCTTGTAGTGTTGTGTCCTGCTCGATCTACTCCCATTACTTTTGTCTTGTCTCTATTAAGGGCAAGTCCAAATTGGAGACTAGTGGTTTCCAGACGAGTCAGAAGCTCTTCTAAGTCTTCTTTTGTTTGTGCAAAAAGCGTGGTATCATCAGCGTATCGCAAGTTATTAATCCCGTCCCCCAACTGTGATCCAAGACAATCCGCATTATGTACTCTGTGTAGGTGTTGAAGAGCTGTGGCGACAATATACATGCCTGTCGAACACCGTCCGTTAAATTAATGCGTCCGTTAATACTGGGTTAAAATGATGAAAAATTTTACGAGCGGTTAAGGGATCGAGCCAAATCTCACGACATCTCAACAAAGGGGGGGGGGGGGGTTGTCTAAAATCGCCAAAATCAACTCACGTTATTTCATAGACACCCCCTTATGGTACTGCTGCTCATGAATCAACAAAAAAATGCATATACCTACCAATGTTTACGTAAGCATGGGAGGGGGGAGTAAAAGCTTTGCTTACTTTTGCTGACAAGGGGAGGGGGGGTAAGAAATTGTAATAAATCTGCTAACGTTATACTGTTTTTTTTCATCTAATGTGACTTATTGCTGTTGGCCTTGCGGCCTCTACAGCTTGACCGGACTAGTTGGTGAACGCAGAGGGCGTTGGGCCAACATGATTTAGATTTTGGGCACAAGCGACAGGGCACCTCGGAGGTACGAGCCTCGGTTTGGACCGTCGCCGAGAGTGGAGGATCAGACGTGCCCTGGCACCCCAGAAGGGGTGTGCCCTGGGGCCCTAGTAGGTTGTTGAACTGAATGATTATTTGGAGATAATCTGGTTAGATTATCTCCAAATAATCATCGGGATCGAAGACCCCCAGGATCTGTCAGAAGATCGGTTGATCTTGATCCTGGTTGATGTTGATCCTGGGGGTCTTCGATCCCGCCGGCGGGAGCGTTGTGTGTGTGTGTGTGCCTTTGGTAACCGGCGCCTGTACCAAAAACTGAATATTTTCTGTTGCCAGGAGCAGTCGGATCGGAACGTAATACTTGAACGGCCCCAATGTACTTATAGATTTAGCGCAGACAGAACTAGCTGTTCAACTGTCAAAATGGCGCTAGTGTAGCTAATGACGATAGTGTCTCAAAACAGGGTTTTTGGTTATAGTTTTATAGTGTTCCACGGGTACACAAATGTATCATATAAAATTAATTTAACGGAGAAATTTGGAACGGATGCGCTGCTCAACACTTTGTGTTTCTCCCACGCGTATTTAAAACTCTACTGTAAGGAATATTTACATGAGGTTCATATTTTAACGAGTAGCGATTTCGCTACTAAAAGAAATTTTACTTCACAGCAAATACGAGTAGTAAAAACAGGGCGCACTTACTACGGGTAAAAGAATACAATATGGCGCACCCTTTTTTAATGGTACAGTGGATTTCGGGTATAACGACGATGACGGGACCACTCTAATTTCGTCGTTATATCCGGAAGTCGTTACAGGCAAAAGTACTAAGATGCTACTAAGAATATCACTGTAACTGAACCATAAACTTAACTCCGAAAAGTACACGCTTACCTACCTACTTAGCTAATATCTATAAACAAAAGGTAAAGGTCTCCACAGCTGTGTGGATGGAAACAAAATATAAGAAAGCTCTTTGTCTGTGGCGACTAATTCCGGTCTCAATATCTACATGGGATTTAAAGGAATTTGTTACAAATGATTCATTAAAAATAGTCGCTACACGCGAACTTGGCGTTACATCCAATTTAGCTATAGCCACATGAATTTTGTACTAACGTATGCTTCAAATTCAAGGGACTTAGATCTAACGTCGCTATAGCTAAATGGTCGCTACAATCAAGGTCGTAATACATAAAATCCACAGTATAATAATATACATCGCCAGGTATAGCATTCCGAGACACAAAGGACACGTGTGTGACACAAGCCCACGTCATCGACGCTGTGTTACCAGTAGCATGAAATCACAACTCCCCAATCTCCGTGCATCACCTGTGGGAATCCGATACAAAAATGTGTTTTTTTTTTTATTTATACTGTCCCACTGTTGGGCAAAGGTCTCCCCCATTTCCTTCCATAAATGTCGGTCCTTCGCCACCTCTTGCCAACCTCTCTGGAATGAGTCAAGGTCGTCACGCCAGCGTTTCCTAGACCTTCCTGCGTCGTCCATCAGGCACCCACTGTGTGACGATCCTGGCCCATCGGTCGGTTTTGATTTATAAAATATATTAAATATTAAGTTCGTGTTTAACTTGATTTGCTTCGCTTGAGCGGACACACTAAATGTCAACTAAAAAATTATTTGCAACTGGCTTCAAAAAAGGAGGGCTCAAGTTAGTAAAGTTCTCAATTGAGATGATTTTTTTAAATGTTTGTTATCTCAGTACACGGTCATTTATGAACGGATTTGAAAAAAAAATTGAAAGGATGCACTTTCAGAATGGTCCCATAGAAATTTAATAAAAATCGGTTTTGTAGTTTGGCTTATACATCAAAATAACTAGATTTTTTTACTTGGATGACTATAATGGTCATGCAAGGAACCAAATTTGCCAATTTCATACTAATTGATAAATTTGGAATGAGCTACCTTCTGCGGTATTTCCGAGAAGCTACAACATGGGGTTCTTCAAAAGGCGAGTTAATAGACTCTTAAGGGGTCGGAGACGTATTTGTGATGCCTCTGGTGTTACAAGTATCCATAGGCGACAGTGACTGCTTATCATCAGGCGGTCCGTCTGCTTGTTTGCCACATATGGCATAAAAAATAATTGTTGTCATTTTTTTTTATTGATTGTTTATTTTACACATTTGTTTCCCAATTTCTGTGTTTGTGGCAACTGGACAGTGACGTAGGCACGTGTCTCTCCCGGAATAACAGACCTTGTTTTATTGGAGCATGCTCTATCTAATCTGTGGTACTATGAGAGTTACTTTCGCATTCATCATCTTGACTTGACTGCCCTGGTGGCTCAGTTGGTAGTGAACCTAACTTCTGTGCTTGGGGGCGTGGGTTCGATTCCCATCTAGGACAAACATTTGTGTGATGAACATTTGTGTTTGTTGTATGTCTGGGTGTTAATATCTATTTAAGTATGTATTTAAAAATATATATGTACGTATATCAGTCTCTGGCAGCCATATTACAAGATTTGCTTAGTTCGGGATCAAATGACCGTGTGTGCAAAATGTCCCAGATATATATATATAGTGTGATGTGATTTTGATGACCATTGTGTTTTCATTTAAAATAATAATTTAAAAATATTTGTTTCCAGGGCATCGAACAACTAAAGAAAGAACAAGCACGATGGGCGCGCAAGTCTCGGTGGAAGAGTATACAAGCAGTTTTTGGCCGTTTCTCCATTCTATGGTTCTCTCCATTCACGCAACCGTCGCCTAAAACCAAATTAGAAAATTATCTATACAGCGTTTGAACTCACGATATTCCTCATATCGCAGTGGCACTAACGCCGTGTTTAAGAGTCAAATGTGTTTGGTCATTGCTGGTAGAAATTAGTCTGCAACATGCAAATAGAACTCATTTGGTCTATTTGACGTTTTCGTTTCTAAAAAGGGGTATAAGCAAAGAAGTCTAACATATAAGTTAACTTTTGTGGTAATATCTGACATGCTCTAAGCTAGAAAAAACTTTTAGTTTACAAATTTAATAAGCAAAGTGCAATAAGAGAATTTTTTATATTGCTTTATTATCAAACTTTTGTATGAGCTAGTCTGGGTTCTGTCTGCTTCTCCCCAAAGAGAAGAGTCACAAGATAAAGAACGGACATTTGATTTATTGAGATTCTCTGTCTCATTTTCCACGACTCTTATCATCGCATAGCTTATCAAACGTTTGTGAATAATAGTTTTATGTTGTCTCGGTGTTAGCCACTCTATTCCTCGGTAACATTTCCAAACGTGCTATGATAGGTAAGTATATTAACATTATCACTTGTAAGCAATATTTTTAATTTATTGAATGTGTAATGTAGTATTTCTATTACTATGTGCTTTACATTGTTATGTCCGAGTTTGCAATGCCTCATTGTGTAGTAAAACACTTCGAAAGTTTGCGTTAGGCCTTCTACGCACGGGCACTTTTGTAACCAGGGTAATGGACAAGCGTAGAAATGTGAGCCTTAAAAAGTGCGGAGTAAAATAAAATTTCAAGTTATTGACATCGAGTATACATGCAGATATTGCATTTATACTCGGCGTCATTCACTTATTCATTTCTTTAAAATAAGTTGACACTTCCATTCCTTTAATAAATTATATTTCTTTCAGTAAGTTATCACTTGCTGTGACGAATAATACTGTTTTTTTGCTATGGGCACGGTTTCCTCGCTTGGCAGGTATGCAAAGCAATAGTCTGACGAGCCCAGGTTAACTAACCAAGTTAGTTAACTCTTTATTGTTCACACTATAAAATGTCATACAGAACACACTAAAAAATCTCGTAAAAACTAGTGTAAGAACTGACGGTATGGTGACGCGTCCTTGTGCTATCTTTTCATTGTTCTGATTCATGGATAGTGTCAACGCATTGTTTGTTTGAAATTGTATTGTACATCGCACAATAGGCATGATGACTAATATTTTTTTATTACCTCATAAAAAAGCTGATCATCAATAGAGCCTATCAACCAAAACAAAATTTAAATTAGTTCAAAAATAAATAAGTTATAAGTATTTTAATTTCATGCCAGACAGAGAGCGCACTATACTGAGCTATGACGTCAAGCCTCAGGCGCGCCATACAAATGCTATACTAACACACACTGCGAGAAAGGGATGGAGCATCCCCTCTCTATCTCCACCTAAAACTTTAAACGCTCATATTTCAAAGATTTATCAGCCAATTCAATTTATTTTTTCAGTATGTGTAATTTATTTAGTAATATTCATTGCTAAGCCATTATTTGTAATAAATTAAACATTAGGCCACATGCCTATTATAGAGTTCATATTTCAATGCTTTTTGGATGGGTTTCCAAACGCGTGATAGGATTCAGTATAGGGACAATAAACTGCATTTATTAATTTAACTGTTACAAAATTGAGAATCACAAATTGGTTTTATGTTGTGGAAGAACTATAAATTAAGATGTTAATTTATTTATGTTGTTTTATGATTTCGTGATATTGTTTTGTCTAAGTTTTTGACGGGGATGAAATCTTTTATGAGGATAATTTTAAATGCAACAATTATGATAATTTGAAAAGCAGCAATTATGATGATTTGAAAAGCTTCAATTATGATAATTTTAAAAGAGACTATTATGATAATTTTAAAGCAACAAATTGCTACGATTATTTTATACCATTAAAAGAAAAGTAATCTGAAAGCGCTCAAGTTTACTTTTTATTTTGATGTCTAAAAACATGGCAAGAACTTTTTGAGCTGTCACAAGAATAGTTAATAAAACATGACAGTATACTAATTATGTTTTATATATATTATATTAATTTTATTATATAAACCGACGTGGTTTTCACACATTTTATTTATATTACACGGGAATTACTCACGTAAGATTAGGCCGGTTACTCTGACTATAGTTTCAATCGCATTCGGCGATCTTTAATGCGGTTGAAACTATAGTCGGAGTAACCGGCCTAATGTTACGTGAGTAATTCCCGTGTAATATAAATAAAATGTATTATATTAATTGTTTAATTCTCCCATGAATTCTTCATTTAATTATTATATGTAATAATTGCTGTCTAAGTATTTTATTTAGACTTATTCCATAGTTTAAATGTTTAATGTAAGTATGTAGAGTAGTGAATTTGCTCTGATAGATCTCCTGGTAAACGTGTAAATGTTTTGTTTGTCATGTGCTATGATAGAAGTGCAAAATATCACATAATATATCTAAGGTTTTTATATTATTAACAGAAATGGATGTAAATTTTTTGCTTAAAGTTATATTATAATAATTTGATTTAATCACATTTGCTTAGGTAATATTATATAGAAAACAGTTAAGAATGCCTAACTGAGTGATTATATGACACTCTTTTGTATATTTGATTATACAAATACTATGTATTGATGATATTATATAAATAATAACTGATTAACAAACATAATTAAAGAAACAGTTTAATCTGTAGAAACGGGGAAAAAGAGAGAATCCACTGCCGTTGATGTTACATTTCATAAAAATTATCTACAGTCAAAATGTTTAGAATAAGAATAATATTTTATTGACTTTGCGAAACACCAAATATAATAATACCGTAGAATCTTCTAGACTTCACTTGGAATGTCGTGAAAACGCCCTCTAATTTGTATTTATACGAATGATTAAATGATGTTATAACGATGTCCTGTTAGTGAAACAAAATTTCGTAAAAGATTTTTTGATTATCTATTTCCAAAAAACTGTATAAGTGCCTTCGAACAATAGTTTTGCAAATGAATAGTTACAAGCTTGCAACTGAACTAATAAATATGAAAAAAACCTAGAGAACTATAGTTTAATATTATAACGTAACAAACTTGCTAGTCTATCGGTTTTTAACGGATACATCTCGAAAGTGGCCGAGCGGTAGAATGTGTGCTCTAAAATTTGACTGCATCGGTTCGATTCTCGACCCTGCACTTAGTACCTTATTAAATTATGTGCAGTTTTGATGAGATCGCTCAGAAACGGTGAAGAAAAACATCGTGCGGAAACCTATATGTCCAAGAAACTCAAAAGTTTGAAGACATACAACATTCACCAACAGATACTGGGCCAGCATGGTGGATATAATACCGTACATACCACTTTTGTTACAATTACAACATATTAAAATTTGAAGTAACTTAAACTCAAATGAAAATACTATGTTTAAGTGTCAACATAGCTTATTATGCTTATTAGGTAGTCTGGTGTATGAAAAATTGTTTCTCATTGCACATAAGTGCAATGAGAGTTAGAAACATTTTTTTGTTAGTTAATAAAGTTAATCCGAAAAAGAATGACGGTGACCAAAATATCTCTGGTCCTGGAATAACCCACCATGCTACGAATAATGATACGGAAACTTAACTCCCCTAGAAGGCCAAAAACAGTCTCACTCGGTTGCCACGATTCTACATCATATCATTATCCCTAGCCTAGATACGAGTTATCAGCAGGCAATAAATGTAAAAACTTACAAACATGTTAAATTCATTATTTTATGAATAACTTTTTTTACATGTTCTGTATAATTTTTACTTGATCCGTATGTCAACGCCATAAGGTTTATTATAGCATGTTACACATAATTATGCATATTTCAACAATATTACAATTAAGGACATGTACATCAACAAGGCCAACAACTTTTTTGCATCCTTTGCCCCGATCTTTATCTGTTTTTACTTTATTTTAGTAGTGTATTTCATATTTTTAGAGTTTGACGGTTTTAGCTTTCGTTTACGGATACTAAATATTTAAACAATTATGGACTAACGGTATTTAAAATACTGTGTAAGAAAAAAGCGCGAGAACCGTGAAAAACCTTTAAAAATCAAAAGGTTGGCAATGCCAATTTTAGTTCCAAAAATTACCTCGTATCAGCTTTACAACATTGAATACGATAATACTAAATAGTGATATAAATTTGAACAAAATAATTTTTGAAGTATTATTCTTTATTAAGTTTATTTATTGATACAGTGCAGTTATTACGGACTTATAAGTAGATTATTTAACTAAAACTGGTGTACCATCCAATGCAGCTTATGAAAGCCATGTTTCATTACGCTCTTGCTTACTCGCACTATCGACATTTTTACTTATATAACTACCCACAGAAAAGAGAATCTAAACGAAAAAAATCTCACTTCAGTGCATTTACCTGTTGCCCGTAATAACCTATGTCATAAAAATAAAATCGTTTGCGTAGACTTTTTAATAAACTTTCAACCGGCTTTCCCAAATAATTTGATCCTTTCGCAAAATCCTTACAGAGCTCTACACGCTATAAGGAAACAGCCAAATTTCGTAGGTAAAGTCATTTTCGAGAGATCTTGATTAGACTAGTCAGTGTTTCGTTTTTTTTATCATTGACGTGACGGTTGTATTAAAAATGTTTCTGCAACATTATGTTATTAGCTTCTGCCTGTGGCTTCGCTCGCGTAGTGAAGTACATCAATCGCTCTCGCCAACTTTTATCGCGCTCCTGGCCCATTCGCTAATATGGTTACTATATATGCAAACTCCAAGATCAATTACAACCCTGGGACTTTCTGTGATAAAATTTAGACGATGTGTTAATTTAGGGTATAAACTACCTCCACACCAAATTGTATTCAACTATATGAAGCCCTAACGGAACTAAGTGGTTATAGTTATCCCACAGGAATTGTACACCAGGATCTGATGATGGAGAATACCCAATCGTTTCACAGGCAACTTTAAAAGCCGAATCTCTATCGTTTATAGCTATTATCTAAACTGTAGATAATACATAGTCATAAAAATAAGTGATGAAAAAAAACTGACTAAGTTTTGAACATAACGGAAAGTCCTGAAACACGTGAAAGTTTATTTTATTTCGGGAGTAAACATTCTAAATTTCGAGTGCCTAGAGTGACCGGTGTAGGAAAAAGATTTTTTTGTAATAAAAAACTACCGCCTTTTTAAATCTCTATAGGACACTTATTTGGTGTTGCTTTAAAGATATTGCATACAATATTTTGATATTTAATCCTCAGTTTTTTATATAACCATAAATATTGATCGTGCGAGTAGAGAAATGAAAAGTCCCTCTTGAACAGTACAATTATTAATTTTTGTCCTGCTCGTCAGGGTGTCATTGGCCAATTTCTATGTAGAAACCTCACAAGTAATGAATGGAATGGTGCCAGCTAATAAGCTTAAGTTATGACTAAATAAACATATAGGGCCTTACTTAAAAACGTTAATCAAGTTGATCTATGTTTTAAAATGCTCTCTCAACTTCTCGCTGACGGCAATCGTCACACGCGAAAACAAGACGGAGCATATTTAAGCGAATGTCAACTTGAGTAACGTTTTTAAGTAAGGTCCATAAATAGTTATTCTAATCGATGTATAATTATTACTTTATTAGGCCTAAATGAATTATTCCAATCGACTACTCTTTGTGAAATCTTATTGGTTTCATTAAATCAGATTTTTATTATCTTGTCGATTCCGCATAATATAGTGTTGGTCTCGAATAAGTGCAAACTCGAATGAGGTAATCGTATTTCTTTTTACTACTTTATTATGGGACCAATGCTGCAATCGCAAATAAATTATGTTTCCATCATTGATTTATATACACATTAGTAATCTTGACACGTTTTCACGAAATAAAAATAGTGCTGAGGTTAAAAGATGTATTTCATTGTCTCATTTCAGTTCAGTGAAATAGTCTTACTAAAAGCCGTAATTCCTGCCTAATTTGTGATTTACTACTGAGTAAGTGGATTAAGTATACAGATTGCAGCAATACTTATGCTAAAATAATTTCAACCGTTTATTTTCACAACATGTAATTTTCATGGTTGATATCCCGAAAACCCGTACGCTTTGATTCCATTTTTATTATTCGAACCACTAATCTGTCAAATGCGACGCCTACACGGTGGCTCCCCGATAGTTACAATCTGGGTGTCAAGTTGCAAGTGAATCGTTTTCTTCTAGGCACGTGTGCTCCATCGTAGACCGCATCATCGCTTCACATCGGGCGAGACGAGGCGGTCACACAACCATAATAATAAATAATAATTTAGATTAGACAGGTGCCGTTTCTCATCCTATATAGATCTGTTATCCCATCCACACGTTCATCTCAATAGCTCAAGAGTTTTTTATCCTATACTGTACAATAGTTGGATATTCAATTTTATATATATATTCCATAGTAATTGTATTTTGTATTCAACAGGGCCTCTGGTATTGGTTTCGGTCCCACCAATGCCTACAAATGTCCGGGCTAAACCCAAGAATGTTATTAAATAATAAAGCAAAATTGATAGATTAATATAATAAAACAACGAAAATATTTTAGTCAAATTTTATTCGGTATCGGTATAATCATCGTTACTATCAGCTACATTTATTAAAAATCTATCCGGAACAGTATTAGGTGGTCAAGATAGCATATTTTTTTATTAACTTGCTCGACGCATTTCCTTCATAACTGTTAATAAAATTGTTAATACATTGGTCTCAATTCTGTTGTACCATTATCTAAACTAAATTTAACAGCTCTAATAAAATTGACATCCTGCTCTCACATATTGAAATTAAAAGAGACGTAGATAATTTAAGTCCTGTCAGATTGGTTTCGTTTAGTATGCAGCGAAAGTGGTATGATAGAATCGACGCCAGTCTGATTTAGCTTGCAACAAATAGACTTAGCAGGATAAAAGTCTGCATTTAATAATTTATTTGGCTTTATTTCAAGTTTAGTTTGGACATTTTTGATCGCTGACACAATATCCATAGTTTTTAATATCGTTGTGATTCTTTAATAGATAGATGAGAAAACTATTGTTCCCACCATAAATTACATACCTACAAAGGATAAAAAAGACTTAAAACTAGTGTAAAAATGTATCGGCCTTATCGCCATAAGCTATCTCTTTCAGGCAATCTTAGTATGGAAACTATATTCAAAGGAAGGACAAGAGTATACGGGTGTGCTATAATAATGGACGTCATACGTATTTTCGATAATCTATAACCTTTTTATAAGGGTTTTTACCTGATTTCAGGGTTGTTCCCACAGTAAAAGTGTAAGATAAGTACAATAATCTCCTTCGGACGGGCACTTTACTAAGAATCACTGTATATTTTTCGATCATTACTAAAAGTTGCCTTTAAGTAAAGGCGGTATAATCTAACAAAATTGTGCCTGAAATAAATATTCGAATCCTGTATAAAAATATATTATGTCGACACCAATTATAGTTTTTGCTATTATTGTTTTAAATGCGATTCGGAATTTCCATTAAATATAAGTGTCTAGTTTTGCAATATTAATTATTAATAATTATAATTTATATTAATTGTAAGGCGACCCTTGCACCGGTTTGAAATGATAAGCTCGTCTTAAGAGAGAATTTTACACTGTATAGGATTTTTATTTACAAGCAAAATGTATTGAATTTTCTGTGTAATACAAAATATAAATCTATTGGCTCCTACACAGCTTGTTTTTGCAATATAAATTTACAAACACTGTTTTAAACTATCACGGTTGTTCACTAAAGTTATATGATTATTTACGGGATATTTATTATTTATTATATGCCAGAATTTCAATCGAGGTGATGGTTTTCAACTCGCTAGTGCGTGGAATCCAGTATTAGGTTGCCTTAAAAATTAAAGTCCGCGTTCAAAATGTGTTCAAAATAATATACGCAGTGATACAGTGAGTGTGTTTTGTCGAGACTTAGGTTCGAGTTCGAGTTCCAGTGATAACCGTAGCAAAAGACTAAGAAAGAGGGTAGATCGTTTTGTATGTACCTAACTTTGAACTTTTTCACCAACCATCCGCATTCTTCAGTCTTCCCGTGAACATGGTGCATGTAACTGCGCCGAAATATCGGGAGCTCCTTCCACAACCTTACCACGGTAAATATCCCGTAAATAATCATATAACTTTATAAATTTACAAGATGTTTTTAGGTGCATATCGGTCAAATAAATGTCATGCATTGGTTAGAGCAATAATTTGCAATAAGGTGTGTTTCTTGTAATATATTTAATGACACTGTTATAGTGTGTACAAATTTTGGCACAGTTAATTGATTAAACTTATAAATAGTTTTTCTAAAAAACGATAAAATTATTTGGTTGGAATTGTTTGTAGACGTGATGTGGTCTGTGATATAATAACAATATTAAATTGAAAGATCTATAAGGCTAGCCAGATAACAGAGTAGTTGGGCTTTTGCAACAATTAATATTAATATTGTTTATCGCGACTATATCATTTCTGTAAGTTTTCGTAGCTTTTGCGCTTTCCGCAAATCGCGCGTGCAATACATGTTGTAAGTTCTTGCTTATGTTCTCTCTGGGGATCGGTTGTATGTTTGTTTTCGTAAAATGAAACCCCGTGATAAGTAATAATATAAATATGTTTTAATAAGATATATTTACAAGTAGCTGTTACATGATCTACTTAATTCACTAATTCAAATAAGATCGAGTCATAGGTACCTCTATACATAAATATAAGTATACTTAGTAAATGTTTCGAACATCCTTGTGCCGTGGAATATAGGGCATATTCTACGGAAAACTATTTTCAAATAAAGATGATTACGGACATTGGATTCTTTTTATTTAGTCACCTATTCACTCTACTCACCTTCATTTTCAATAACACCGATAGTTGACACCTTCTAAGTGTTTGCTGAATATTTTAAGAGCCCATGCTTGCTGTATCCTATATCTCGTCCACGCAATATAAATTTTTTTAAAGATATGCAATATTTGTACCTATATACAATCTAATCAGTACGAATAAAGAAAATAACATATTTTTTTACCATAAAAAAGTACTAAAATTAATTTGTTTGAATCAATATGAAAATTTAACTTTACATTTTTTTTTAATTGTTTCTTGTGTAGCTCCACGGAATCCGGGGTCCGTGCCATCAGCAAAAAATAAACTCTATAACATTTTTTTTTGTCAACTATTAACATAAAACTAAAGACTACACACTTAACATTTTGTAATAATATAATCTATATATAGGTACTGCTTAGCGTTTACTTAAATATCTACATTCAATAATTTTGTACCTTAATTTACTTAAAAAAATAAATGGTTAAAGATAGTGGACGGACATTTCATTGGCTTCAAAAACCCGGTACCCGGCGGTTTTGTGTTAAGTGTAGCATAAGATACATAACGCAAACACAAATCTAACTACGTATATCTCGCACTCCAAAATCTGGGTCAAGGTTTCTAGCTACAGATCACATTTTACAAACATACTTTTACATTCATATACCCGAAAAACAGGTACCATTCTAGGACAGTCGGGTAAAAACCCAAATTCAAGCCCAAGGTATTGTCTCCGTCGAGCCTTGCGCATTATGTCACCGTATAAAGGACCTTGCACAATGCTCGTTTAGAGGGTATTTGTTAGAGTTAAGCCGTTGCGCATTGAAAATGTATTAGTACCTATATACGTGCGTGTAATAGTCCACAGTCAGTTGTGTAAACGACAACAAAGGTGTCGGTATCGTCTGACAGATCCAGTTAGACGTACTACATATTGTAAAGAGAAAGTGCTGTCGCGGATTTTGTAGCGGTTTTAGCATAAGCTCGCGCTCAAGGTGACCGAGTGGTACCGCGATCTTACGTAACCAGCCGCAGAGACACTCGTCGCTAATCGTTTTACTCGTACGTAACAAACTCTCGCGCTGTCTTCTATCTATTGTCTTCACCAGTGTGAATAGCTTATTAATAGTAAAAAGTGATTTCAGATGTGGTGTGTTGCGTTGTTGGTGTTCGCGATGGTGTCGCCATCTCTATCCCGGCCGTACGACCCGGAAGACAGTGATTTGAAGAGTGTGCTGCCCTCTGATGGGACGTTCGAGGCATTTTATCCGCGCGAGGCGCACGGCATACCAAACGGGTCGTCGCGGCCTGCGCATGGGCATGGCAGTTTCTACAAGCACCGCCACCCGGCGCTAGTTGATGTGAAGAATGCGCCTGCCTACGGATTTAGGTTCGATGGGATGAGACGGTTCAATTTTGACGATGAAGAAGAAGAAGAATAGGTACTTAAACATCGTACTATAACAAAATTTTCGCAATGAGTTATCAATCGCCAGTCAAAGTCAACATTTTCTTCCCACCCTGTCGCTAAGATCTCCGCCATAGAAAATATATTTTTTTGTTTAAATTAGAACGGCTGTCATGGCATTTTTGTAAGAAATTTGTTGTAGCCACTTGCACCCATAATATAAACCCATAGCAACTGTGTTAGTAACTGTAACGCGGAGTTCGACGCGTTGACATATAAATAAGAATGTTCAATCAAGGTTCTGTCACAATACCTGGCGACAGATTTTCCTTCTCGTTTCCGTTTTATTTACTTCGTGATCAGTGAGTCGGGGGAGAATAGCTCGGTAGCGTGAAGGGACTCATTACATATAAAATCAAGTTATGTGATACTAATACTAATATTATAAAGAGGAAAGATTTGTACCTATTTTTGTATGTTTGTATTTTTGTAATGAATAGGCTCAAAAAGTACTGGGCCGATATGGGGCCGATTTAAAAAATTCTTTCACCAATAGAATGCTACATTCTTCCAATTTGACATAGGCTATATAATATTTTGCAGCGAGGCCGAAGGCCGAGCTTACACCCGTGCGAAGCCGGGGCGAGCGGCTAGTGTGATATATTTATACAAATGTCACACAATGTACATACATAATGCATCAGTTTATTATTTAAGTACATAAGTGTTTTTACCAAATAGATAAGTTACATCGATACATATTTGTTTTCCCATTTCCCAACATTTTTTGTAAAAAATATTATACAGATTGAATAAATAATTAAAAGTTACTACCTGATATTTTTATTGTAATTTTATATCTGTTAGATGGCTCTATTTTAAATAGGTAGGTACATAATACTTTCCTATATACCTATATAAAAATAAAAATCAATTGATGTTGTTTGTCTCGGTGAAACTCGAGAAAGGCTGGACCGATCTGGCTAATTTTGATCTTAAAATATTTGTGGAAGTTCAGACAAGGTTTAAAAGGTGAGTAAACGGCTGGATCGATTTGGATGAAATTTTTTGTGTTCCTGGAGTGGGTCATATTAGCGAGGCCGAAAGCCGAGCTCTATGCGTACGAAGTAGCGGGTATCAGCTAGTATATAATTTAAAACTAAGCCGGGTTAGCTACACCATTTATTTTCCCAAGAACGACAAATTACCAACAAATCAAAGATCATCATTAAGCAGTCGGGCGCAAGATCCCAAACTGAATGAATGAAAACACATTTATTGTGTGCGTACCCTCAGAACCAACTCCAACTGCGAATGACCTATTACAGACCCAGAAACAAAGCTGAATTTTAGCAGGTAGATTCCTTATAGGGAATAGGTAGACATCTGCAAAAAATTTGATAGCCGACAGGATTTTACGACAGGGATAAATTAAGAAGGTCTGGTAAAAGTGGATGAAACTTTACATGAAAGTCTACGCGTGCGAAGTCACGTATCAGCCAGTTAACTATATAATCAATAATCGATTGCTTGGGTTATTGTTAACTAGCCACAAAGTAAATTCGCCACACTTTTATATTTTCCATACATTGAAAGTAAACATGCCACAAGCATTAAAATAGGATAATATTATAATAATGAAGATTATTTTGTTTAATTATTGGTAGTTCTAATATTATCTAGATACACATTCGATAAACACTACACCCAAGAAAAAAGTCAAACTAACAAAATATTATCTAACTACATTTGACCCCTTAATTCGTCTCTTTTACAAAATAAATTTCTTAGGAGACCTCTATACTTCTTAAGAAATCAACTTACAACCAGCAATCAGCTGCGTATTTGCATAACTTTTAACACAACATTCAAACAACAATATCTGAGGCCTTACCCCTAGCTCGAAAAGTTGACCCGCATAGGTGTTATTTGTCTAAACGGTACCATCAACTACGATAAACGGTAGTTATTTGATAGGCCCCTGGGGTCTTACCCCTAGCTTCACTTTTGCGAGCCAACTTTTAGTAGGTACCTGATAGGTACCTAAAATTAACCAACTCATTTAAGTTGCATCGTTTAAAAGCGTCTAACTTGAATGAACGAAAATCCGTTTTATTATGCGTGTGTGCATGAAAATAACAAAGCTTGGCGGCTATCGAATAACTACCTCTTATCGTAGTTAATGGTACTGTTTAGACAAATAACACCTATGCGGGTCAACTTTTCGAGCTAGGGGTAAGGCCCCTGCTTGTTTGCCACAAACTGAACCAACTTGTCATATATTACCGGACTATCCTAAATATAATAATATATAATGTGTAATGTTTTCGGAAAGTATAGTAAAAATATTATAATATTTTGTCTGTTTCTATATGAACTAGTTAGTATGTATGTGCTCAGTATTATTCTGTAGTGTGTAGCCTAAATAATGCGATAGAGGCGCGCGACGGTGCGTTTGGAAGTTTAGACGTTCGTTGCTCTTTTGGCGCATAATTTAGTTAACCCGATTATAACTAGATGGCGCCTATAAACGAGACGCAAATTTCTGAATCGCGGTGACGAGATTCTCCACGACATTACAACTGTTTCGTGTGCAGTGTCGTACGGTATTCAGAAAGTTCAGCATGGAGGTAGCCTGAAGCTAAAGATTTCCGTGGAGAGAACAATCTGAGAAATTTCCCATTCCCACTGAGGTTTTATATGTTCAGTTTCGTCTGGACCCAATTATATAATCCACAGTATGTGTTTATGTACCTTCTAAACACATACTGTAACAAAATAAAGACAATAAAAAGAGCTTGTTTAGCTCGCCCTCGCTTAGTGCAAAATATTTTGTTTATTTCGTATTTCTTTATTGTTTATTAAATTATATAGTTTTACATTACATAGGTAAGAATATAGTTATTTTTAACGCGTGTAAGTCCGCGTTTGACCACCACCTCGCCTGTTGGTAAGCGACGATGTGGTCGAAGATGAAGCACGCAGACTTAGAAGATACCTAATCACTCTCGCCTTGAAAAGGCCCAAATTATATCTCTCAGGAAACAAGGAAATCCTTGGCCGCACGGATTAGAAACGTAGAATCGAAACGTTAAAAAAAAAGTTTTGCTATCGTTTTTTTTTTTCGTTGTTAATTGCAAATATTAGTCTGATGTTATGTGACGTTTACGTTATGATAAGCAAATAATAATAGCTCTGTAAACAATATTGTTAGTAGCATATTACTGCAATTTCCGGTGATTCCGTCTGCAGGGACATTTGAACGCAAACGAAGTTGCGGGTACAGCTAGTCTTGAATATTGACATATTATTACATCATAGAAAAAAAGGAATTAACATCTAAGTCAAAGGAGGTTGCTGTTGCTTCAAGGAGGTATGGTTAATCAGGAGGCTGATCATAGGTAAATCAGGTGAAACCGCTGGGGCGCAGCTACTAGGTATTATATAAGTTAAGGTCAGTAAAACCAAAACCTGTCGGGAGCTCGTCTCGAATGATAAACATTCGGGTGACCTCAGTACTTCAATTCGCTAGTTTCATGATGGGAACCAACATCATCGACACAAACACGAGTGTAAACCGTCTGTTTGTCTTCATCGTCATTCATCATCATTACAGCCATAGGACGTCCACTGCTGAACATAGGCCTTCCCCATCAATATTCAAAAGGGCCGGTTGGAAGCGGTCTGCATGCAGCGTTTTCCTGCCGTCTCTTTTAGGTCGTCTGTCCAAGTTGTGTTGCGGGTGGGCGTCCTACGCTGTGCTTACCGGTCCATAGTCTCCTTTTTATAACTTCGGCCTCATCAGCCATCTGTTCTGCGTGCTTCGTGTTTTTTGGAGTAATGTCGAATAAAACTTATTTTCTTTCTTTCTTTCTATGTGCTCTGCCCACTGCCACTTGAGTTGCTAATCCGGTGGGCCGTTGGTAACATCAGTTCGTCTATGGATCTCTTCATCCCTGATTCGATCTCGTAATAAACTCCGAGCATAGCCCTCTCCATAGCTCGCTATGCTATTTTAACCTTGTTTATGAGTTTGGATGGATGTTTGTTACCTACTCAATTACGCTGAAACGGCTGGATGGATTTAGATGAAATTTGGAATATATATTGCTTATGTCCTGGATTAACACATAGAGTACTTTTCTTCATCATCTTCATCACCCATTTTCATCACCACGCGGGTGTAACCACGGGACGCAGCTAGTTAGTCATATGTGAGATGTTGACCATCGTCTGCACAAAATGACTAAGTATAGGCGTAAAAGGGTTCTCTGACACACACTTATTACTGTGATAACTATGTTTTATGATAGTAAGCCGATGTCAGGAGCGCTGTTAGGCTCTGCAGCCGTTTGGTCGCCTCCTTTGTCGCCCATAGCCATAGCCCATGGCATCAAATGGACGATGTTGATTGTTTCTCTTAATTTTATGCATGAGGGAGCATGACCAGACCAGTCGCAACGATGGAGGAAGGAGGTCGTAATGAATACGTCTCGATTCGACACGAGTGTCCGGGCATCCTTCCCCTGATATTACGGTGCACCAGACCGCAGGCGCAGCCACTCGTCTAACAGTATTTTAGCTCTTATTGATTGAATATTGTATAATCTTGATTGTGTTGCGACCGATGGGCCAGGATCGTCACAGTGGATGCTTGATGGACGACGCAGTCAAGGAAGGCCTAGGAAACGCTTGCGTGACGATCTTGACTCATTCCGGAGTGGTTGGCGAGAGGTGGCGGAGGACCGAGATTTATGGAAGGAAATGAGGGAGACCTTTGCCCAACAGTGGGACAGTATAGGTTAAGAAAAAAAAACTTTATTGCGTACACAAACTTTGTAAGTAGGTACTATCATGACAAGCATACAGTCATATACTTACGGAACACGATACCAGATGCCACTAATCATCTAGGTAACAGATCTAGGTACACTTTGTAGTGCCTGCAGATCACAGGATTAATAAGGAACTAACTACCAAATTATAATCCTTAACCTGGATAAAACTATACAGGATTTAGGAGGACATTTTTCCACAGATTAGTATATAATTACAATAGTATAAGATCGCGTTTGCTTGCTTTGTTTAGGCTTAGCTAAATAGGTATATTAGCTAGTAATAGATATTACCTTTAGGTAGATATGTTATCTAAAGTTTGGGTACTGTTTTCTGGAGTACCGGGATCAGTCGATCGTTCAAGCCGATAGACCAGCCCTCCAAAAAGTCCATGTCAAAACACTTAAGCCGCTCCGAGGAAAAAGTGTGAAATTATCTTAAGTGGCCTGTGTCTATGAAACTCCTCTTTAAAATCGGGCTAATATAACGGTACGTTCTAAGTAAAGATAGAAGTGTAGATAAGTTAATAAGATTATTATTATACCTCATGTTGAGGTCGGGGACCGGCTTTTAAGGACGGAATGTTTCTGAAATCGTGTATAAAAAACGACTGGACTCCAGGGATCGGCCATTCCGTGGTCGGAGTGGGTGCGCGCATCTTCCTTCCCGAAATATCGTGCCTTTTTATGTAAAGCCCCTTCATTCCTGGGCAGTTCTCGATCAAGGCTCGCTGGGGGTGAACCTTTGAGTCAGTTTTGTTGTATCACGAGTGCAATGTATCCGGATACCAACGTATCGGTGAGTGACCTAGCCTTTGATTTTGATTTCACTGATTGCGATTTCTTTCTGTTTTTTTTATTTATTTAAGGTAGGCATAGTTTATAATGGCTTTATAGTTTTGATTTGGCGATATTAAAATGTTAATAAAATCGTGCTGTGCATACAACGGTAAAATAATGGATAACTTATGCAATCACTGATTTCGGATGTAAGGCAGCAGGGTATCGATAATAATAATTACTGTTAAGTCCTTCATACAGTGTAAACCTATAACTGCCGATAATCAGTGATTAATTGATTATATACAGTGTCTGTTCATAGGTAAATTGACTTGTTATGGGTATACGGTGGTGTTACCCCTAGTCATTAGCAAGTCATGCCGACATCTCTCGTTGTTTTTTTTGTAAGTTTGACGATGTTTTAGCCAATGACAAATTTAAAAGATTTATTGTGTTTTAAACACAGAGAAAAAATACTATCTTCTATGGGTTTAAACAAGTTGGTTAGTACGTATGAATAAGCTGTCAATTGATTTATATTTTTCTTCTAAGTTTTGGCTCTAGGCATCTTGTCTTTTTAGACAGTCAACTTTAAAAACGCTGGGCTAGCGTTAACTTTGATAATAATTTTATAGAAATTAAGTTTTTGATTGCTCTATACTCCTACGTTATAGTTCTGCTAGAAATCTATGAATGAATATATTTTTTTACGTAAATAATGCGTTTTGTGATAATTGAAGGTTTTATAAGTGCATATGTATATATCAGTCTCTGGCAGCCATATTACAAGCTTTGCTTAGTTTGGGGTCAGATGACCATGTGTGCAATAATGTCCCACATATAAGTGCGTGCGTGTGTGTATAGATATCTATTGTATGTCTGTTTGTTAACAGTTTTCTCAAAAACTCTTGAACCGAGCAAGATGTATAAAATTGAGTTACTTCTTTTTATAATTTGTAAGTTGGTTGAAATTAACTCATCTTGTTTGGTCGCTGTTAACTGCACCTTAGCTATGTTTGATCAACATTGGTTCAGCAGTTTTTACGAAAGGTATCAAACATTTTGTTTGAAATATTGTACATCGATATCAATTTTGACTATTAAATATCTCTAGTCTTACCACGTTTTTTTTTATTTACGAGAGGATTTTGCCCTGCAGTGGGACATCATGGGTAAAATAAAATATTAATTGATTTAAGTATTCAGTAGCTCATTGGAGCTACTCAAAACTTTAAAATATATTTAGTCCAGAACTGGGTAACAAAGTCACCTATTTACTTTCTGCCGGACATTTAATCTATACATCTTCTATCTATAGGTTCATAATAATAAAAACTAAACCACTGGATGGATTTAAATGCTATTTTCACAATAGGCTTAGCTATGACCAGATCGTAGTATAGGGTGTTATTTTGCATAAGGGCCCTGATTAAGGGAGGAAAAAAGGGATGAAAGTTTTTATGAAAATCTACGCTTACAAAGTCGCGGGCAACAGCATTGGTTGTGTATTAAATTTTTCAGTTTATTACATTAAACAAATTTACAATACGCGTATCATGTTCCGACTGCTGGGACACAAACCTTCTCACAGAGAGAGAGGATGTGCCCTGCACCATGCTGGCCCAGTGCATACTGAATGAATGTCTGTTTTTTTTTTTAGATTCTTTGACATTACCAGTTTCTTTACGATGTATTTATTGTACATTATATAAATAGGTACATTAAAAAAACATAAATAATATGAAATACCTAAAAACTACTTACTAGTATTAATACTAAGCATTTACTTTCTTTATTATTATCGAATAGCTAATAAAAATAGGTAACTAGTTTAATTTTATGTTTTTATGGTATAATTATCACTTGTTATATTTTTTTGACAGAATGCTGTCAATGACCTTTGTGGGATTTAAATAAGGGGATAACTATAATTTTATGAGTTTGGAGCTAGCGTGGTCCATTTACCAATTAGTTACGGACAGAATGAATGCTCAAATCTCTTTATAATGTTTCTATCTAGAGAATGAGTGGCCTCCCTGACTGAACGTACGTAATTGCTGCATGGTTTTTGTTTGTTTTATTTAAGGGGTTTTACTTAGACATACTTATATTGTTATTTTCAAGTGGCTAATTAAAAGGTAGGAATTATATAGGTAGGTACAGTCGTACAGTCAAATGTTTGGTATGTTTTACTCGACTGGTCTGGACTGGACTGGTCACAAGAAGGGTAATATTTTTAGATGTATGTCGTACATATTTGTCTGTGCCTATGTGATTTCCTTTAGCCTAACTAGGACCACATCTGATGACCTACCAAACAAAAAAGGATCGTCAATATCAATTCATAATTGGTGGAGTAATCACGTAAGAAACATACAAAAATAAACTATCGTATTGAGAGCCTTCTCTTTTTTTGAAGTCGCTTAATAACTTATACGAGTAAGTACCACAATATAAAAATTATCCCCAAATTATCACAGCAACCTCTTACATGTCAGTCTTGTTTATCCTATTACATGTGATCTCGATGTAGCCATTCTTATTTTTATATGGATTTCTTTTATGTCTACGTAACATGATTTGAGATTGTAAAGATTGTGTTCTAGTTTTTAGAATGAAAGGAACGCAATTAATAAACAGCTTTTAAAAATAAAACAAAGCCATATAGTAAGCGCAAAGTGAAGTGAGAATCACTTCACTTTGGCTGTGGCAAGCTGTGACAATAGAGCTAAATGTAAAGTTCTACTTCCATTACATATTTCTTCTCTTCTTACATTCTCAAACAAAAAAAATATTTTTTCATATGCAAATTTCATGCAGTCTAATAATATCCGTCTTTAGTTTTTCAATTTGTTATTTAGTAGCGTCATCAACCAGGATTACCTCGTATTGACAATCTCACTATCTCTTCCAATTATTTACATTAATATTATCAATGATTTCCACTGGTAATGGCAAAATTGTCCCAACAATCGGGAAAGGAGTAGCAAGTTAAAAAAACAAAAAAAAAAATAACACTGGCTAAGTCAAATGTTACACAGATGGTGAACCTAGAGAATTACTACAAAAAAAATTCTCCTTCTATTTCGTTATACAGATTGATCGGTTAGACGACGGACTTTGGGAAAGTTTTCAGTAACTACACGATTCTGAACCAATAAATAAATAAGTTACAAGTCCCTACCACAGGTTTTGAAAAAGTTTGATATAAATAACTCTATGAGTGAGTATTTAAAAAATACGATTAAGCATTATCTGTTCCCTATTATTGTATAAAATAAAGTCGCTTTCTACGTCTGTCTGTCTGTATATCCTCTAACTCCTCCTAAACCACGCAACGGATTTTGATGCGGTTTTCACCATGAGTCAGAGAATTTTTCACGAAACGTTTATATATGTAATAAAGCCTAATTAAGTTTAATGTTAGTACAAAAGCAATATTTTGCAACCAAGTCGCCGAAAAATAAATTTACATGGCTTACGTTCACATTTTTTCTATATTACACATCTTTTTTTTCTATATTACACACGTGTGAAACCGGGGCGGGTCGCTAGTTTTTAATATAATATTGAAAATAGAAAAATAGTATACGTATAGCAATTTTCAAGTTGATATTTTATATTTGCAGAATTTCGGAAGAGATATACCCAGCCTCGAATATCTATAACTCGAATAAATTGTTTTTACGCACTCGCTCGCACGGCCACATAACTTTGATGACTATTAAATAATTGCCTTATCATCTTTGATGTAATAATATGAACCACTGCCAAAAATGGCTAAGAAAATATGTCTACGCATAGGTAATATAGTGTGGGTCGTTTTGCTGAATTTGCTAACATTAAAAAATATTATTGCAGTTGCTAGCTATAAGTATACATAGTTGCATAAGTATACCTACGTGGCCGAGTTTCAATGTGTGTCGAGTTCTTCGTGTCCCTCCATTTAGTCATATACTCAGATCGAATAAAAAATACAGATGGATTATGGCGTAATGCAAAAGAGAAGTCAAAATCGCTTCCAAAACTACGTGAATTCCCAGTATAAATACACGACTCCCGCTCACATACGCATTCAAAACTACGTGAATTTCATACTGAAAACATGAACGACTACGCACACGTTTCCAAAAGTGGCTAAACTTTTCGTATTCGCCGTAATCCATATAGCTATTTTAAATTGATCTGAGGTCATATACCTACTGACAATAAATAAAAAAAACGACATAATAATACCTAACTACTAAACTAATCTATTAAACCGCTACCAATGGGAATCATCCCCAAAATGCTGGCCCCATTACCACGTTGTATGGCAATGCTCACTCTTTGAGCAAAGTAGAGGCCAGCATTCTGGTCACGAGTTACATCGACCAGACGTGATGATAAATCTTAAAATTCATATATATTAATACATATTTTTTTCGTACCACATAAGCCTAAATTATCTTTTCCTAGAATATCTCTATCGTCTCCTAGAACATCCTATAGATTAGTGTAAATGATATTGTTTCACCTGGTTGGCTATTACTTTCATCTTTCCTAAAAATATTTACTAAGATATATTCAGAGCCATTTTCCTAAATTCATTATTAAATTCAGAGACAGAGTTTTAGAACAAATAAATTATTTTCGAAACATCGACTTGAAAGAAGAAGTCGTAAATATATGCAAGTTTGATTAGGATAGTTAAGGAAAAAAATAAAGGAAAGCATGGCTTCCTTAATTTAGATTCTGAATTTAGACAAATGTGGCCTCTTCGGACTCTTCGGAGTTCGGACACCAGAACTTTCACATTAACTTATGGTTGTTACATGTTACATTTCTTTTTTCTTCTTTCTTTTCTAGACCAAGGACGTTTTGAAACTTTGCAACGTCCTTGATCTAGACTATCTGAAAGTCTCTACAGCTTGTTTTGGAAATATAACGAAAAGACAGACTGACACAAACAGAAAACAGTCTTCAAATCGCGAATGAATCGTTTTCTTATAGGCAAGCGAGCTCCATCGTAAACCGCATAATTGCTTAACAATTTTCAGGCGATTTGGAGGTCAAACCGAAGCTTATTATTTAATTATAATAAAAAACATAAACGTTTCGTTATTGTTTCAGATGGGAGTTTTCCTGATTTTAGCATTAGTAGCATCTTCGGAAGCCTTTTTCCTCAAATGGGGCTCCGACACGACGTAAGTATTGTAACGTAAACTACGTTACCCGGAAAGGTAGAATCACAAATCCGTGTAACCCTGTATTAGTATGCCAAAAGAAGGTCATTGTAATTATCATAATAAACAACTTTTACTATTGGACCACACTGAAAAAAAACTACGATCAACAAAATAATTTTATTATGGACCAGCTGGTTTTTATTAAGCATACACTAAAGCCCGTTCCATACAATGGACTAATCACGTACTTGCGTTTGATCAAACGTAAGGCAAAAAACTTTCACACCATGTGTAATGCTACCAACTTGCATCGTCTGCAATAAATCTTACTCAGTGAATTAAATGTCTGTGTTTTAAAATTTTTGCTGTTGCGATTTTTTTCTGCGAATGCATTTATTTAACTTGTAGAGCGCGCCGATATATTATCGATCATTAGACAAGGACAGGTAAGTATTAAGGGGCAGCTAAAACGCGCGTCTACCTCACTTGTGCATTTCAACTATTTAAGATAAAAAAAAACTGAGTCATAATTTTAATCAACCGATTAGCCCTTGTATCTGGAGTAACATTTAAAAGTTTATTTTAATGTTTATATGTTCAATTTAAACGGAGGAGAAAACTGGCATAGAAAAAAAATATTATTTTTTTACTTTTTTTCTATAGCCTCCGTTATCCTATACCTAAAATATCAACACGAAAATGGCTTTATACCAATTGGAATGTTATTCTAAAGATAAAGTCCAATCGGTTTATTCACTTATTTTATAAATATTTTTTATCTTAAACAACAAAAAAACGTTGTAATGCGTGAGTGAGATAGCCGCGTGCCTTTAGCTGCCCCTTAGGCGTGCTGTCCTCGTGTTTATTATGAATGCGTTACTCAACGCTAACTCGAGAATCGAGGCAGTGGCGTTGCTGTGTAAAAAGTCAACTCTTTCAGGTGTACCATACGTTTAAATTGTCCCGCTACATCGCACCTCCGTCGCGCCTTGACTGTTCTAAAGTAAATGGGGTACAATATTAAACCTAGCGGCAATCGAAAAGAGCTGACTTTTTCGCGCCGCTTGTACGCAGCAACACCTGACTCTAGTCAGCATTGAGTTTTAGTACACGCTCTCAAATCAGATAAACAAAGGAGATATGCGTAAATTATCGTCCGCGTTCAAATGTGGTTGTGTTTTTCACCCGCTCTTTTCACTATACCGATATAGTAGCGGTACTTTACGGAAAAACTGTAAGTACGGCACAATTACTAATGTTTCACGCACACTAACAAACTTGCAGCAACATCAATGAAATACTTGATAGTCCATGTCACATGCGAAAAAGCTGGCAAGGTCGTCTACAGGGTGAGTGCGAATAAAGGCACTAGCCACGCCACTTTACCATTATCTCCCTTGTTGTTTGATTTGAGTGTATACTTCAGTTGTACAATTTCACAGTGAACTAGTAGAATCTGTCATTGAGTCTCCCTCGTTCATGTCTCGCGTCGCGTGGTCTCGGTTGCGTGTGGGTGGGGTAGATAAACCTTACTTTACTTCTGTGTCAAAGCTCGTCTCTCGCTTGATGTAGTCTAGGAACGTCCAAGCGAGAGTACTTGTACAGCCGGGATGACAAATTGACAATAAACAAGTAAATCACGTTAGAAACCGACTTCAAAATTATATGAAAAACGTAATAAGTGCCTATAAAATTTGAGAGTTGCCCTCAATTTCCCTGGGATCCCATCATCAGATACTTGGTGACAATGGAAAGAAATTGAAAGTATACCCTACCGAACAAATGAAAAATATTTGAAATCGGTCAACAGTTGGCGGAGATATAGGTAAACACATACATAAAAAAAATACAGTGGAACATAGAACCTCCGTCTTTTTAATGTCGGTTAAAAACAAAATACTCATCAATACAATACAAAAGTATGACTAAGTCCGTTTAAGTTGATGTCGAGAGTTTTTTAGACCACTTGGAGGCCTCTAGTTGTTGTATAGAACAACGAACCGGGACCTACAATTTTATGTGTCAGCCATCGCATGATAGCGCTCAGTTGTAAACGCCTATCATGGCCACCTGAAGTTTTTATTATTATTCAGCAATAGGTTTGAATTTGACCGACAAATCACCTGATGTTAAGCAATGATGCGGCCTACGATCACGACGGCGGCCAAGCGCAAGCCTATTTAACAATTTAAAAAAATAAAACAAAATCGAAAAACATAGTTAAGTAATAATAAAATATTCATTATTTTGAATAATTAAAGCCTATTTTGACCTCAACAAAGAAGATTTTGAATTCAACAAAGTGTAGAAACACTTTGTCGGATTAACTGGTATTAATTCAACAGTGTGTAACTAAATATTAGGCCTACGTGTTGTCTGTGACAAAAAGCATCACTTCCTTCACATTGATAACAATATTTATGTGCTTTTTACATTACTTTCTATGACAACTGTCGACGGAAACAATCGATACATTTATTTCCTTATGCTATAGCTGTATTAGACCGCGTCTTCGACCTCAGCGGCATCTGGGTGGCAATTGTAGCAGGGCGGTGAAAGAACAGAGCTTCATTTGTATGGGCCATCTCCTCACAGCTGCGTTATTGTTGAGAACATTTGTATACAAATTAATGCATTAAATTACCGGCCCCCTGCTTCAGTCCTCTGCCCGCTGCTGTAGAAAACGTGGCCATAAAGCTTCAGCGTTCAATAAAAGTAAACGAGTGGTATATGTAGCGTTTCGTTCCAGCAGACAGCCGTCGGCGCAGAAGTGGGTGCAGCCGATGTCAAGCGTTTCACCGTTCCGGTATCAATACGCGTACTCTCCATTCGACACTCGCAAGATGTACCAGATACAGACCAACCAGTACGCGCAGCCCGAGATGATGCAGCAGAGCATGGCTCCGATACCGATCAGCGTGCCGGCTGGCGCCTCTCTCACGCCTGTGTCTCTCCAACACGTCCAACTCGTCCCCTGCATGTGTCCCGTAGCTCCCGAAGAGGCCGACAAACTGCAGGAGCAAGTCGGCCCTGGCCCTTACATTGCGCAGACCTATCCTCAATCCTACCCTGTCCCGCAACAAATCAATATCGCTGACAACGCGAAAACCTCTAACAAACAATAAAAATCTATCTTTGTAATGCCACCAATGAATATTTTTATAATTTTTCTTCATTATTTATAATTACATTCCAATAGATTGCGATGACGTCGAAGACTGATAATGTAAGCGTGTGTTCATACTAATAAATAAAGTACTTACTAACGAATTGTGTTTTATTCATGTTTTTTTTTTTGTTATAAAATAGTATATAACCTAATAGTACGCAATGTGCGTTATTTGATGTCGTAATATAAAAATGAACGGGGAAAAAGATTAGTTTTATAGGCAGACGCCCGCGCCCCGCCACCGCCGTGGCCCGTTGGGCCGCAATGGCGTGCTCTTCTTTTTGCACGAGCGCCTCGGAAGTAGCCGGGAAGTAAAGTAACATTACGTAAAACACTTTCATTGTGTTCTCGATATCACTAGAATGGCACTATTCATTCATTCCAA
The DNA here is from genome assembly GCA_949125355.1 of Agriopis leucophaearia. Taxonomy (NCBI): domain Eukaryota; kingdom Metazoa; phylum Arthropoda; class Insecta; order Lepidoptera; family Geometridae; genus Agriopis; species Agriopis leucophaearia. The sequence continues at coordinate 4,521,977 of OX421261.1, read as the reverse complement.
ATGAGAACTCAATTTTCACGCTCTGATGGTGAAGCATTGTAAACTCATTTCGTCGGATGGTGTCCCCATTTGTTAGGCGCCTGAGGGCAGACATTATAAAATACTTTTGAGTGGTTTATTTTTCTAACATAATTGGGTGGGTGGCGGCGCTGTTTGTTTTTTGTTTGGTTTTGTAATGGGATATTTGGAAATTGTGTGGTATGGGAAGTAATAGAGGCGGATCGGTTCTAATACCGAATGGTTTAGAACTACCAGTACGATGCAATTAATGCGTTTATTGAATACTGACCTCTTTTGTTTTTTAAGAAATATAACAAAGTTAGTTGGCTCTGGACTCTGGATTGTATAGTAAAAAATGTCATTGTCAAAGCAGTTTGCATAACATTTTATCATTCTGTGCTCATTTGCAAAATATTTATGGAAAATATAATACTTGTACTTAAGCAAAGAATAGGAAGAAATCTGTGCTTATATTTAGATTTGTGATAATTTTATTTTATGTGCATAATTGAAGCGTAGGAAGTAATTACGCGATCATTAAGTTAACTGTGCAGAAAATAATGCTCAGGCATATATCAAAATTAAATGCACATACAAACCTAAACGGTCATGATCTTCAAGAGAAAATAAACCAACTTCATCACGAATACATGCCTATGGACTTGAATTCCGCATTCCATCAGAGCAAAATATCCGCCATCAAGAAAGTAAACTTTATTCTGAAACATACGGACAGAAAGAGCCTGCAGGACTCTGACTTCGAAGAGCTCTTGCTGTGCTCCTTGACCTTAGTCTATTACTTCGGCATGCGACTGAAACTGAGCAGGCTTACCTCGCGCTACTGGTACTGGTGCGGGAAAAGACACTTTAATAAAACGGAGGCAATCTTCCAAAAAACTATGGACCAATTACACCCTGAGCGCAGCGAAATTACCATTAAAATAACCCTTAAATTTTTTACCGACGTTGAATTGTGGCCATTTGAAAGTTTCGTCGGACAGATATTAGAAATAGTACTCTATTTTCACAGAGGCAAAACTACTCTGTTTAACATGATGCTCACGGACATTCACTGTGTTCTCTTCCACGACGTGAAGTCAGCCCGGCACCGCATGCGAATACTGTACGGCATGCTGAAGAGCAATAACTGGATAATCGACTCACATAATCTATTACCTTTTGTGACAAGGCTACTAGATTTCTTTGCGAATAGTATCAGTAAAAGCGATTCAAAAATACCTGCGTATAGCCATTTGAGAAAAGGTTTCGAAGTGTGTTTAAGAAGGATTTTTGAGAGGGTGGATAACAGCCATCGCAGTCTCATAATTTCGACGATGTTGTACTGGTTTTCTATTACATCAATGACTGATGATGACATATTAGAATTTTCGGCGTTGATTGATCACGTGGCGAAGCTCTACAAGGTGGAAGGTTATACGGAAAGTTTCAACGAGGGGGTGTTTGTACATGTGCTCACTAATTTGGTCGGGTCGTCTCATGCCTTGTACAGTCTAGTTGGCTGCCGACTTTTAGAGAGATTTTTGGACAGAAAACAGAATGCTGGCTTTCTGATGGCACCGACCATTTACTATGAGTTCTCTCAGGTTAATACAAACTTACAGTTATTTTATTTAGTGCATTATAAATGTAGCAGAGAGTGGTTATTGGTAACTGCAAGGTTAAGGATCAAGAAGCATGTTAATACCAAAAGAAGTCCTGTGCTTATTAGTAAATGATTAAGAAGACATAACTAATCATATAATTATGCTTATAATATAAATGCGACAGTATGTTTGTTTCTGTTTCACGCAGTAACAGAGCAATTAATCAACCTGATTTTTTTCGCACAGAGATAGTTGAAGGGCCAGAGCTTGACATAGGATATCCTTAGGACCTTTTTATCTAGGGGGGATGAATGGCCCCTGAGAGAAGTCCACGCGGGTATAACAGCGTGTTGCATTAACTATACAGTTATATTGTTATTTTAAACCTCAAACAATTTTATTTTAGCAATTGCCGTTACTTTTCAAACATCGCTTTGACATTTTCGGCCTTATTTAGAAACGTTAGCTAACTTAAACAATGCATAAAATTGCTCTTTCTTGTTTCCGCAAGTGACAATTTCCGTTAACGAAGTTGAAAGAGCAAGTTTAACCATAGTACCACTTAAGTAACATTTCTTAGTAAAGTTATTTCTAAATAGGTGTAAATAAAACTGCCTGAGTATTATTTGTATTCACAGTAGTTTTTGTGTATTACCAGGTTCGATTGAGAGTAGGAGTCTACGCCAAAAATGATAAGGATTTCATCCGGCATCACAGAGAAAAGCTCCATGAGTGCCTGATTCAAGCTGTAAAGTTACACAGTAATAATACCACTATCTTGAAATCTCTATTCGCGGTCATATGCTGCCTAGTATTGGAAGTGCCTTGTGGGCTGACGGCCGCAGCCACGGCCTGCATGGCCATGTCGATCCAGGACTACGCTTTAAATGGAGAGAATTTGTCAGCTAATTGTAGATATTGGATGCACGCTTTAGTTATATCGATAATGTCCTTAATCTGCTGGGTTCACAAAGCTCCCGTGCTCTACCGATACGTTAACCAAATTATCTCTCGTAGAGCGAAAGAAGCTCCTCAGTTGAACCCTCCCCTCATGCAAGTTTATAGCATTGGAAGACATCACGTTACGTGGAATAAACCTACACTATTCTTTGAGGATTGGGAGCTGAGATACGGGCTTTGGAAGCATTTTCAGTATGCACCAGTTCAGGTTTGTATTATACTCGATTTATATCATCAGCTTGTCTGCTTGTCTATCAAGTTTTGTTTAAATAGTCCTCATGATCGCATTTGTTTAATTATAAAAAGTTTTGTCTTTCTCACGTTGCGCATTTAGACAGTATTGTGTGCATGGTTAGGCAATGTTATGTTTGCTTTTATGAAAATTACTTACAGGCCAGATATTTGTTCTAAAATTTTAAAATATTAACTTTGCAAACCGTAGCACATTTTTCAAAAGTAATTTTATATCTTTAAAAACTAAGGTGCGAGTGAGATATTGGCGCGCCATATTATGGACCTTGAGTGCGAACCAGACAAGGTCTAGAATGGAACAATATCATCATCAACACATCATCAGCCAATTAACGTCCACTGTTGGACAAGGCCTCCCTCATAGAAAGGGGTGTTGCCATAATCCCCACGCTTGGCAGGCAGCTTGTGGATCGCAGTACGTTCACCGTGTACTATTAGGACGCTGTAGCCCATCCTCCGGTGGTTCTGGTCGCAGTTTTAGGACATACCCGGGTCCAGAATTGAACAAACTCAGGGAGAATTTCGCTTGTAACCCGTGCACGTGTGCACGCTGAAGATACGAACGTTCTCTTTTATTTTCAGTCAAAGGCTGGTTCCAATTTATCAGCACTGGGGAAAAAAGTACCAACTATGGATTTACGAGAGTAATACTGATACTATATTAATAAAGACCTGCCACACTTCATTGACTTATATGGGTTCAAGTGAGTATCTTAACAATAATAAATAAATAGTTAGTTGGCGAGACGTAGGTGAGTGGCGACACCGCGTACCCCGATTCCATGGGGTTAAATGAAACCCTGACCCCTGGCTTTCCTTAACCGGCCGTCCGGGGCTGGAAACCGTAAGAGCTAAGAACCTAAGCCCCAGGGTGGAAGTGTTAAAGGGCATAACGCCGCGAGTACCTCTTAGTGAAAGTGCAGCACATCTCTCTACACCCTAAGCCATCCACGCCACTGTTGCCCTTCCAGTGCCAAGATACGGCAGCCTTTATGGAGGGCCCATTTAGTGGGTGGCAAGTCATCACCTGCCTAACAAATTTTGAGATGAGACAGGATAAGCCAGGTGCCGTTTCTCATCCAATAGATCTCTTATCCTATCTGCAAGTTGTTCACCTCAATAGGCCAGTTTTTTTTAAATCCTATACTGTATAATAGTTTTATATTACTTTTTATACATATTCCATAATTTTATTTTTTATATTCAACAGGGCCTCTTGGTGTTGGCCGGACCAATGCCCACCAAATGTCCGGGATAGACCCGAGAATACCTTTAAATAAATAATTATAGACTTGGCTCACGAGATTACCGCCATGTGGATGGTGACTCGACGATCATTGTCCCAATAGTCATCATGGCCTTATAGCAAAAAGCCTCGATAAACATCTTAAGAGGCTCTCGCTGGACTTTTGGATCAAGGGTCAGATGCAGAAAGCGGTCATCCTGGACACGGTGTGTATTATCAGGAAGTTCTTCAGACTACAACCATGACCCCCGGTAGTTTGGGCCTTGCGCCGCTGCCTGTGGCAACCAATTTTTTTAGGTTTTTTTTTAAATACTTAATGTAAAAAAAAAAAAAGTTTAAATATAAGTATCTGGATTAATAGCTACCTATAATAGTTTTAAAAACTAAGAAATTTACCTAGCCACCTCCTGGCTCCATATTCCACAGAAAATAAAATGAAAACACCATCAACAGATTAGTTCAATGGTAAGTACCAAATTATTGTATTGACATCCGATTTATATAGTTACCTACTCGCAAATTTTCAAATCAATTCGACAAATAGAAGTAGGTTAAAATTGAATGCTTTAATTTGTATATAATATTGTTAGGTACCTAGTTAATTATTTAAACGTTTACATTGTGGACTTTCCTTGGATACGTTCCAAACGTTTCGATTCTACGTTTCTAATCAAGGATTGGAACAACCTGCCGGCTTCCTTGTTTCCTGAGATACATAATCTGGGTCTTTTCAAGGCAAGAGTATAGGTATTTTATAAGTCTGCGTGTTTCATCTTCGACCACATCGTCGCTTACCAACAGGCGAGTTGGTGGTCAAACGCGGACTTGTTTGAGATAAATAAAATATAAAAAACACTAATACAAGTGAAGCAAAAAGCGTGTAAAGCGTGTAAAATGTACATTATTTACTTTTGCTAATTTAGAATGATTATAAATACAATGCTTGCATTGTTTAACGATTGGTTACGTTTGCATTGGGTAAGCAAATAATGATCTTGTAATCAAATGTAGGAAACGTTATGCAGTGTGCGTGGTTTTGGAGAAAATTGAAAAAATTGCACGCCTTTTTGTTACGAAGGTGAAATAAAAATCATCATCATGATATCTGCATTTGAGTTATTTTACTAGTGTACGGGTAGCTAGACAATATCTACCTGTGGCTAAATGAAAATATACATGCATTTCACGTTCTTAAATAATAAAGAGGGAACTAAAACTAGCAATAACTTTAGTCAGTTTTAAATTCATAAATATTACCATATTTTATTTTGTTACAAATATTTGAATGAATTAACCACCGCGAGTGCAGGTTAAAGTGGAAGTCCATAGGAATATCAAAATAAACCCAATTCACCTCCTAGATGGTTTTAAGCCATTTATAAAAAGCTTTGACGCCACTCCAGTCTAACATCTACCCACTGTTGGGATACAGGCATTCTCCCAGAGAGAGAGGATAGGTCTTAAGCCACCATGCTGGCCCGGTACATGTAGGTGAATGTCATATGTCTTTGAACTTATTTTGAGGTGATTGGATATACGGGTCCAGTACCGGGTTGATACTTTCCCTAATTCGCCTCTTTCTTGAATTCAGCACATTTCTCTGGACACTTTCCTATCTTGATTCTTTGAAATAGTCATTTATAAAAAAAAACGTAAATAAACATCGTGTTGAGCGATGGCATCGAAACTGCACATTATTTGTTTCGGTACTAAATAAGTCATTGATGCAAGGCTGAGGATCGAACCGGGTGCTGTCAGATTATAAAGCGAATGTGCAACCACTTGACCACCATCGCTCTTAGTCCCCTTAGTGTTAAATTGTAATATGGATGTTACCATAATAACCATTAAAAAAACATATGGTTTTGACCGCATTCAAGGTGACAAAATAAGATAAAATTGCAAGAAAAAATCACTAAAGTTCAACACCAATTGGCTTAGTTTGGGGTCAGTTTGCCATGTGTGCAAAAATGTCCCAGATATTTATTATTTATTTATTAGTTTGATATAATGGAAGGTACGCTTTAGATTGCACGTAATAATAACAAAGTCACCTTATATAATGCACATAGTATAGTCAAAGATAATATAAGAAATAGTTTTAAAATTAATAGTCAAAATTGTTAGATGCAATAGTAAGATACAATGTAAAAGTAAAAACATAAGAAACCACCTATCTAGCACCAAGATTTTCATGTTGACAAAATAAAGATATGATATGCCTGTTTGAAAAATCCCTGATCATGTTAGGGAATAGCTCGCGGGCCGGACTACACTGCGTCCGGACAGGAAAAAAATATATATAACGCGCATACAAACCTTCTGATATTATACAAACCTATGATTAATTAAGAGAAAACTCAGAACTTATTTACTGGCATCTGTGTTATCTCTATTGTCTTCGAATACCCATGAGACATTGCAATGCGACAATGTAGCTGCGCGATTTACCACACTCTCATAATTTTCGCTCTACTAATTAGGATTGTCGATAATTACATTGTTGATGCAGATTCTTGAACGAATTACCATGCTAAAGGGAAGTAAACAAACTATAGGATTGGTGAACCGAAATGTTTTATAAGATGAAAAATACAGTTTTAATATCTTTTGTCCCGTTATATAGTCCGCGCTCTATTTTTGAATCACTCGTAGGACTTTTTCTATTCGCACACGCAAATAATCACTGGTGATTTCAAATACTAGTGGTTTTGTATTTTTGAATCGCTCGAATTCTGGGTTGCCGTAGTTCTGTCAGACTTTCTATCGATCACTCGTAGAGTTACGAGTGATATGACTTGTTCAAAAATACGACTTTTGGGATTTCGTTCGCAAGTAAATCACATCGCATGAAAAAAGTCCTACGAGCGATTCAAAAATAGTGCCCCATACTGAACTAGTGGATATATAAATCCCGCTAGTTCTGAGAACAAGGCAGATGACAGAAGATATATTTGCAGTTGGTCTGTTCGTTATGAGTATACTGACAATTAATTTTCGCCCCGAAAAAAAAACCATAAATACTTCATTTTCCCATACATTTTGTATGAAACGCCAAGAATTGAAGTCTATACAAATCTATATAATATTCCATCTAGTGGGAGGCCTACCTACGCTGAGCCTTGTACATGACATTTCTTAAATAAATAAATTTGATTATGATTTGATGAGTATAACCCAAGTACACAAGTTTCGAGTTAGTATTTGAAGCTCTACTAGTATTACGGAATACTAATTTCACGTCTTCGAAACAAGTTCAAGTTTGTAACAAATAACATAATATTAATTTATTAATGAAAACTTGGGTCGCGTCGTGATATCGCACCCAGCAAAACAGTTGAATAATATTATGATTTCAATAGCAAATGTCAATCAATTTTATGGTTATCTTTCGCCATGATGTCGAAGACTTCGAAACTAAGTTGCCGACCGTGTAATGGTTTTATTAAACTAACTGTTTCAGACACGGCTTATGGCGATTATTTGGAAATTTGCTCACAATGTTTGGGAAATGAATTATGGTCACGCTGCAATAGTGCCACGTTTCCAAAGTGCCAATACTAATAATGAGTTTGTTGTACCAACATCTAAATTTGAGGGTCACTTGGTATTCATATAATTTTGATCAGTCTAAACATGGAAAGTAAATAGGTACCGATGAATGGAGGTTCTTGAGTGGAGTACACGAACCGGAAGACGCAGCATAGGTAGGCCTCTCACTAGATGAACCGAAGACATAGTGAGAGTCACGGGCATCCAGTGGATGCAGATGGCAAGCTGTCGTTCAGTGTGGCATTCTAAGGGGGGGGGGCTATGTTCAGCAGTGGACGTCTGCCAGCTGATGATGATAAATTTTGATCACAACCTTACATGATGTAAGACTGTATGAAAGATAGCGAAAGCCCGCGGCTCAAAGTGCTTTGATTCCACATGTTTTATGTGAGCTCAATGATGGAGTCTGTGTTCCGCAAAAAGTACAATATGGGTGTCTTCAAATCAAAAGTAAATAGGTTCTTTGTAACGTCAGACAAGAAAAGCAGTATAGGACCATTGAATCAGCACCATTGACTGTGGGGAACGAAATTTCCGTCAGAGCTAATAACTGACATATTTATAAATAAAATAATTGTATATTGACTCTAATAATTAAAAATTGTTAAATCAATCTAAGGGTTAAGTAAGTTTTGCTTAAGTTTCGTATTTGACATCAAAAGAAAGGGCTTAATGAGAACATTTCAATTATATATAAATTTTCTTATGGAAATTAACTAATGTGAAGTCTATCCACGTTTAGGTGTGTGATTTTCATTGCTACAAAAGCACTAATCGTATTTTAACAAATTTTATGTTTCGTTATGCATCTGGACCCTAAGTGCTATAAGGATATAATGATGTCACACAAAATCCAATACGGCGGATTTTAATACCTAAATTACGTACGACGAAAAAATCATTTTTGTGTCGAAAATATATTGTATTTGGTATCTATAGGGCTTAATGAGTAAAATTTAAATATATCTTTTTTTATAGTTGGTTTTAGTTTTGTAACTTATATTCTTGTCGTTATAAAATATTATTTAGTTTCCATACCTCTAAAGACGTAGCCATTGACATTTCTGAAAAAGTACTTCAAATAGAGACGATGCTACTTAAAAAATGATTCAGGAAACATCTCAGCAGCATCGAGTAGCATTGCTGGCGGGGAACTAGCTACAGCATGTTAAAGCAGGGGCAGAGGACATGCCTACGCCGGGTCTGAGGCATTTGGTGAGAGTAATGATTCTGCTGGGAGCCCTCGTAAGTACATGACCTACTGACTCTCTACTAGGTAAATTTATATTAAAAATAAATTACTTTTCTATGTATGTCTTTTGTATGCACTTACCAAAAATTACCTTTGTTGCCATGGATTAAAAAACCGGAGACGGAGAAACAGGATGGAGTGCATCACATGTGATTCAGGAGCTTCATTCGTATAGTGCATATAAAGGTATTACCAAGCGCATTTGCTTTCATTGTTTGTGTGCACTTGCGATCGAGCGCAACATTTTCGCGCGTGAGGAAAGCAATTTTCTGTATAGCGTTGCATCTTAGTCGCACGCCGCTCTCGGCGCTTTTTCGCTTTTTTATCATTCTGTGCTTTCTACCACATTGTAGTACGAGCATGGATTGTCGAGCCGTGGTAAGTTTTTGCTGATTAATAATTGAGAGTAATCAATGAATGCCAGTGATTAGTGCCCTGTCTGTTAAGTTTTGTTTACTATCTAATTAGTAAACGATTAAATTATTGACGCTTTTATGGGAATTTTTCTTGTGTATCGACTCATTTAATCTAGTATATAATTTGTGTGCGTCATGCATGTACCATGATTGTTTATCTAAGTGTAGTATAATGTTTGCGTTTTTAACTCAATTTTCATAGTCTTATCTTCATAGTTGAACAATTAAGCAAATAATTGTATTTTATGGAAGATAGAGTGGAGATGGTGAGACGTAGCACCCAAGTATCAATTTGAGCCTCTCGATGCATTACAGCGTAGAGCTGTTAGAATTGTCGACGATCCCAAACTCACCGAGCACCTAGAGCAGCTCAACATGCGTAGGGATGTTGGATCTCTCTGTATCTTTTGTCGCATTTTCAACAGGGAGTGTTTTGAAGAACTGTTTAATCTGATGTCGGGATCGCGGTTTTACCAACGCACTAAGAAGCTACCGCCTGTAAGTTCATCCACATATCATAGATCAGTAGAAATCGAACACCGTTCGATTTACGCGATCTTTCTTGCCCCATACCTGCAAAATGTGGAATGAGCTACCTTTTGCGGTGTTTCCGAGAAGCTACAACATGAGGTTCTTCAAAAAGCGAGTTAATAGAATCCTAAAAGATCGGCAACGTAATTGTGATGCCTCTGGTGTTACAAGTATCCATAGGTGACGGTGACTGCTTACCATCAGGCAGCCCGTCTGCTTGATTGCCACCTATGGTATAAAAAATGAACGGTGGACCAAAGGAGTCACAGAATGGTATACGTGGAACAGAAAGCGACCACCAGCCCGCTGGTCGGACGACATCGCTAAAGCAGCAGGATAGCAATGGACGAGACTTGCGCAGGACAGGAAAAGATGGCGCGCTGAAGAGTAGACCTATACCCAGCAGTGGGTAGAAAATGCTTTATGTTGATGATGAATTGTATTTCTTTCTATAAAATTGAGAATTATTTCTCACAAGTATTGATTTAAACTGGACTGACTAGAATAAATTGGAATCGGAATGGACCGTGGCTTCACCGTATGCCATTGACTGTGCTTTATTTTACCGATTTCAATAAGTAGCACACTTTTGCCAGTTATTCAACCGCCAAGCAGTAGTGTGCAAACACTATTCCGGATTGAAGGGCAATGTTTCCAGCGAAATTACAGGGCACACAGAGATTTGACATCTTATATCTCGGGGTGACGAGCGCAGTGCATTGCCATCCAGGGTTTTGAACTGTTGAAGTTTAAAATTCTGAGTGGCGTTGAGCTGGTATGGGCTAGCGTGAAGAGCCATAAGGACTAGTGACGTCGCTCGTCTCGTCACCCAGTATCATATAAAAGGAGGATAGTTCCAATTTCCACTGTATTTTTTATGTATATTCACCGTTTCACCACCAACTGTTGACCGATTACAAATAATATATAATTCGGTAGGGTATACTTTCAATTGGATCTCATAGTCACCAAGTCGGGATTTGTGGATGGTCATGATGGTGGGATCCCAAGGAAATCAGCCACCTTCCGACTCCATCATCAGAAAAGCTCCATGGTACCATATTCATTGCCATCCAAGTTACATAGATGTACCAAATTTCAACGCAACGCAGGGAAGTGGGTCAAATTAAGCTTCCAAGATTGTATTTACTTAACATACAAACAAACGTAAGATGTTTAATATAAGCTTGTAATATACGGTACTGATGCTAATTGATTACCCAGTAGCCGGGCGTATAACAATACAATATCACATCATCAACCAATTAACGTCCACTGTTGGACAAATGCCTCCCTCATGGGGTGTTGCCATAATCCCCACGCTTGGCAGGTGGCTTGGGGATCGCAGTACGTTCACCGTGTACTATACAATATAAATACAATACAATATAAATAATAATAAATATACAGTAGTTTACTAAAAATATCCATTAGAGTGACGACGCGACGCGATAGAAAATTTGTGAGTTGTTATTATGGGCATTCGTGTTTTACCCCGAAGTAAAATGAGGGTTGTTATAAGTTTAACTTGTGTATTTGTGTATCTGTTTGTGGCATCGTGGCTCCCAAATGGCTGAACCAATTTTGATTTAGTTTTTTTTTGTTAAATAGGTGACTTGATTGATAATATTCTTAGATATGATTCATGAAAATCGGCTTAGCCATTTGAGGATTATCAGCTCTTATATCGGGGCGTGTTGACCGTTACACCTATCTTGGACAGGTTGTTCAGTTAGGTAAGTCCAACTTAGGCAAAGAGGTCACACGAAGAATCCAACTCAGAGGAAGATGTCACGAAATTTCCCGAATGCTGCCCGCTTTCGGGAAATTACGTGACATCTTCTCGTCCAAGATACCACAGTGTCTAAAGACAAGTGTCTTTGACCAGGGAGTGTTGCCAGTGATGAAATATGATACTGAAACGTGGTTCTTAACTGTTGGCCTTTTGAAAAAACTCAGAGTCACACAACGGGCAATGGAGAGAGCCATGCTCGGAGTTTCTTTGCGCGATAGATTCTGGTACGTCGATATTCACCACAGAACCGACATAGCTATTAAAATTTGCAATTTGAAGTGGCAATGGGCCACATCGCTCGAAGAACTGATAACCAATGGGGAAGAAAGATTCTTGACTGGAGACCTCGAACCGAAAAACACAGCGTAGGTAGGCCTATCACTAGATGGACCGACAACATTGTGGCATCCAGTGGATGCAAATGGCAGGAGGTTCAAAATGGAGGCCTATATTAAGCAGTGGACGTCTTCTGGCTGATGATGATGATGATGATATCGGTGCTTTAAAAATAAATGTATATTAGTTATAATATAATTATATATAATTATTATTTTTTCAGATTATATTATGCATGGCTGTATTCCTAGCTGTGCTCGTCACCTGTAGCGAAGGGTAAGCAACTTATTATGACTATCCTTAATTTTTAGCTACTACTATTTTCTAGGGTTCCGTAGTTCCGTTCAGAGGGACCTTATTACTAAGATTTCCGACTGTTATTTTTTTTATATTAGATAGATAACTCTTTATTGTTCACACCAAAAATTACATAGGTAAATATGTTAAAAACAACTTAAAATTAGTTAAACAATTGGCGGCCTTATCGCTATAAGAGATCTCTTCCAGGCAACCTTAGTATGGAGAGGACATGCAGAATAGGTAAAGGACGGGGTGTGATGTAATAATGGAATACGTGGTACATAAAGCATAGACATACATTATAATAATACACTAATACTGAAACGGTATATACAATAATAATATAATTATACATACATAAATAAAAATATTAGATACATACATATTATAAACGCAAGATAATTATGATACAGTAGCTACTCCGAGATATAGTTCAGTTTCACACTAAAGTTAGGACCAACGCGCCGGATGGTAAGCGACGATATGGCCGAAGATGGAACACGTTGATTTAGATGAAATCTATTTATTTTAGCTTTGCAAGGAATCTGCCTAGATGCTGATGCCTTGTTTCTTGAGAACTATAGTTCTCAAGAAACAAGGAGGAAAGCAGGTCAACTAAAAATTTTGGTTTGATTTTGGTACTGAAATATATACCCAGTTTTTTTTTCTTTTTTTTAAATATATAATGTCACGGTGAATAAACAAAAAAATAATAAGAAAAAGATAAATAAGGGTTACCACACAAGTAGGTCTGTGACCACACAGCAAACTTATTAATGCAGGTTTCATAGGTAAAGGACCCAAAGATCATCCCTTTGCGAAAAAGGTTAGATTCCGCTGTAAATTGTCTCTTTATTATTATATGAAATGTCAAGGTATAGGGGTAGGGTCACACGAAGTCGTCACAGACCACGCGTAACGAAGCAGAAAGCTCTGAATTAGCCCAACAGCGACGGAAATGAACTATTTTCTACCCGCTACACATTTGGCCTCGATGATCATAAATGTATTATTACCAAGACTCTGTTCGAACACATTGTTTGTTACGCTACATGCCGCCAATTTGTGCTATTCCAAATTGATAGTTAGCCCATTCATTGAAAGAGACTCAGTATGAAGAGGCTACAATATTTATTACTCAACTGTTTATTGGATTGGTACCATTTACTGACGAAATAACACTATAAAATTAAATAAAACAAATATATTAAAAAGTACACCACCTGGAAAGGATTCCAAATTTTGTTTTCCGCTTTGAAGCTCGTCATCTCCTGTATATAACTGGTATATAATGCGTATATAACTTGTATACACTCGTATATACTCGTATACATTCGTATACATCGTCTCGTATATAATTGGCTGTATAATGAGCTGGTATACATTTTGATAATATCTATTACTACCTGCGCCCCGCGATTTCACCCGCGTGGTGATGAAAATCGGTGATGATGACGATGATGAAAAGTAGTTTATGTGTTAATCCAGGACATAAGCAATGTATATTCCAAATTTCATTCAAATCCATCCAGCCGTTTCTGCGTGATTGAGTAACAAACATCCATTCATCCATGCAAACTTTCAAATATATGATATTAAGTGTGATTTAGCCATATAAATGGATTTTGTTTTACTTAATTAACAACAAATCCATTAAACCGCTATTAATACCTTCTCTTCTCTTCTATCTATTAATACCTAACTACTAAACTAATCTATTAAACCGCTACCAGTGGGAATTGCCCCCAAAATGCTGGCCCCATTACCACTTTGTATGGCATTGCTCACTCTTTGAGTAAAGTAGAGGCCCGCATTCTGGTCACGAGTTGCGACGACCAGACGTCATGACAAATGTATGAAAAAAAAAATTGGCTCCTGAAAAAAAAAAAACATATAAATTAAATGAATGAGGCGTTTCTTTGCAGAAATTCATCTTCAATCTTTCTGAGATTAATATTTAGTTCCTCTTCAATGTATATAGTATAAGGAAATGATAATCTATAATAAGGACTATTGGAATCAATTATACGCAGATATTTATCAAAGAAAGTTTTGTATATAAATTGTCATTAAAATAGTTGAAACTGTTTCACAAGTAGATTAATCGAAAAATAGTTATCTCTTTGTAATTATTTTATTGTATTTTTTTTTTGTTTCCCTAGTAGCCAAATATATGTCATAAATGCATAATTTTTAGTGAATAGTCTGTGACAATGAAAGCTAAAGTATTTAAAAATATATATGTATGTATATCAGTCTCTGGCAGCCATATTACAAGCTTTGCTTAGTTTGGGGTCAGATGACCATGTGTGCAATAATGTCCCAGATATTTTATTATTTTATAAAGTTTCGTATAAGTTTTTTGTAGCGCGGGTAGCCACCCTTGCTTCACAGAATTCCAATCCGTCATGCTGGGCTGTTCCATTTTCCCGTTTCTTTTTCCACGGAAAAATATTCTGTGTACTTCGTCCGTCCTCATGGAACACACTGTTTTTTCTAGATCTTTATCAATACCAACTTAGGCGTGTTTATATAAGTAGGTACATTAAAGTTAAACAATTATCCACTTTGTCGGTCACTGATTGACTAAGTAAATAATCACAATCTTGATAACTTAACATATCTTAAATTTGGCAGGTGGTGTTAAGATAGGACAGGGATGAATTAAAGGAGTTAGAATGGTTGCAATTTTATATGAAAGTCTACGGCAGAGGCACAGACATGCACGTATTATTAACTTTTATTTATAATTTCATCTACAGGCGTACGAAGAAGGTCGTGATCCACGTACCTTACAAGTTGAAGAAGATGAAGCACACGCACACGGTGTACAAGACGATCCATC
Organism: Agriopis leucophaearia; assembly: GCA_949125355.1. NCBI lineage: Eukaryota > Metazoa > Arthropoda > Insecta > Lepidoptera > Geometridae > Agriopis > Agriopis leucophaearia. Next base: position 4,506,888 of record OX421261.1, on the reverse strand, counting down.
ATCACCACGCGGTGCACGACTCTTACGGCGACCACGCAGTATCTCCGACCGAAGAGCATGAGCATTTCCACCACATGCACATCCACGAGGAGCCAGTAGGCGGTGCACACAGCCAACCAGTGCCTGGTCTGAGCATCCCGGAGTTCCTGCCTGACGTACCTATAGACATACCTGATGTGCCTCAGCTGCCGGCGCTGTCTGGTCGGCACCTCGTTCCCCTTTATAGACGGACTTAGGTGAGTAGTCTAACTCAGGACACATCATTATTAACAACTTTTTACTATAAGACCAATCCTGAAATCACGAAAAACAGCTGTTCCATACAGATCACATCACTCGAAGAAGCGATAAGCGATTTAATAGAAAGATTCTTGAGTGGAGACCACGAACCGAAAGACGCAGCGTAGGTAACCTAGATGCCACTAGATGGATTGAGGAAATCGTCAGAGTCGCGGGCATCCAGTGGATGCAGATGGCAGGATGTCGTTCAGCGTAGCGGTCAAAGGGGAAGGCCTATGTTCAGCAGTGGACGTCTTCTGACTCATCATGATGACTGAATGTCAGCTCTGTTGTCCGTTTTAGGCCTCCTGAAGGCTTCTGACAAGGCCTATCGGCTGCTGTTACGAGAACGACCTGGACCGGGAGTTTAATGTGTTATCGAACCCAGTCTAGTACTCAGTTGTAAATGTCACTCGCGGTCCCCTACCGCGTGACGTCTATTGCTTAACGTCGGCAATCGGTTAGGAACGCCTAGTCAAGCTACGCGACGAATGCTACAGTTGGTTGTTTATAACTGTGTAACTTAACACTGAAAAATAAATAGCTTGTCTATTTATATTTTTTTATGAATTATAATTGATCGTGATATCGTGACTACGCGATATTTTTCAACAGGTTAGTGATAAAAATTGTATGAAATCGTGATTGCTTACTGTACTTTTCTTCAATGCAATATTTTCTGTTGCAGGTGGCATAACCTCTCCGGAGATAAGATGGAGATGTGAATAGCCATAAAATACTAGAAGTAATAATTTATTATTGGGTTCTCTTGACGTGTTAAGTTAATCCTTCTTGTCACGCTGTACTTTTTATGGTCTTTCGGTAAGTGCATTACTTACTTTTCTAGTTTGAATAAGCTAAGATATGAGAAGTATACTTTGGTTCATATGCTTATCAAATAACTCTTCTTATAAACTTTCCTATGATCAGCTTTTTACAGAGCAAGAGGATGTTAAGGATTGTACAAAATATTAAAATTATTTAGAATATAGTTTCAATATCTGTAAATTCTTATTCTTTTTACCAAAGATTGTGGACTGATGTATAAAATTACTTTTTGAATGACTGACTTTACTATTAAAATATATTTTTAATTACAACTTCGTGGAGAAATAAAAAAATTGCACTTATTGACTAAAAGTTTGTTAAGTGTTTTGGTTGTAATTAATTATTATAGTTTCTAAATTAATTTAAGTATTTTGCTTTGTTATTGTTGTTTTATTTATTATTGGTTTGTGTAATGTTATAACTCTAGATTACTCTCCTTATAAACGATATTTTCTTTTTAAACCTTTATTATTTACTTTTTAAAGCCAAAGTGGTGGTTTGATGTTACAGCTATTCGTAATTTAATATATGTTACATCAGTTGCGTCAAAAATAATTTAAGAAATAGTTTTGGGTCATAGTTGTGGTTAAAACACTCTTCCTAAAAGTGTATGCGAAACAATAGAAGAAAAATTATACACCGTGGCTGGCAATAATGTAGAGAGTTTAGTTTATACATACATACATACTATCTTGTAATTAAATAGTTATCAATATTTCAGCAGTTTTTGTTTAAGAAAACTTAATTTCATGTTTAAAGTGTAAATTACGCGTAAAATAAAATAATTACTCGTATGCGTCATATAGTTTAAAGATTACATCATTTCAAAGATTTGGCTTTTATATGTACAATGTATAAATTTATATCTATGATGTCAAATTATTATGCTTTAAATATGAATATGTACTAGGACAAGTTAAAATAAATTACCTGTTATGCTCATCGGGTGGTCAATAGGACGAAGGGGAAAATCGTGTTACTACTGTTTGAAATACCGGTAAACGAAAACTTTTACTCACACAAATAATACTCGGAATTTATACAGATGATGTATTTATAATGGTGAGTATAATTTAAGGGGACCCATCCGAAATAAATATAAGATAGATATTAGGCTCTTAACGGAACGTTTCCCCGGGAAACCAATAAATTGGAATGGAGCGGATAATTAATTTTTAATAGGCCGAGTTTACACTAGGTGGAAGTCTTTTACGGTTACCATCGATCGCCTACGACTAGCTTTATTTATTGGACGCCACTCTGCCTTATTGATGCAAGTACTTATATTTATTTATGTTTCTCGTTTCCTCTCGGACAATAAGTGGTTTTAAAAGATCCTCATTTGTCATCAAGTATCGGCCGCGGGTCCGGGAATAAAAACATTGTGGATAAACACACACGGTGGGATACAAAACCTGATATAGAGATGAGGATTTTTCAAAAGCTCAGTTGACATGTGAAAAGGAATTTATAATTTATTTATAGGTTCGTGAGCGTATATAGGAGTCGGTAGCATTGCGCGTGTCGTTGAACTAATGCGTGCAATCTGTGACTGTGTTACGCCATCGGCCCTGCCCACCGCAGCCCGATCGAATGCGTTGTTTTGGAATGGTAGTGAAATACTTGTTACACATAAACAACAAAAAATATTCGCTACTTCCTCGTTCAAGAACCGAGCTCTGCTTCGATGGAAATTAGATTGACAATCGTTTTGGCGGCACCTCTGCGGCGCTCCGGGCCCGCTCCGCCGACAATAGCGACTGTTGTCTTTTTGTTGATATTACGGGTTTATTTAAGTGAAATTGGATAAATGGTCATCTCACGATGTTTCGCTATTCAATCCGTTGTGGTGTGCCGGCTGTGCGGTGCTAGTGGCGGTGCTCTTGTTATAAATGACAATCGGGTCTAATAAAAGTAAATAACAAAATGTGAAACGGGTTCTACTCTGTGTTATTTGTTCTGCTGAATTAGTAGAGTTTTGTGGACAATTTAATGCCAACGGCCGTGACAATAGAACATGGATTTGGAGAAATATTTGCTGCTGTTGATGGTGTTGTGCCTGAAGGATGGAGAAACAGGAGGCCATGGTGAAAAACATCAGTAAGAGCTTTTACATCATATATATTGTTTTTAGTTCAACCTTTTCCGTCGCAGGATAGGCGTGCTAGTTAGACCACATTCTAACATTTAGGGATCTGTGGTCAAACGCCTAGTCTGTCAGTAAATAAGGAGCCTGCCTCTGTATATTGCAATTACAAACCTGGTAGTAAAAAAATAATAACAATACCGGCAACTATTTTGATAAGAATTTACCAGGAATGTCAGTGCGATATGTAGCCCTGAGCAGGTAATTGCGAACTTCATAGTTTTACTAGACGCTATTTAGACAGTGTCAACAGTCTTGTTTCCGTTTCTTTGCCTAAGCGAATGTAATAATAGTGTAGTGTGTATCCTTATGTGTTCGAAGAAATAAATCTCAAGTAAGACTAGATTTTCCATCAATATTGAATAAGCTTAAAATTCGCACTCATACCCAACTAATATTGTTAAGCAGTAATGATGATGATGAAAACTTTTTTTTTACAAAAAATCGTAAATGCTGAGCATCCTGAGTGCGAAATGTTTCCCAAAGGATTTTATCTATATTATGCATTAAAAATAGGCTAAAGAGCTTTTCTACATACTCTAATTATTTCTTACAGTGATCACGTCAAGGTGCACGTCCCAGAGTTCATCCACCACGACCACCACACGAAGGTGATAACAATACATCACCATCACCACAAACCGAAGAAAGAGCATCACCATCATCATCACCACCACCACAAGCCGCACATTCCTACAGGCCATCATTATCATCACCATAAGAAAGCGCATACGACCACACACACGTCTTCGAAAGGTCATCACGGTCACCATGGGCATCATGGTCACCACGGCCATCACGGTCACCATGGGCATCATGGTCATCATGGCCACAAGAGCCACGGTCACGGTCATCATCACCACGACCCAGTCAGCTACGATCCCCCGGTCCCCCCTTCGTTCGACGAGCATTACGGATCGTATTCTCCCTCAGTTCCAGCATACGATGGCGGTATTTCTGCGCATGTGCCTCAAATCCCCCAAGTTCACGGCATAACACATACAGTGAAGCAGGTTAAGGTGTTTGACTCTCTTCCGGGAGTTATTCCTGGCGGGGGGGCAGGCGGGACCCACGGGTATGAGGTCACCGAGCACGGCGACGAGGGTGATAACGATGTGTTTACTTCCGTCAATAGTCTGCATCAGACGTACCCAGCAACTTATGGGTACCTTCGAGGCGTGGCAGAACAGCCATCTCACGACCCATTTGCTGAGCTAACACCCCAAAGCGCGGTGCAAACGAATAACCACGACCCGTTCGCCGGAGCAATAGCGCAACCAACTGTCTCTTTAACCGGAGGTAATAGCTTCACCGGAGTTGTTCAGAGCAACCCTTTTGCTTCATCAGCTCCTTCACCGTCCGGTCTTCCTTCTGTTCAACCGGCACAGGAGTTTCCAGCCAGCTTCCAAGGAGATGTAGGCTTTGATGATCATTCAAACGCTTTTGTAGGAGACAATGGAGGTAACACAGCTTTCCTAGCTAGTGAGGGGGGCACAGAGAGTGATACACCAGTGACCTTCCACAGGGAAGCTGGCATACACCAGACTGTGAAGACTGGAGGTGTAGAAACTCTAGTTTACTAATTTTAAGTGTTGTTTAATTTTCAAGTATTGTTAAAGACATCCCAAAGCTGCCTTGACATTGTTATTGTTAAATTATTTGTTGAATATATAATTTTATACAAATACCTAGATTTTGTATGGTTTGAAGTACTTTTTTGTTGTAATGTCTGTTGTTTTTATTCAATAAGCAAAGAAACGCATGATTCGATGGCGTACATAATCTTGTCATATAGTTTTTAGTTTTAGAGCTTGACGCTGGTAGCACACCTCCGCCGCGAAACCTTAGCAGCGAAACCGCTATTCGTTGAAATATGATCCTTATAGTACGTTCCTTACAGCAGCGTTTTAAATAGTGTATAAGAAACACCAAACGTGTCAAGACGCGCCTCCGTTCCGAGTTTACTGTTTAAATTATGCTGTATGTTACACTATATAAGGTTTACATTTAAACTAGTATCAGTTTCGCTGCTGTGATTTTGAGGCGGTGTGCTATTTTGCCCGTTATCTCAGTGAGTGTTATTTGATTTGAATCATCTTATGTCACCCAATTCAATAAAAAAACAAAGTCTTCGTGATTCGATCTGCACTACATCCGGAGTTGCGCAAACGAAATAAAACAGTAAAAAACTGAAAAACGGCGTAACAACAATCAAAATAAAAAGAACTTGCCCTCAAAATAACTGTTACACAATAACTTTGAAGTCTAATGATTGTCTTAAACTAGGCTAAGTGCTATATTTTGAAATGATTTCTTTTCAAAAAGCTGGACGATTACAACGCTGTACATGAGTCGACATAATTATATACCTAGATAGAATTATATACCTAGGTAGAAGTATATATTTTTTTCTGGGACATTTTTGCACACACGGTCATCTGACCCCAAACTAAGCAAAGCTTGTAATATGGCTGCCAGAGCCTAATATACGTACATATATATTTTTAAATACATACTTAAATAGATATTAACACCCAGACATAGAACATACACAAATGTTCATCACACAAATGTTTGTCCTAGATGGGATCGAACCCACGCCCCCAAGCTCAGAAGTTAGGTTCACTACCAACTGAGCCACCGGGGCAGTCAAATATGTAGGTAGATAAATATAGGGTGTCGATGCGTTCGTCTAAGTTCCGGGATGGTCAATGGGTCAGTGACATCATAGATACAACTTATGCGTAAAGTTATTTTTGAGGTTTTCTGGAACATATACTCCCCCTTTGACACCTTGACTAACTTTGCTTACGAATTTTTCTCATGTTCGAATTTTAAAATATATTTTTTATTCGTACATCAGAATTTAGATTTGCATGAACTGCTTTCTTTTAACATTTTATGTATCAACAGTACACAATCTTTCATCGGAGGTATAACTCACTCAACGAAATATAATTATGATACAGCTGTTATTTATCGCAATATCAGAGTTGGTCCCGTAAAAAAACATGAGTACAATGACCTCCTTTAGTACCACAGTTCGGTGGTGTTCTCTTAACATTCATCTTCTTCGTCTTTCAAAATACCAGCCCAACGTTATAAAATACAGGGTTTGCCATACGTCTAGAATTTTCTGGACATGTCCGAAAATATAGACTTTCGTCCGGAATTCTAGAAATTAATTGAAAAGATTTTAAAACATATAATATTTATTTTACATTATACGTAAATTATGTAAGCTTTGTAATCTACTACAATATTTATATATATTTAAGGCACATGGAAATACCTTGCAGTAGGTACCTACATCTTATTATATAGGTTTTTTTCTTTAATGTGAACGTAGCGCTCCTGCTGTTCTTACCAATGAGGTTATTGTACGCAGTACAATATAACCTCATTGGTTCTTACTACGAAAAAAGATTACTATTATATTATACCGGAAGTACTACGCGGTGAGAACTACGTGGTAGTGCTTCGTCCACCACACGAGTTATGCCACAAAATATGAACTTTGAAGGACTTTTTTTTAATGCATATATAGGCTTGCGTTTGACCGCCAACTCGCCCGATGTTAAGCGACGATGCGGTCCACGATGTAGCACGCTTGCCTAGAAGAAGCCGATTCACTCGTGATTTGAAGACACCCAGATTGTAACTATCGGGGAACACCCATTCAGGCAGCGCATTCCACAGACCAGCAGTACGCACAATAAAAGGGGAATCAAAGCGCCTCGCACGGGTTTTCGGAATATCAACCATAAAGTGGTGTCGATTTGTAAATGTCCTAAAACTTCTTTAAGCAATTGCATTGAAACTTTTATAACCAGAATAAAACGTTCTTGTTCTTTCTTTATGTCAAATATTGTAAGAAAGAAAAGAAAGAAGAAAGTTTTTTTTTTGTGACAACAGTTTAACATAAACAGCATAGTAGGTATATATAATTATTGACCAATAGTTCATCGTGAAGATACTCTGATACTCTGGATTTTACGAGATACAAGCTAATAGATTTTAAGATTGTTAATAGGCTAATTTATAATCGTATTCATTTCAAGCTACCTCCGCACTAAATTTCTTTCAAATTCGTTGAGCCGTTTTGGAAACAACCGTAACTCAAAATCTTCCGCATTTATTGGCGGGACTAACAAACCGCGTCACAAGCGCAGGTAATTAATTCATTCAATATGGTTGGTATTTTGTCACTTGCGATTTACGTCACTCGAATCAAACTTTTTCAATTTTTGAACGCTGCTGTAGCGGGAAAATTTCAGTAGCATTAATGTTTTATATACGATGGACATATTTGGGGGTACTCATCATTATAATTATAAACAACTTTTACTATAGGACCAACCCTGAAATCACGGATAGAAACTGCTGTTCCCATTGATTGCGTAGCAAAAATATGCGCTATGTGACTGTCCCATACATTTCAATCAATTAATAACATTTGACTGCCCCGCTTGCTCAGTTGGTACCTAGTGAACCTACCTTCTGCTATTGGGGGCGTGGGTTCGATTCCCACATAGAGCAAACATTCATGTGATGAACATTTGTGTTTGGTCTATGTTTGGGTGTTAATATCTATTAAGGTATGTTTTTAATAATATATATGTACATATATCAGTCTCTGGCAGCCATATTACAAGCATTACGTAGTTTGGGGTTAGATGGCCGTGTGTGCAAAAATGGCCCAGATATTTTTTTCTATGAAACTACAGATTTTTTTCCTATAGGTATGTTAATTCAGGGTATACGCTTCCTCCATACCATATATATTTATATCTACAGCCGTTACGGAGTTGAGTGGAGACAGTTTTACACACTTGCGTAGTTACACATAAACGTATGTAAATTCCTTCTTAATTCGAACTGGACATGAATGGACTGCGCTCCCTGCCTCGGTGTTCCCTATAAATTACAACCTGGGTCTCTTCAAGACAAGAGTGAATAAGCACCTCATGGGCAAGCGTGCCTTATCTTAGACCGCATCCTCGCTTACCATCATGTGAGTTGTGGTCAAAAGCTAGCCCATTTCATCACTATAAAAAAAAATAACTATAATACCCGTATTAGTATGATTTGGTTGTGAGATGTAGATGCACAACAATTAAAATTCTCTCTAAACAAACAAAGCTCTCACAGTTTTTCTCCTGCGATGTAATTGAACCATAGATATCTACGAATAGTGATAGTTTCTTTTGCATTCTTTAAATACAGGTGATTCTCACAATTGACTAATGGAAAACGGAAAACTGGCGTAAAAGTTATAAGAAAAATATGGAAAAAGATGTGGTTTCTAAATTACCATCTTGAATTACTTGTTGTAGTCATCTGTAATGTCAGTATAACGCGCGTGCGTAAACAGACAGTATGTAAATTACTGTGGATATCATCACAGAAAAGAGAAATAAAATGAGAAATAAATAGAACGGAAATGAGTACATGAGACATACTTGATTGAACATTCTTATTTTTATCAACGGCTCGAACTACGCATTACAGTTGCTATGGGTTAATATGGATGCAAGTGGCTACAACAAATTTCTTACAAAAATGCCTTGACAGCTGTTCTAATTTAAACAAAAAAAAATATTTTCTGTGGATATCTTCACAAGTTGCGCAGGTTTAGCACAAGCAATCTATTCAGACGTGAGACAATCTTAGGCGTTTGCTTTAGAACCTATTAAAATTGTATAAAAGAGTCTACTTCATTTCTGCAGCTTACTTCTGGACCCAAGGCATATACCCAGCAGTAGGATAAAGAAAATGAGTTTTAGTAAAACGATAAAAAGTATAGCTTAGTTCAACTGCAACTTAAGCCTTAGACTACAAAATAAGTGGTTATTTAGATTTAAGAAAAATACTTGAAGTGTGTGTAAGGGCTTTAAGGTTGCGAGGTTTGAAGGTGAGAAAATGTATATGAGGCAATATTACGGTGAATCTTGCATGATGCGTTTGCACGTACTTTAAACATGGACTATGTATTATTCAATAGTTAGTATAACCAAGGATGATTTTTCTATATGATCGTTCTTGGTATAACTAAGTTGAATTAATAACGTCAATGTCACGCCCGATCTGTTTGTCTTACGCTTGCCTACTGATAGTCAGGGCACGACCGCACGAGTGCGCACGCAGTTCCGCTGGTTACGTGCTGCGTAACTACCGGAACTGAGCTCATTAATTTCGATTTATCCCTAAGTAAAAGTGAAGACCTAAAGAATGAGTGTACAGCTGGAATTTTAGGCCACTCGTAGTCGTCTTATGTGTGAAGTCGTAGTACTCTATTTTCCATACAAGAGAGAAATTTTAAAAATAAAAAGTTTGCAACTATGCATTGGTATTCTATTCGTAGATCTTAACGTAATGTCAATTACTTAAGGTATATTACGTTCATGCTTTACGCAATGAATGAGTTTTTTTTTTTTTGTGATTTGAGTCTAACCAAAGTTGATCCCAATAGAAACTTTAAGCCCTTATAAGGAAAATGATCGAACGGCACCAAGTTTTTTTTTGTAATTTTTCTCGATAACAGTATTTTTACAAGCTTTTGTTTAGTTCCAGTTAACTTGCAAGTAACACACTCCTCGTTGTTCAATTGAGCTGAAATTTAGCATACTTGTCAAGTTCTGATGACAATACAATATTATGGTGACGGCGAGCTGATTTGATAATGGTGATGGTGGACAACGGCACTCCTCGTTAGATAATAGTAGACTGGTAGAGTTTGGACTCATTTTAATCAGCACACCGTTTCGATCACTAATTTCATAAAAGCTTGGTATAAAAAGGTATTTGCTACAAATGCTTATCAAAAGGTTTTTAAGGACAACCCGTATTTTTGCGCAGCACTGCAAAATGTGCTCCCAGAGGCAACTTGGCCGCGCAACTTTAGAGCGGATAGCGTGCTAGGTGTGTTTAGCTAAGGTTTAGCTAGACTGTGTGGTCGTATATTATATATACGACCACACCGTCACCACTTAGCTTAACCATAAGAAAAACACCAGAAAACCATTTCGGGATTCCAGAAATGATTTGTCTATTCAACTTTGTTCAACTTAATTAAAATAAAGTAAAAGTCTCAACCGCAAAGTGGTTTATTAAAATAAGTTTAAATATTTTTATCCGCGACTACTTAAGGTGAAACGTTTCACTTTGGCGGGAAAATCAAATTTCAAACAGTTTTTTTTGTCCTGGTAGCTAGGCCGGGTAATTATTGTGAAATGGCATAGTGTTCGCGAAAATTGTTGGTCGTTCTTTACATTATCATGTACAACTATTAATCAGTTACCATATTACTTAAATTTGGCAATAAACCGTTTGAAACAACATAATTTTTTTAATTGACAAATGTATGTAATAATGTGCATTGGAGATAAATAACTTTACGCGAGTTTGTAAAGAATAATAATCAATTTTCGCGAATATCATTATCGTTCACAATAATTACTTGGTTTGTCACTTCCGTTAGAGCGTAGGCGTAGGCGTAGTCTTGCAGGCGTAGATTGCATATTTTTGTGTCCGTTTCGCGCAGGGGCAAAACTAGATTTGAGTTGAAGACATATCGACTCTTTACAAAAATCAGCGGTAACCATCGCAATTACTGAGACTGGAAAGGCGTGAAGTATAAAAAGAAATAAGTCCGATAGAAAGTCACTAGATAGATACCCTTTTATTTGTTTCAAATCAATTGATGAAATGAAAATAGGAACCTAGCGTGCATACACGATCTAATTTGTAGATGTGTGACATGTACAATATATAGGATAAATAAATGTTTTTGCTTTACTACATTAGTACACGGTGAACGTACTTTGATCCCCAATCCATCTGCCAAGCGTGGGGATTATGGCAACACCCCTCTCAGGGGAGGCCTTTGTTCAGCAGTGGACGTTTACTGGCTAATGATGTATGTGTCTGTATGTGTGCGTTACTACAATAAATAATAGTGATAGTGATACTGATAGTGGGTTTGAGCATTTGGATTGTCTTTAGATCTTCAACGGTCTATGGACAGTCTAACTGTTTATTTAGTGTTAGTTTTAGCTAGTATTTTGTTTATTTAATAAAGGCACTTGCATGATCTTTATAAATAATATGTGTTTTACACACGGCGCATCATAGTTGCGCATGTAGAGAAGGATGTCCGTGTCAGTACATACGTGCATCATGCTGTCGCACCCGTTTCCCTGATGAGACGTTTGCTTGGATGCATTACAACATCAGCCAGTAAACGTCCACTGCTGAACAACGGCCTCCCTCTTAGACAGGGGTATAGCTATAATCCCCACGCTTGGCAGGCAGTTTGGGGATCGCAGTACGTTTATCGTGTATCATTAGGATACTGCTGCCCATCCTCCGGTGGTTCTGGTCGCAATATTCAACTTTTTCGCGTCATTTTATATTGGATCGCTGAATAACTTGACACTGACAAATTATAGCTAGGTATAGCCGAGTGAGGATATAAAAAAAACTATTGCAGTAAAAAAACCTCACCTGATCTTGACACTGGCAGATACTAAATACTTGTGCTAAATACCAACATGGCATGCGTTTTACGGTGATCAGTACTGCACTATATCCTAAACTACGAGTATATCATAAAGAAACATATATTGCTTTTTATACAGTAATCTCCATAGAAAAAGCTCTACAGCCTTAAAATTATGATTTAATAATTCTTCTAATTTATGGTGTGATGTAACAAAAAAGAAAAAAAAACTGGGACTTTTTTTTGCACACACGGTCATCTGACCCCAAACTAAGCAAAACTTGTAATATGGCTGCCTGAGACTGATATACGTACATATATATTTTTAAACACATACTTAAATAGATATTAACACCTAGACATAGAACAAACACAAATGTTCATCACACAAATGTTTGTCCTAGATGGAAATCGAACCTACGCCCCCAAACACAGAAGTTTCACTACCAACTGAGCCACCGGGGCAGTCGTACTCGTAGACTTACCCTACAAGAAAAGGAAAAACTGCCTCCGTTCTCGCTTCTCCATCGTACCGTTTTTATTTTTTTGCTTGAGTACTCAGTCCTGCCCACTGACCTTTATTATACAAGGCGTACTTGTAAAATAGAAGTCAGTGGTCCTGCCGTTTGGTTTTATAACGTTGATTTAGTCAAAGTCACATACAAAAAAAAACACTTCTTTCCGATTCTTTCCTCTTGATTTTTCGACTAATATACAGGCCCCTCTTTCCCACTGGGCACTCTGGGCACTTGCCTAGGGTCCGGTGATAGATAGAGGCCCCCTGGTTCCTGCCAGGTCACCAAACGATAACCGATATTTATTACCGAAAAATCAAAGTATAATGGCTGACTACAATACCTACTTGATTATTAGCTTTTGCATGCGCGAAGCTACTCTACTCTCGTCCGAAAATAGTGCTCTATCAAGGTCATAGAGATCCCATTATCCTAATGTGCCCAGGGCCTCTTTTGAAAGTTGAGTTTAAACGTTATGGCGGGTCGTACTTTTGTGATAATTAAACGCTTTGAATACCTATGAAATGATTGGTTTCAAACGGAAAAAGGATAAAACTAGAAAAACAATGGACAAAACTAAAACGAAAATATTTAAACAACAAAATATGTAAAAATTATCACAAATTAAGCTTACACAATAAGTTAACAAATTCTCTTTTAAATCAAGATAAAAAAATCACAACATGTTCTAACATACATACATATGTATACATCTACTTATTCTACATGCTAGGTGAAAAAAGAAATTAAACATTTGATGAGTGTATCATTTAAATTTTAAAAACCATTAAAATCGGTTCACGAATTGTGGAATATAAAATCATATAGGCGAATTAGTGAAAAAAGTTATATCATATAACTTACATATTTGATTCAGTTTTGAAATGTTGATACTACGTCTCAATTCAATATGATTTCAACGTTTTTTTTTTGTTTCAATTATATACATTCAATATTTCTTAATATAAATCAATACTGATCACAAATTAACATTGTTATAATACTGCTTATATTAAAAACATCTCAAGCATATTTTGCACTACACTATGCTTACTCACAATCAAACCAAGCATACTTATAAACTTATACATAAGTGTTGAAGTAATATTGCAACAATTACACACTATATAAAATTATTTCTAAATTTTTCATTTACACGCATGCGCTCAGTTTTGTACATTGAAAACATTCAGCTCTTTTATAGAATGAAATATCTTTAATATCTTTACAGTGAAGTATCAGTACCTATCCTGGGGTGCCCTTTACTATTACAGGGTAAAATAAAATTATGGGCTTAGTAAGAAAATATTTTTCCTCTAACACCAGTGGTTGCAGTCAGTCGTAAATTCTGGATCGTTCATTATTAAATGTACTATGTACGTTCTAATGTATTAATTACAGCAACCCCTTGATATTGATCAACTCAATAGATGTGCGTGTATGTGTTTTGGGTTATTACTTGTAGAGCAGGGTTTGTCAAGCTATTACACTAGAGATTATTCGAGCTTCAGAACTTACTATTTTTATTTAACTGATCAAGGAGACGAGATAGCACCTGTTGGTAAGCAATAAGACAGTACAGTTACACCCAATATTATGAACATTATCAGTTCAAAACTACGTGGCTTATTACGGTGCCCGATACCCCTAGATATTGGTCACATTATATTCTCTATCCCCTTTTATTCTTCTGGAAATAATACTAATAGTTACAAACTATTTAAAAATCTGAGGACGATGTTCAGTAGCCTTCGTGGCCAGAGCTGTAATCTTCAGATCCCGAGAGACCGTAGCTGCCGTGGTCGCCGCCCTCGAAGCTCACGGGAGAGTCTTCGTAGCCCTGGCCCTCATCAGCAGCATGCCAGCCGTGACCTGAAAGTAATAATCAAGGTTATAAAACGAACTGCCGGAGAGATCAGTCGTGAACTACTTTTATGAAAACAATCTAGACGATTTTAGCTTTTCCGTGTATATGGTAGGATGCAGTAGTTTGATTCGGCATGTGAAGGCATCCATCAATACCCGACGAATTCAATACGATTATGTTTAATGCCGGACTGGAGAACCAGAAAAGATGGCGCGCTAAAGAGGAGACTTATGTTATAGCCGTCAGTGTGCGGAAAAATTAATATTGAAATCAAACCTTTGACATAATAATTGTATACTTTGACATGGGTACAATTTTTAGATACCACTAACGTATCATTATTTATTTTGACCACGCATTCAACGTTGAAATATATACTTTAAATTTCTTTTCGTTTTCAAACTACAAATTAATTTATATCGACATGGCGAGTAACGGCAAAACAGGAGAGCTAAATATATTATAAAATCCCTAAGATCAGTGTAACACCCTATTTTCAGTGAATCATATGATTTTAACGGTTTATGACGATGATGAGTCTTTTAGAAAAAGTCAATAATGTGTCGGCCACTTTTCCCTCCGAAATGGGGCTCTTAAATTAGTTTTTATTTTAAAGTTATATAAAGGTATAACTTCGTCATTTCAGCCTTAACCGATTCTATTCGATAGGCGTCTTCTTGAACACACCATTCTACTGCCCAGAACCGGAAACTTTGTATGTATAATTAATATACATATAAATTTTAGTAACGAATTTAGATTAATTAAATAGTTGACTATAAACGATTTTGTTAAAAATTTAATTTTAAATTTCAACTATTGGATTGGAAATACCATCCAATAAATAAAATGCTACATTAATTGAATTAATAAATTCCTATCGAACAGTTATGATAATAGTTGATTAACTGTTATTACAAATTGTAATACGTTGAATGAAATGGATCAGCCCATTATTATCATCGCTAGCCGTTTTGATGGAGTAGCCTGACTCTACACGGTCGGCTTACTACATGTATTTTACCCAATACAAATAAACAATCATACATGCGTTACAATTTACGTCATTACGTAATATAAAATCGTTTAGAAAGGCAGGAAGCGTAGAGCTTCCGCTTACGAAGCCTGTATTACTTTGGACATAATGATCATCAGGATCTTTCCGATCTATCATCAACTTAGGAAAGATACATGAATTATAAAATGACTAACATCTTATAGGTCCCGCGGTTTTTTTTTTGTTTCTGTGTGGTACTGAACTGCTATGGCAGGTGGACGCATACTGCATAACAGCGATGTGCTCGTCTCGTCATTTAGTTGTATTAAAAAGTATACTAGCTTTTGCCCGTGGTTTCGCCCTCGTTATGAACAAAACCTAAGTCACTCTGGGATCAGAGGTTCCGGAAATGTTGGTGGGTTGGCTGTTGAGTGGAACACAATTTTGGCATGTTGAACAAGCATTCCACAGTTATGGTGCCCTGGGACATGTATCATTATTCATCCAGATAATTCAATAAACTTTTTGAAAATGTTATAAAATTAAGCCTCGCTATTTGGGCTTTTCAAGAAAATAAATCAAATTAGAAGTTTATATTTATAATTTAAATATACTTACAAAGTTTTATCAACATCGGACGAATAGTTTCCAAAATATATACTAGTAGACTAGTAGGTACCTACGTTTGTAAGAATATGAGTGCCTTAAGTTTTCTATTGTATTCTCTTTGGCCTTAAGATGAATGCTTTATAAAAAATATTTTAGAACTTAGTTTTTGAAAATTTCAGCTCAACTCTCATTGATATTTTCGTAAAACCATCTCAAAACAGAATGTTTTCCAAGTAGTTTTCTCTTCGAGGATAAAGTATATAATATCTTGGGGTTTGGTTGGCTCCGAGCTTCGTACGTTTGAAGTTTTGGAAATTGTAATAGCTATCTTCATAAAATTTGAATGGACGCCGTATTTTGTGATGTTTTTCGAGAATCGTGCATTCTTTCTTACTCTATCGCAATCTCCAGAAAGTTTATCGAATAAGGTATACTTTTGGCATTTATTAACATTACCCAGACTATGAAATGCCATGGTAAATACCATGGCTATTTTCGCAACTAAGTTTTCTACAGTTGCCAAGTCTTTTTAATTAACCCAGCTGGTGATTTATAAGAGCGGTGGCTTAAGATGTACCTATTTACCTCCAATCCCATGATGCGGCGCCGCCTTTGGTTCCCCATGCGTATAGCCCAGCACCTCGTAGTGGTCGTCGCCACCGCCGCCGCCATGCTTGTGGTGTACGTGCTTCACTATCGTGTGCTTGTGATGATGATGCTTCACGTACACCGGTACATGGATGATGACCTTCTTGTGGCCGCCACCATGACCTCCCGCCTCGATCAGCGACAACAGAACTCCCAAGCACGCTACTGCCAGCTGGAAAAGACGACATGAACAACATTAACCAACATACATGCTTAAAAAATGTCATGCTTATTTGCATTCTCAAAACTAGCATGTTCTTGATTTAGCATGTTAGTTTTAAGCATGCTCGTAGCAAAGTAACCAATTGGACTCATTGATACTGTTCGTTTTTGGTCATTAATTTAATAGTAACTTTTTTACACACATATTACAAAGTGCAGGACCTTTTTGTGCAAGATTTTATGCCTGTTGACTTCTTAATTCATGGGCATGGCGCGTACCCAGTTAGCTATTTG
Source organism: Agriopis leucophaearia (assembly GCA_949125355.1). Classification (NCBI taxonomy): domain Eukaryota; kingdom Metazoa; phylum Arthropoda; class Insecta; order Lepidoptera; family Geometridae; genus Agriopis; species Agriopis leucophaearia. Next base: position 4,490,043 of record OX421261.1, on the reverse strand, counting down.
CTTGTATCATTGCTCATTGAGAAAACCTACAGTAAAATTTGAGGTAAAGTTTAAACAAACAATTGATATCAAAAACTACGAATCTGACTTTAATATTTTCTTCACTAATAGAAAACTACGCTATTGCGTTTTGTTTACAACTCATGTCACGGGCAAAATCAGTAAAACAATATTATTGGAGCTTGTTCAACTAGCGAACCCGAAGAAACTGAGTTCGACAGATCATCTTTGGTGGTGTCCGAACTGCAAAGGAATGGAATGCGCTCCCTACTTCGGTGTTCCATATAAAGCACAACTTGGGTATTTTCAATACAAGAGTGAATGGGCACCTTATGGGCAAGCATGTTCTGTCTTAGAGTACATCGTTACTTTCCACGTTGTGAGTATTAGTGAAGAAAATATTAAAGTTGGATTCGTAGTTTTTGATATTAATTGTTTGTTTAAACTTACCTCTAATTTTACTGTAGGTTTTCTCAATGAGCAACGCTAGCCCATTTCATCTTTAAAAAGTTCTTGAAGGCATAGTGACCGTTTGTTCTCGGTTACCACTGATTTTGTTCCCACTGGTTCGAAAAGAGAAAAAATCACATTCGTTTCCCAAAAATTCCAAGTTGTTGCCAAGTAGTGCCCGCAAGCCACAATCACAAAGACGTATGTTGTTTTTCAATTCAAAACAAATTAATAATAAACAAAACGTGACAATAACAAATGAATGATGGGAAAACAAATGTACCAGCCCTTTTCTAAGCTGCCTTAAATCTTTCGACTTAATTACAGTTATTATATCACTGTGTTTACAACACATAATTATGTCATACAACATAATAAAACAATCGCAACGCAAAGCACACATTACGAACTCGTTAGCGACAAAACAAAAGAATTCATGTAAAAATACATAATTACACGCATTCGCCAGAAACTCGAACATGGAGAAAAACATAGATTGTATACTTGCTATAACAATAGTAATGACCAGCTGTAAATAAATAAAAAAATGCAACGCAACTTTCTAAGTCTGCATCAATCGTTACATAACTGATACAAAAAGAAAATAACACGTCCAATGCTCAGATGGACGGAAAGGCCTTCGAAATAAAAAGTCTGTTTTTTTGTAAGTAAATACTATCGTACTTGCAGAAATATCGTAACTGTCCGTAGTTGAGCTAAGGTTTGAGTTCATTGATTTTAGTTGATCGTGATTGTTTTAGAGTTCCAGATGAAAAAGATCGTAATGGGTTCTGTAATGATAAACCGTAGCGTGTATTTTTTATTAAGTATAGTATTAACTCTTTTATTTATTCACTAACAAATATGTGTTAGGCCTTTTAAGAAATTAAAAAAAAATGCGCTTCTACTAGAAAAGCTTTATTTTTTGCCGATAAAAAGTTCCGTGCTTACCCATATAAATATATATATGAGATACAATTAATGTTTTTTTTTATTATAGAAATTTAAACTTATTTAAATCGTTCAATTAAAACATAAAAATCTTTAGGCTTGAAACTATGTAGTCAGTGTAGATGACAAAATAGTTACTAAGGTTTTGGTCTTCTTTTGGTATGGACATTGAAAGCAGTGCCTTACTGTTCAAAGCTGTTTTATTATACCCATATTTAAAGCTATGTTCAGAAATTTTTACTGTCCAACTTTTTTGCTTTGACTACTGCATAAAACGTAAAAAATGAATTAAATTGAAATGTTATAATCACGTTTGCTGAATTTTTGAACGTAAGACGTTGATAAAATGTTGGTAGTTAAAAGCCAAAAGAAAAATATATAAAATGCACTTGAATTGTAAACCTTCTTTTTTGAAGTCGGTCTAAAATCAGTTTAACTATGCATTTGGAAGTAAAATGTATTTTTATTTTTAAAAAGTACGACTTGTTCTGTATTATCGTAAATAATAAGTTAATGTGGTCCTATTAACTTGATATTTATTACTGAAAAAGTTATATAACACCAATTAGTTAAAGCAAAGCAGACAGGTTACGTTTTAAACCTTCATTAAAAATATATTTGACATAAATAAACAATTACATCTGATATCCTTATTTTAAAGTTAATTAAGTAGTCCTAAATGATAATTAATTTCAGGTAGAGGCCCAGAATGCTGGCCGCGTTGCCTCACTGGATGGCGAGGCTAACTTTCTTGGCTTCTTCTTTAAGCAAAGTTTATAAAACACATTGCCCCATAAGTGAAATAAAATGTTAACAAAATATAATAATTGTAATACATGGTTTTATTACATATTTACATTCCTGTTGGAGGTACATTGGTACCCAAATTATAAAAACCTGTGAGATGGCATACCAATACCCAAATATAAATACCAGTGATGATAAAGTGTATCTATAATGAATTCTATCAAAAGTTAATAAAGGTCATTCGAATTATAATTAAACTAGGTTTCATAAAGTTTCTCTACCACGACAAATTGGTTCATTATTAAAGAGAGATCCTGCTTAGATTGACCTACAACTGTTTCACAACACTAATATAAATAACCTACCCATAAATTGATTGTTATTCAATGTTTTCTAACTGTTGATACATAGGGGCATGTTTATTTAATCATAATAATTATTATTAATATAAAAAACCAACGATAGAAAAAAATACAGAACTGGACCAAATTGAAATGGGACACAATACACAGACGGGAAACAACAACTTACAATTAAAAAAATAATCATCAAAATCGGTTCACCCAGTCGAAAGTTTTGAGGTAACAAACATAAAAAAACACTTGAATTGAGAACCTCGTCTTTTTTGGAAGTCGGTTAAAAAGATATATTTTTTAACACACCTTTAACAATATTTATTTATAATAAGGTATATATACGCTTAAGAGGTTGTATGTATGTTCGTATGTCTGTTACTAAGTAGAGTTTAGAATTTTAGGAAATAATAAAAGTCATACAAACAAACAACCCAAACCAATACTCGTATACTATACCTACTAATCGTTTCCGTCATGTCATGGGTTCAATTTATCACGTTACGTCACTTTTTTAATCATTATGTATTGAGATATGATTGTATTGATATAATTATATTACAGTTACTTAACTGCAATGTGACGTCACATACTTATCTTTTCATAACTAATCACAGTAATGTACTTACCAAAAATCGCGCAGACATCGTGTGAGAGAAGAAACGGGAGTAACCGAGCGCGAGAACAGGCAGCGGGTATGTGATAAAGAAATTATACTAAACTTGCTTTTATATCGCAACGTGGTCGCGTTTCGCGACACTGCATCTCGACCACTCCACCACCGTTCAACACAAACCAACTTCAATCGTAAAACAACCAAACAACTCTCAGATTCGAACAGCGTTGGAAATTTGATCAGATTTGTTTGATATTGGCGTATTTTCGACCTGAAAGACCCGAACACAAAGCTCAGTTTTCGCAAAAGGCCGTCTAGTTAAACGTCTATTATTAAAGTGAAAATTTAGTACAGATTGTAGTAAAAGAGTAGCTGTTTAATCGCGGCGAAAGAGATGAAGATAAGTTCTCGATCGATATCAGCTGAATGAGATGCGCTTACGCACAATGCAGCCTACAGTCATCACACTTTACACCTTTACACACTGTGATTACATTTCCATTACTATCTTCATTCACTTCTAGCTGTCAAAGTCACACACACTCCTTCTGCACCTTAAGCAGTAAGCAGGTGTCTCCAACAGGTAGAAATGATCAGGATAACTTTTAAAGAAACGGAGATATTTAGCACTTTAGTATTTAAAAGTAGATATTTAATAATAAAAAAAAACTGCACCATCACATCTTACCAGAACGCTGAATAGGGCTGGCGTGGTGATTGAATCAGCAGACGACCCAAGAAGGCGCAAATTATAGTACCCTGGAGAGTGGGTTCATTTTTAAACCCTATTGTGGTCAAAATTTACATCAAGTCTGGGCTATGCAACACGTGACCGAAATGCTGGCCACTAAACTCGGTCCAAGTATTTAATAGCTATGACAGCTGCAATAATATTAAGAAAAAAATTTAAACTACGAATTCTGATCACTTTCGGTAGGTTTTTATTGTAGCAAAACTACTCAACCACCTTTTGATAACCCTCTTTTATGAAATCGGTTAAAAAGAAAAAGTAATTAGGCATCACGTATGAATATTGATTGATGATCTAATAGATAAAGTTCCAATTGATTGTCCAATATCCAATATACAAGTATGTCACACATCACATCATCAGCCAATTAACGTCCACTGTTGCACAAGGCCTCCCTTATAGAGAGGGGTGTTACCATAATCCCCACGCTTGGCAGGTGGCTTGGGGATCGCAGTACGTTCACCGTGTACTATTAGGACGCTGCTGTCCATCCTCCGATGGTTCTGGTCGCAGTTTTAGGACATACCCGGGTCCATACGATATGTGCATACAAGTATCGTATGTACATAATGTTATTACACTTGCATGACTAAACAGTGTTAGTACAGTAACCTACTGACTCAGTGCAAGAATATATTGTACGATTGAGTTTGTTACGAGCGTGTTAATTCTGTAATCGTGGTCATTTATTTGGAATAGTTCACGTAGTGTCACAATTATATCAAACTCAAAACTTCATTTGTTAAGGGGCCTGTTCCCGTCTGCAGCTGTCTCGTTCGTACATGATTATTGGAAGATATAACATCAGTGAGTGTGAATTTCCACAAACTGAAAAAATCGTTTTGGTGTCTATCGTGACATTAAAAACATAGATATTAACAATTTTATATATTTAAATTTGACGGAGTAATATGGTAACAAGTGTTTTTTTTTTCTTATTACCATATTACTCCGTCAAATTTAAATATATCAAATTGACAGTTTCTTTATTTTTAATGTTACGATAGACACCAAAACATGTGTTTTTCCGTTATTGGAAATTCACACTCACTGATTTTATATCGACTGCCCTGGTGGCTCAGTTGGTAGTGAACCTACTTTCTGCGCTTGGGGGCGTGAGTTCGATTCCCATCTAGGACAAACATTTGTGTGATGAACATTTGTGATTGTTCTATGCCTGGGTTAAGTATGTATTTCAAATATATATGTATGTATATCAGTCTCTGGCTGCCATATTACATGCTTTGCTTAGTTTGTGTTCAGATGACCATATGTGCAATAATGTCCCAGATATTTATTTATTATTTATCTTCAATAATGTGATACGTGAGCGAGAGAGCTACAGACAGGAACCTTAAGCACAGATTTTAACTTGAGGTAGCTAGCCTAGTGGCTAAAGAAACTGCTCTACTCCCGTGGATTTTTTATTATACGTATTTAGATTTATTTCGTTTTATTTATATTATCTTTGAGAAACTAACAGTCTTAATTAACAGAGTTAATAATTAACTAGAGACAAAGAAGTAATTTAAAAATTTCTACTTATGAAAAACAGAGTACAATATATAAACGCTAAAACATGTGAATAAAAATATACATGCCTGCTTATTTGCATACTATGTAATTTATAATTGTTTATGTGCAAAAGCGAAGCAATGTTGGGAACAATACTCTCAAAGTTGTTGATCATTACACCTATCTTGGACAGATTGTTCAGTTAGGTAAGTCCAACTTAGGCAAAGAGGTCGCCCGAAGAATCCAACTCGGATGGGCAGCGTTCGGGAAATTGCGTGAAATCTTCTCGTCTAAGATACCACAGTGCCTAAAGACAAAGGTCTTTGACCGGTGTGTGTTGCCAGTGATGACATATGGTACTGAGACGTGGTCCTTAACGTGGTCTTTTGGAAAAACTCAGAGTCACACAACGGGCAATGGAGAGAGCTATGCTCGGAGTTTCTTTATGCGATAAAATTCGGAACATAGATATTCACCAAAGAACCAGGGTCACCGACATAGCTATTAGAATCTGCAAGTTGAAGTGGCAATGGGCAGGCCACATCGCTCGAAGAACTGATAACCGATGGGGAAGAAAGGTTCTTGAGTGGAGACCGCGAACCGGAAGACGCAGCGTAGGTAGGCCTCCCACTAGATGGACCGACGACATTGTGAGAGCCGCGGGCATCCAGTGGATGCAGATGGCAGGATGTCGTTCAGTGTGGAGGTTAAAGGGGGAGGTCTACGTTCAGCAGTGGACGTCTTTTGGCTGATGATGATGATGATGATGAAAAGCGAAGCACATGTAACTATATATATTTTTTGCACGAACAGTATGGATAATATTTTTAAGGAATACGTGTATCCAATAATAATAATATTATGATCCTTCGTCTATGCATGTATCTGTGTTTTATCTCTGACGTTTCCTGTATTATTCTTTCACTCTCAAGAAGTTCTAAAACCTTCATTATTTTGTCGTTGCTCCAATTTGCTTGCATTTTGCCTGTAGTTTAAAAACGTGCACACGTGCTTCCACTTCGCGCGCTCGGCAGCAACTAAACCAATATATACTTTTCCGGTATATACTATAATCTATGAACTGAACAAGAGTTCAGTCATAAATTTATACTTCAGGATTAGTGATTTAAAAGCGTATTTTTTTAGTTTTTTTACACTGACAGAAATAATAAGGCGCACAGTTAAACAAATCGATTTTTTGTACTTATAAGGTAAGTAACATAGAGATGCATTCAGAAATTAACGCGTATTCTTAAATATAAAATGTAGAGCCGCAAAGATATGTACGCGTGCAACGGAAATACTCTCACTTTTGCTATCCGTCGAAAGGGAATGTGCGATGAGATTATAACAACTGATATACTTATTTATATTATAACTACCGCACTGCCATGATTCTGTGCCGGTTATAAACATGCATTTTTATACCTTATATGCATTATAGTAATAATCTTTATATGGCATAAGAAATAATTGAATTCACTGGCTCCGAACTAGTAAAAAAATGTGTTTTGAAAGCCAGTGGCTTCTCCCAGTGTTTATGTATTAAATATTAAGTATGCTTAATATAAAATGGAAAAATTTATTTTGATTAAAATTTAGAAAATAAAAATATACAAGATAAAATTAAACAATTACTAAATATAAATTTATACAACACTATTATAAATTAATTGTTAGTGCTGTAAAGTTATAAATTCTAATTGTAACATATATTTAAAAATAGCTATAGCAATAACATAAGTATTAATAATGAATTAGCTGATAAAATTGATTCGTTATATATACTCGTAAGTTCATGCCTTTTAGTAAATAAGTAGTCTTGCTTTTGCATCGAAAATAATTAAGGTTGTGAATCGTAGATACCGTCTTGATTTTATTATATAAGTAATTATGCAATAGCATGCAACTCCAAATATATTATCCATTTGAATTTCACCATACACCTTAACATGAACCTACGCCCCGGCATCGCACGGGTGTAAGCTCAGCCTTCGGCCTCGCTACTATGCTCCCGCTCGAGCAACACAAATTTTCATCCAAATCGGTTCAGACGTTTTTAGGGTTCCGTACCGTACGTACGTAGGATAAAATGGGACCCTATTACTAAGGATCCGCTGTCCGTCTGTCACCAGGGTGTATCTCATGAACCGTATCAGTTAGACAGTTGAAATATTCACAGATGTATTTTTGTTGCCGCTATAACAACAAATACAAAAAATAATATATAAATATTTAAGGGGGCTCCAATACAACAAACGTGATTTTTTTGCTCGTTTTCGCTCGATATTCATAACGGCAAGAGGTAGACGCTTGAAATATTCACAGAATATTTAGTTACGTATTCACTTAATTAAAAATAAATTATTGAATTGAAATAAAATTAATATTTAAGGGGGGCTCCCATACAAAAAACGTGTTTTTTTGCCGTTTTTATAGATAATGGTACGGAACCCATCGTGCGCGAGTCCGACTCGCACTTGGCTGGTTATTTAATGTAAGAACCTCTACGATGTATTAGAAAACATTTAAAAAAAGATGAATGAAATCAGTAAAGCCGTTCTCAAGTTATAGTGACTAGCGTGACCAGGAGAAATACGGGTTCACTTTGTATATATAAGAAGATATCACATTATTTAATTTTAACTCCGTGTTTATGTATCTTTTGTTTTTGTCACAAATACATAATTTTTAACTCTCTTTCTCTCTAACGTTGGCAAACGCACAAGACGTGTGGTGCAAAAATTATCTCAAGAGAAAAGAATAAAAAATGTTAACGTAAATGTTTCTAATTAAAGCCTTATTCACGGCAACAAACCGAAAACACCCAATGATTGTCAAGTTGTAAACTCATCGTATACCCTCATTCTATTCCCGTACCGGGAATAATCCATATAAGCCCACAGGGCAGAAACAAATCAATAAGTCACAGGACACGCCACTCGGACTTTGTAGTGTATAGTCATGAATTTTAAATCCGCTAAAATATACAAAACCGTATTTTCTTAAAATACTTGAATATTATACGTTACTATTTTTGAATGGCCAAGATTACTAGGTTAGGGCGTATGCCCCATCTCTCTCTCTCTGAGAGAAGTCCTGTGTCCCAGCAGTGGGAACATGATAGACTAATAATGATGATGATAATTATACATTAATGTACCTATATGAGTTGAGATAATTAGCTATGCCCGGCACCCCGCGGTTCACCCGCGTAGTCTCTCACGGGAACCGATTTTTTTGTGATAATTTAGAACAACGGCTAGGTATATTAAAAAAATCACATCAATTCGTTTATGTTTATACTAGTCGATCGTTTCGGCTTCGCACGGGTGTAATCTCGGCCTTCGGCCTCGCTACAAAATATAATATAGCCTATGTCACCCGGGGATAGTGTAGCTTCCCAACAGTGAAAGATTTTTTTAAATTGGTTCATTAGTTTCAGAGCCTATTCAATGCAAACAAACAAACAAAAAACTCAAATCTTTCCTCTTCATAATATTAGTATAGAAAACAAAATTACGTACCAAAACCAACATTTCAAAAATACAGGAAGCAATGTTAATGTTACCACTAAAATTTAGAAAGGTAACAAAAAATTTCAATTTTATGTTTTAATTCCTGAAATAGGTATTTTATATGCACTAATTAAATATTGATCAGAATTATAATTACTTTCGTTCACCTATGTTGAATTCACACATGAAAAAAATACAAAAAAGCCCTTTAAATTGAATAGGGATTGACCGATGTCGTTCCGGTTTCTTGATTCACTGTGGTTTCATTTATTAAGGAAAATAGCTGGTAAGGTAAGCTTTTTATCTGTAATGCTGATTAATATTTTTATATAAAGCAGTGATACGTATACTCCCATATCACTGCTTTATAACTATAGAAAAACATAACTATAAAAATTATTAATTTTACCTTTTTGTTTTTCTTAACCTATACTGTCCCACTGTTGGGTAAAGGTCTCCCCCATTTCCTTCCATAAATCTCGGTCTGCCGCCACCTCTTGCCAACCACCCAGGAATGAGTCAAGATCGTCACGCCAGCGTTTCCTAGGCCTTCCTTTACCTATGGATAAAAAAATATTAGAAGATTATAAACATAAGAATACACTGACAGATAGACAGACAAACAGATGGGCAGAACGAAGTCATAAACTTTGTAACAACTTTATGCAAAGTATCTTTGTAGGCTTCTACGCTATGGAATTGTCACTCCCTAAATTTTACATTTTGATTAAAAAAACTTCACCAGGTAAATACACACTCACATACAGTTATATTTATTTTAACTAAAGCTCGTTTTGCTCTACAAACACCAGAAGTAATTGCTTGAAAACAATAACGAACAATGTGATTTTTATTGCTTCAACATCAATTTTATTTACATCTGTAGTTTAATTTCCGAGCACATTTGATATAATAGAGAACCGCTGACCATGTTTGTTGTTCATCTTAACCTGTATTATGAGTTTACTTTATCCAGCAATCGATTCAATTTTACCGTTGTTTGATTTTGAATTATTTTAATCGTAGATACAACTAGATGTTCCCGTGGCTTCGCTCGCGTAGACTGAATAATTAATTGTATGCGTATTATAACAAAGTACATTGTACTAATAACGAAGTAAAATTAATGAGGATCTAAATTCGGCAGTACTTTTGTGTGTTAGTGTTATTTTGTATGTTACTCGATATCTCATGATAAAATAATCCGATCATAAATATAAAATTTTGTCTCGTCCCGACTAACAGTTTGCCATCACTAAAAATAAAAAATAGGGGATGAAATAAATAAAAGTTAATTTTTATGACACTCTCCGGCCCTCCAACCATATATTGTATGCAAAAAATCACGTCGTTCCTTTAATCTATTGCAGCGTGCAAGAGAAACAAACAAGCAGATACACTTTCGCAATTACAATGTGTGTGATATTTCGGGATGTTCACGTCTAGCAGTTTATTGGTTCAAGCAAAAGACTCGTTTTTAGGTCATCACCCTTTACCGTTACACCAATTAAATAAATAAAGGTTTCTCAATAATAAAAGTTAATTATTTTTAAGTGATATCGATAGTCTATGGCCAACTTCCGCCCAGCCATCCGTGGCGGCCGTTCCACTCGATACAGAGTTCCTGTGCCCACTTGAAGGTCAAGTGAAGAAATAGCTATATTACTACACAACTATGAAAAACAAACAGAATAGTTTCACCTGCATTGTCACGCGATTACCTGGTCTACAAGTTTTTACGTTCATTAATTGGGCAGATATTTAGCAATAATAAACGACTACACACCATTCTTTAGTCAGTGAATAAATAGGTTGTATGTTTTTTTTACCATAAGCTATAAGGTTTTTTCTCACACAAAAAAAACATCAGTCATAGTGCTCTACGTCAGAAGTGAAAACTTAAGTAGTAATTCACCTTTTTTAGAAGAGATGGCGCTGTTTTAAAATACACGGCACAGCATTCGGTGACGATGACGCGAGTTCCATGATTTTTGATCAATCAAAAAAGTGCTCAACGCGCTTAAAGAAGTTTTCACTTAAAAACATTTTTTTTTATTTGCATGATATTGATGTGCTTTAAGGCATTTTTTGGGTAATTTTGTATGAAACATAAGCAAAGATTCTAGTTGACAGAGTAGTTTTAAGCATACATCTTAAGATCCCCGATTCCACCACAGCTATCTCGACGTAAATGATTACCTTATCAGTTCTTTTAAATACCCTCTCAGTGATTTGTTATCCTTAAAATGATAAAAAAGAAATAATAAGCTCTGGCTGGAGAGCAGGCTACTGGGTGCAGCAATCTCGCTCACGCATTTGATGCTTTTTAGATATAAAATAAAATAGACACAATCGGCACGGCTACTCGTAGATGGGAACACTTTGAAGTCTATTTATGCGCTACGCAAATCTGCTACAAAAACATACAGCTATAAAAATATTTTGTAGAATTTTGATAGCGCTTTTGATACGGGGATTAATGTAGTAAACAATCTGAGTGTCTTCAAATCACGAGTGAATCTGCTTAAATACGCAAGACTATTACTAATTAAATAAATTTTAAAACAAAACACGAGCCTATTTGAGTATTTATTTGATCAACTATATCTCAAAATCGATTATTCAAATTCACTTGTCGAATTGAGAAGTCTCCGTAATTGTTTTTAGTTTCCCACCACACTAATTGACACTAATATTATAAATTCTTTGTAAGTTTATTTTTTAATGCACGATTGGACCAGCATGGTGAATTAGGACCCAGCCTCTTTTCTCGCTAGGAGAAGTTACAGTTTTTTATCCATACAGTTAGGTGCAATTAAATGTCTGTGGTGCAAGTACAGTAAAAATAATTCAATATCACGTTGGGTTCATGAAAAACCATCAAAAAATTTAAACATGCGTATATACGATTTACCAACAGGAACGCGATCTGCTCAAGTCACTATTGGCGCTGACTTGATAGATACTTGCTATTGCTAAGGTTGTTATCATTGTAACATTATCACAAAAGTGTGCAGTCATAAAGAAGCAGGTTTCCAGCACAGGTTTACTGTACGGGTCGGAACAAAGGGCAACACAAAAAGGGCAAAAAGATTACACCAAAAGGACGTAAACCGGATATTACTTAACTTAAAAGAATAAATTGGCTTATTATAACATTCTTCATTACGGCCATATCATATTGAGAACGAATGGCGTAATACTTAGTGAATGAACTGTTGTAATACCTTCTCGTTTTTTTAACCTACGTCTGAAATGAGGAGGTGCAATTAGACTGCTATTTTTCTTTTATTTTAGAAGTATACAGTCCGCTGACTGCGTACTTAAATAAAACAATAGAATTCTAGAATGGGAAAAGCAATTATTCTGCTTCTTAGTCTATGAGTGTCACAATACATTGTACAAATCTGCTATTGAGTCATTGGGTGTTATAGGAAAATATGCACCATTGGCGTCTTTTAGTTTAGTTAATAAGCTCAGAAACCTTCGAACGGGTAGTAGCTTCGTTCCAAGGCCATATTTTAAGAAATGCAAAGTTGACGACGATGACTGCTTATTTACCATCAGGCATCCCGTCTAGTTGCCAGCAATGGCATAAACCATCTAGTTATTTTGTTTAATTGAACTTAGATATTTTAGTACTAGCGAAAATGCCGCTGTTCTATTTAAGAATTTATGTTGAAACGCTATTCTCAGCTGCATAACCTAAGTTCTTCGAAAGTACGTAGCTAGAATACTGAGTTATACCATGGATTAAAGTACTTGGATAAATATTCACTGAGAAAACTGCGTAGACGCTCTCGATAGCTCCAAAGTGATCGTTGAGATGGCGATAGTAGTGTCCAATTAGACATTAAAATGAACTAATACACAGAATACAGTAATAGTTAGTATTATGGCACCGAAACTTTACCTTACCTCGCATTTAAAGATAATCGACGTTGCTAGCGCCTTTAGTAATACAAGTCAAATAAAATAGATGGCGCTTTACTATAAATAATAGTATGCAATGATTTTGTATTTCACTTTAAAATGCCTAACAATCCGTTGTTTTAGTGAAATAATTTAGAATAGAAGTAAATAACATTTAATTAAAATAATACCAGGATTTTCCACATCACCATTGTTTTTTTTTCATGGATAACAATCGAACGTAGGTAGGTACCTACGTAGGCAACATTTGATCGAAGTAGCTATGTTTTCTTGATTGTAATGGGTTTATGTGAAAATAACAGGTGACGAACTTCGACAAATATAAAGTAAATGGACATGCCCAGAAGAAGAACATTTTTGAAGATCACAAGTTTCAGTCGGTCTCTAGCCGTGGGAAGTGCAACACAAGATTATTGTAACATGATAACGAAACATCTGACAAAAATATGCCTTCGTGTGTTTTCCGGAAGTGTAAAAACACAAAATAAAAGTTCAGGTGTCACTTTTCACTCGTGAGTATTTATTGATCATTCTATTTTGTCATAAAATGTAAATTAATTTCATCAAACATCGCTAATTAGTCCCCATTTTGTTTTATTCCATCGTTGCGGGATAGAAATATACGCATATACTTAGTGAGACAAGGAAAGCATCACTATGTTCGACAATCTTCACCGCACATCGGACATGCCGAACTTGAGGCGAATGTACCGACAGCAAACTAATTTCGTAAATTATCAATTTATACTTCGGTTAAATGTTATTTTCAAACTGTTTTATTTTTACTTTTAATATTATTTATTGTAGATTTCCTAGTGATGTTGCCATGCACAAGAAATGGTTGGAAAAAATACGGGCAGTGAGACGAGATGAAGAGTGGACTTCAAATAAATACACCCGTGTATGTTCTAACCACTTTACACCCGATGAAATGTACACGACGAAAAAAGGAAGACGAAAAATACTTAAATAAAACTGCTATACCTCATCAGGTAATAGTTATGATAAATATTCTTTTGTTCTTGATTCTGTAGTCCAACAAAGAAATCTTATAGTTTCGCCAGGTCTGTCTATTTGTCTGACCCGTTTTATAAGACACTACGAATACAAAAAACCGGACGAGTAGGAGTAGGACTCGTGCTCTGAGGGTTCCGTTGGAAGGAACCCTCAGAGCGCGAACCCTTTAAAATAAATTGACGAATAGCAGCAATTCCCATACGCACCGCATGCCTAACACTTTTCTCTTACGCCGACAAGCGGTCCGTAACACACTTGGAGGGTTAAGTTATAATAAGTTTTGCGTAAATTAATCCTCAGCTGACATGTATAGGCACAGCCGGTAGATTTTAAAACAATTTTTTTGTGCTTACCCCTGTACCCATCCCTCTAAAATAACAGAATAATAATAATATTACCAACTTATTTACCAACATGTCTTTCCCCCCTACGCTTATTACACCTTTAGTAAAAGATGTTTTTCAAGTAGCGAAGTAAACACTGACTTATTAGTCACGTGACCAGTCACGTCCATCCACGGCGAGACGCAGTGAATAAGCGATCGGTTTTGCTAACGCTACTCAACATGTTTAGCCGCCTGGTGCCTGGCAATGTCAAACGGTTCAAGAGCAATAGACAAACACAGGTCTTTTACTCACGTAGTTATTATATTAGCTATCTATTTTTTGCAACAAATTTACTGTACATGGTTACAATTAGGTATTGCAGTATATGTCCGACGGTTTTGACTTGTTTTTACTGTGAAAGTTTAATGGTTATGGCATGTCCATTTACTTTATATTTGTCGAAGGTGACGAATCGAATTATAAACGTATGATTATTATTGGTATATTAATTCAGCTGCCATTACTCACATGTTGTAACAATGAAAACCATAACTGTGGCAGAAGTTAGTCACCTACCCTATCTATGAATTGATTTAGTTTTTTTTTTCTTGAAAAGTACTTTAATAATTAATAAAATTATATGTTGTTTTGTTATTAATAAAACGAACTGTTGTGTTTTTTATTTAAACATTGTTTTACTTCCCTAAACTGAGTATTTTGGAGTGTTAAGCCCATATACCACGGCCAAGAAATTTGATGAATAGGTATTTAGAAACTCTATTGCTGTCTCGCTGCGCCCTGACGAGCGAGCTATCGACGTGTGCGTGTCGAACAGACTGTGCGTGTGTGCGTGCCCGCCCGTGCTCCCGCACTGAATGCCTAGTTGCCTACAAATTCATTTCGCCTCGCAGTCTACTCGGCTAGTTGATATCGGCGTTTGCCGAATGTCGAGTGATTTTTGTTATTATGCGATCTGCTCATATTTTACTAACCGACTACGCCAAAAGGTTGGTTATGATTTTGACAGTCTATGTTGTATGTATGTATGCTCATGACTGTATTCCTCTCATCCAGTGTTTTTCAAACATTTTAACGACGCGATCCCTATAGTATGAATAAAAAATTCGGGACCCCCTACCTTCCATAGTTTATAATCTGTATTACATTATATTATACTTATGAAATAAGTACCACCTTTTTTATAATTACTCATTAATTAATTTTTGTTAGTAAAAATACTTTTTTTACTTTGTTTTTTTTTCTTTTACCGAAGCTTCGCTACCCCCGCGATCCCTCATAGGGGCATGGCGACCCCTCAGGGGGTCGCGACCCACAGTTTGAAAAACACTGCTCTAATTTATTTATAATTTATTATTAATAGCATAGACAAATGTTGTTATATTTATGTCAATGTTAATAGTAAATTTATTATTTCATTTAAAATTATAATTTATTTATAAAAAATTATAATAGTAATAATTTGCAACTCTTCTTATATCCCTGACAAGCACACGTTTCCTGTAGTAAAACTACTTATAATCTATTGGTTTGATAATAACCAAGATAATAATAATTATATGTTGGTTAATATGGTTTGATGGATTTGAATGAAGTTCCTATAGATAGATAAATAGATAACTCTTTATTGTTGACACCAACAATTACATAGGTACATAATATGACAAAAACAACTTAAAACTAGTGAAACAATTGGCGGCCTTATCGCTATAAGCGATTTCTTCCAGGCAACCTTAGTATGTAAAGGACATACAGAAGAGGTAAAGGACGGGGTGTGATGTAATAATGGAATAACTGGTATGTAAAGCATATACATACATTATAATAATACGTTTTATACGTTTTATATGTATAATACGTTTTATATTTTAATAGTATTACCTCCGTGTTCAGACGTCTCTCAAACAAAATTTATGAGTTTGTAAAACAAAAGTAAATGACAGAAGCCGAGATCAATCTTTTTTAAACAATTAATTGAAAAAAATAATGAAATCGGCCTATTTTTGAATGAGAAAACGGAAGAATCCGAGACGATGATTTTGTCTACTTTTCGTAGGTATAAATCGATCCGAGCTGCAGTTGTCCTTATTGCGCTCTACGGGCAGAGGCTCGAGGTCAGGGGAGGGTCGGTCTAATACGTATACAGTTAGAGAAGAGACATGTAGTCGATAATTGTATCGACACATTACTGCTGTCCATCGATATCGATATGTGACGGTTCTCGTCTTTAGTTAGTGTTTTGTGCGTGCAGTGAATTTAGCACATTACTGCAACGGCCGGCAAGTTAGGATTTGGACAAAATTGTTGACGCACAACATGATTTATTTTTACTATGGAAACTGACGTGTTTTTCACACATAACACATTTAAGTACGAAAAGAAAGAATAAAAAAATATATTGTAACTTGTGTATCAGGAATATCAGGATCGTAACAAGTGGAAAAATTTATAAATAAATAATTCTCTTAATATTAGTTAATTTTGTTGAGATATTTTTTCAAAATTTTATTCAAATACATTTTGTTATTACGTTGCTAAGTGATTAGATTATAGCTTATCATCATCAGCCAGAAGACGTCCACTGCTGAACATGGGCCTCCCCCTTTAACCTCTATACTGATAGTGATCGACATCCTGCCATCCACTGGATGCCCGCGACTCTCACAATGTCGTCGGTCCATCTAGTGGGAGGCCTACCTACGCTGCGTCTTCCGGTTCGTGGTCTCCACTCAAGGACCTTTCTTCCCCATCGGTTATCGGTACTTCGAGCGATGTGGCCTGCCCAATTGCCACTTCAACTTGCAAATTTGAATAGCTATGTCGATGACTCTGGCTCTTTGGCGGATATTCACGTTTCGGATTTTATCGCGCAAAGTAACTTCGAGCATAGCTCTCTCCATTGCCCGTTGTGTGACTCTTGAGTTTTTCTAAAAAGCCAACAGTTAAGGACCACGTCTCAGTACCATATGTTATTACTGGCAACTGGCAACACACTCTGGTCAAAAACCCTTGTCTTTAAGCACTGTAGTATCTTGGACGAGAAGATGTCACGCAATTTCCCAAATGCTGCCCATCTGAGTTGGATTCTCCGGCTTCGATGAAATGATACTGCCAACCTCGATTTTCAGTTTCGACATTTGGCTTTTCGCAATAGACGAATTCTTTGCGAACACTTTCGAGCCTTGGTTCCGCTCAATTGCGTACCTAATACATCTTGTATTATAGGAACTTAGATCGTGTTGCACCGATTTCGAGATTCGTCTATTAAGTTTGCCATATTCCGACATATCAGCTGAAGGTTGCAGTCTCATCTCAGTCAGATCTTTCATTAGCTTAATCTGAGAGCTTCTGAAGTCTTTTCCGGCGTGGGATCTTAAATAACTTGGACCCCACGGCTTGGACAGTTTCCACCAGCCCATTGTTTAGTACGAACAGTTCCGTTTTCGGCCATGGAAGTGATTATGCAATTCGAGTTGGAAGTCTTTGAAGTTTTGGAGTTGAGTATGATCAGAATGGAGCGTGGAGTTCACCAGTCGCGACCTCTCGAGCTTGTTGATATTCAATGTGCCTCTGACAATACGGTAATCGCTACCGGTTTTCACCTTGCTGATCACGGAGACATCATTGAATATTCACTTCTTGGTCGTCATGATGAAGTTGATCTCATTTTTGGTCGAACCATCGGGGCTCATCCACGTCTACTTCCTGCATGGTCGCTTCTGAAAGAAGGAGTTCATCAAATAGAGTTTCTCCTTCTCCATGAAGTCAACCAGCCGCTGGCCCCTCGAATTCCGCTGTCCATACCCATATGACCCCACTCTTAATTCATCAACATTCCGCGTCCCACCTTTGCGTTGAAGTCACCCATAACAACGGTGAAGTATGTTACGGCGGTATGTATGGTCTCGGATATCTCCTCAAGTCCTCATACAACACCTTTACTTTACCTACTTTACTTTAGATTATTAGATTATAGTTAAAGTTATCCCATAGGAACTGTACATGGTAATCCTATCCGTAACTATCATCACATTCTAAACCGGCACCCTCACAGGAAGTTTTCAAGCGTCGTGTGAAACTGCACTATATCTTGGAGTAGCTACTGTATAGTTATTAGCTCGCTTTATGTTCATAAGTATGTATGTATTTAATAAACATACTTATAAACGTGTATATTATTTTAACCAAAAACTTGGCTATTTGAATTTTTCACATAATTTTGAGGTTATGTGAAAAAATTATTGTGCCAAAAGTTGTTGATCTTTTTATTACCTACAACTTTGCCATAAAGTTTTTTCCATAGAACTTGTAGTTTTGCCGGAAATCGAGATAAAACATTTTTTAACCTTAACCCCCCCCCCCCCTCCCACGAAGGGGGGGGCTCCCACTTCCCGAACTCAGATCGCCCGTAATTAGGGTTCCGTAGCCCGACAAGTAACCCTTATAAATTCGTTCTGTCCGTCCGTCTGTCTGTCTGCCTGTCTGTCTGTCTGTCCGTCCGTCCGAATTTTTTAAAACCTAACTTCTGTAATTATTAAGATAAAAAAATTAAATTTAAATAATAATTACAGTAATATAATATAGATCTCAATTTTAAAAGTATAAAAAATATTTTATATTGCATTTTAGGGGTGGCACTCGTACATGTGAAATGGGGATGAAATTGTTTTTTTTAATCCACTTACTCGTGTGGGATATCGTTGAAAAGGTCTTTTAAAATGAAGGTAAAGTTTGATACATCACTTTTTTATAAAGTCTATACTTTGCGAAATATGGCCCGCCAAAGTGGCAAAAAGTTGTCCCCCCCCCCCTGCATTTCTAAACTAGACATAGAAACTTGAGTCTTACAATACAGATAGGTCATATTTAAAACCTTCATTCAAAATTATTTTGAGCATTATCTGAGATGACTTTTTGAGTAACAGCGATAAAACTGTAATAAATTCAAAGCGTATCCAAACAAATAATGTTTTTCAATCAGTTTTCTCTATGTTTAAACCATAAAAAGTATAAAGCTATGTCGGGATGGTACATCTCTGAAATTTGGCTAAGTCCACAGAGCTTCGTTCGTTCGAATTTTTCTATAACTATCAATTTCTGAACTATTACTACAATTATATGGCTTTAGTTACGGAACCCTACCATATGCGTGTCTCGACACTCTCTTAGCCAATTATTTATTTTTCCTTTCGTTTTTATCATATTCTCCTCCTTTTCTAATGGGTTTCATCTTCCATCCTAATGTGATTTTTTTGGTTTCAAAAATTATCGACCATGGTCTATTTGGCGTAGTCGGTTAGTAAAATATGAGCAGATCGCAAAATAACAAAAATCACTCGACATTCGGCAAACGACGATATCAACTAGCCGAGTAGACTGCGAGGCGAAATCGCTGGTCAGGGCGCAGCGCGACAGCAATAGAGTTGCTAAATACCTATTCATCAAATTTCTTGGCCGTGGTATACCGGCTTAAAGACAAGGGTCTTTGACCAGTGTGTGTTGCCAGTGATAACATTTGGTACTGAGACGTGGTCCCTAACTGTTGGCCTTTTAGAAAAACTCAAGAGTCACACAACGGGCAATGGAGAGAGCTATGCTCGGAGTTTCTTTGCGCGATAAAATACGAAACGTGAATATCCGCCAAAAAACCAGAGTCATCGACATAGCTATTAAAATTTGCATATTGAAGTGGCAATAGGCAGGCCACATCGCTCGAAGAACCGATAACCGATGGGGAAGAAAGGTCCTTGAGTGAAGACCATGACCGGAAGACTCAGCGTAGGTAGGCCTCCCACTAGATGGACTGACGCCATTGTGAGAGTCGCGGGCATCCATTGGATGCAGATGACAGGATGTCGTTCAGTATGGAGGTTAAAGGGGGAGGCCTATGTTCAGCAGTGGACGTCTTCTGGCTGATGATGATGAGCTATAATCTAAACACTTAGCAACATAATAACCTAATTAATATTAAGAGAATTAATTTTTCCACTTGCTATGATACTGATACACAAGTTTTATTTTTATTTTTAATTCTTTCTTTTCGTACTTAAATATGTTAAATGTGTGAAAACCACGTCAGTTTCCATTGTAGAAATAAATCATATTGTGCGTCAACATTTTTGTCCAAATCCTAACTTGCCGGCCGTTGCAGTAATGTGCTAAATTCACTTCACGCACAAAACACGAACTAAAGACGAGAACCGTTACATATCGATATCGATGGACAACACTAATGTGTCGTACAATTATCGACTACATGTCTCTTTTCTAACTGTATACGTATTAGACCGACCCTCCCCTGACCTCAAGCCTCTGCCCGTAGAGCGCAATAAGGACAACTGCAGCTCGGATCGATTTATACCTACGAAAAGTAGACAAAATCATCATCTCGGATTCTTCTGTTTTCTCATTCAAAAATAGGCCGATTTCAATATTTTTTTCAATTAATTGTTTAAAAAAGGTTTAATCTCGGCTTCTGTCATTTTCTTTTGTTTTAGAAACTCATCAATTTTGTTTGAGATACGTCTGAACACGGTGGTAAAAATTTGTTTTTTTTTGGGATTTTTAAAGGCTCATATTTCTTATAGTACTTAACTTACGAGAAAAAATAAATGATACAAGCCCGACCATAAAAGAGATATATTTTATAAAAAAAAATATAGCTCTAGCGGTATTATCCAGGGAGGAAACAGGAGAATAAGTTTGTATGGACTAAACGCTGCCCAAATTGCCCCTTAAGGTGAAACGTTTCACGTTTGGCGGGAAATTCAAATTTCAAACAGTTTTTTTGTTCTTGTTGCTAGGCCGGGTAATTATTGTAAACGATCATGATGTTTGTGAAAATTGATTATTATTCTTAACAAACTCGCGTAAAATCTCGTATCGCGTATCTCCAATGCACATTACTACTTACATTTGTCAATAAACATTTTTTTTCTGTTATAAACGGTTTATTGCCAAATGTAAGTAATACGGTGAATAACTGATTAATAACTGTACATGACGACCAACAATTTTCGCAAACACTGTGTCATTTCACAATAATTACCAGGCCTAGCTACAAACACAAAAAAAAACTGTTTGAAATTTGAATTTCCCGCTAAACAAAAAACGTATCACCTTAGGGCCTTACTTAAAAACGTTACTCAAGTTGATCTATGTTTTAAAATGCTCTCTCAACTTCTAGTTGACGGCAATCGTCACACGCGAAAACAAGACGGAGCATATTTAAGCGTAAGTCAACTTGAGGAACGTTTTTAAGTAAGGCCCGAAATTTATAATAATGGTGGATTATCATAACCCTTCGGGTACGGAACCCTAAAAATAAAAGTAGCAAAACGCACGACTGTGTGTAAGCGCCATGGTCTTGCTCCACTAAATGCGACTTTAATACAACATTTTAAGCCTTATGGTTATCTGTAGTAACAAGCAATGCTTAAAAGTGAGTAAGCCTAGCCTTAGATATTAATGTAAATAAATATAGATATAGATTACGAAGCACATACTTATGTTATGTATAATGTACGAAAAATATATTGATTGTTTTAAAATATTTTTATTTCATTTCTCGAATTCTGGACGCCTTAAAATTTATTTAGAATTCATTCCGGACAAAATCATTTAAATAAGTAGGACTGTTACTACACAATTTAGCGCAATTCAGGACGTGCGAGCGCTACCTACTTCTATATTAACCTAGAAGTTTCCTCTCTGTCTATCGCGTAACTCTTGTCGCGTTATCTCTGTCTATCGCGCGGCAGCGGCACAAGTCCGACAAGCCGGGCTAGCATGCGCACCGCAACAAAATCTTGTCGTCACCTCGTAGAGCAAGAATGTAACAAGGTGCCTAGCCTATTTGTGCTTACGGTTTCATATAGCCTGTCTCGCTTTGGAACGATAAAAAGAGTCGTCAACATTTTGTCACAGCGCGCATGCTAGCCTGGCAGACGACTACTTGTAGCTTCATACCTAAAGTGCGGAGTGCGCCAGGCCTCAGGTCTGGTAGAGGCAACTAGGTATAGGTACTAGCAGTTAGTACCTTCACAACAGAACAAGGGCCTTACGCCCAACTCTAAGCACGGGCCTAAATAAGTGCAGTTTGCAAAATCACGCGACCGCAAACCGTATCTCGGCGTGGTAAGTTTCGCGTGATTTTGAAAACTGCAACTATTCGGGCCCGCGTTTAGAGTTGGACGTAAGGCCCTAGGTCCTAAAGTAACAAATAGACGTGTGGAACAGATCGCCGCCCCTTCCAACTTACGGGAGAGAAAGAGTGAGAATAACATATTTCCCTCTCTCCTGTTGGTCAGACGGCGGTTGAGGTCAACCAAATCCACACGAAATGTAGGTAGGTATTTGTTGCACCAAAATTGATTAGTAGGATTAATTTAATACTACATCGAAATTTCAACAGTGACCATCTGAGAATTGGCATACTCAGAAGAAAACCGGAATTATTAGAAAAACAGGCTAATCTTTATTATAATAACTAGGTAGTTTCAGAAACATGAACTAATAAACTAACAATAATAAATATAATTATTGTAGTAAAGCATATCTCCTTTGTTTGTCTGATCTGAGGGCCGCGTACCGTCACGTGTTTAGGCAAATTTTAGATGATTGCTAAAAGTTGCGCAAAAGCAATCCATATCTCGGCGCATTAAGGTTCAAACTGAATCGTTTATAACAGGTAGACTTCGGCCCCGAATGGCGAACGAGCATGTTTAAAGGTCACGTTAATGAAACATTTCTAAAAAATACAAAAATACAATGCTTTTGCACAAGTACTTACTGTATGTATATAATATAAATTTAGTTTTATGGTTTTATGAAAACATATCGAGGCTGGTCGCGGCATCCGAAGTAAAAAAATGATAATAGCGCCAAAACTGTTTTAATGATGAATTTCTAGTGTAATTCCGCTTCTACGTCGCTTCAAGTACAATAAGGAATTTGTGATAAAACAGTTTTGAAAATGGGCTTCCGCAAAGTAACGCCTGATTCAATCAACTAATAATAGCGCCATCTACTGGTTTCGTTGCGCTTCTCTTGAAATGCTGCAAAACTTGTCTGCTAATACTAGTTGAACCTTTTAGTACGCTAGCTGACTGTAGCGCTTACGGAAGTTCGAGACAACCTATAACACGATCAAATTGTAGCGCCATCTAAGTTTAATCCGTTATTTTGGCATATTTCCGATCTACGCCATAATGAACCGCTATTAATAGTCTCACTATAATTTGTCGATGGTTATACGACCACAGTGCGGTGGGCCCGCCAGACGTCCGCGCCGCGCCATGATACCCCATCTTATCCCCATCTCTTGTAACTACACCAATTAATTAAGCCCCTCGAGCTTAACTCCTGACGGTAGTCATTTTATGAAGGAGAATAATTAATAGGACACCAAATTTATAAAACGTGCACCAAAATATTTAAAATATATCTTTCAATCACAATTTTTGTTTGCAGATCAAAAACAGATTGGCAGTAGATAGAACCAGAACGCTAAAAGAACGAAGCGAAATACTGCGAACCTTAATTTCTTAAATATTACACTTCTATTGTTAAATATAAAAATGATTACTTATTTTAAAATCAAACACATATAATCACATTTCCATTGAAATGTACACACAAAAAAACAAACTTAAAACTGAATTTACATTAAGTACACAGAGAGAAAGCACATAACTAGAATGTATCATCTCAACTATATACATGTTTGGGACATTATTATTAGGCAAATATAAATTAGGCGTAAATAGTACCAACTTACTAATAGTTTAAGATCCGGCTGCAGAATTACTTCGGTCATCGAGTTTTGGTTCTTTAATTTTTGGTCATAAATTAATTAATAATAATTTAATAAAAAATACTAGCCGCCGCATTATGATTGGCACCCTGGTTGATATATGTTCTCCTAATCATAAATATGCGTAAAAATTTGGTTTCAAGCAAAAACTCGATGACCGAAGTAATCCTCCAGCCGGATCTCGTACTATAAATACAAATTTCATTCAGTAACGGGTTTTCCGACTTTGACTTTGGGTTTGACTGTGTTTTGGCCTATGTATAGTCTGTTCATTATAAGACGAATTTGAACAGGTAGAATCTGTTCAAAAAGAGAGTGGACTTGGATTGTAAGGACAAATATCTCAATAAATAACACATAAATTCATTTAACAAAACAACACGATAATAGAACATCTCATTATAGCTGAGTTTGTAATTTTAGAGATGGCAGAGGCGGATTGATATTTTAAATTCATTCTAGTTCTCCTTTTGGCCAAGTTCACTCTCTTTTCGAACAGGCTTTACAGTAAATTGGAAATTCATTTAATGAAACTTCTGTTTGTACTATGATTACTTGACGACGCAAACCATAAAGGCATGTCTTATATTATGATAACGTGTATGTACATCGCCTAAACGCCTCAACAAATTTTGATAAATGAGGTTAAGATTCCTTTAAGTTTAGGGACGTTCACTGGGTAGGTGACGTCATCAACAATGTAACGACATTATACAGTGATGATGAAAAAAAAATGGTAGTAATGAGGACTGCTAACAGAAGTCTAACCTTAAAACTCAGTCTGGCGCAACAACTAATCAAGTCATATTAGCATGTCGGTGACGCGAACCTATTAGTTTTGCCTCTACCAAAATTCGCTCAACGCGGCTAAGGAAGTTTTCATTTATGTGATTGCACCCTCTTATGTGACGTATTATTGAGAAGGCCTTTTAAGTGAGTTTTAGTCCACAGTTTTTGTTTGGGTCGCGAAATATGGTCCGGTTTTTAATTATTATTTTTTATAAAAAAAGACACACTTCTGCAACTATATAAATTTTCTTACATTTAATTATTATTTTAATGTGCACTTTGTATTTTATTTGGGACGTATAAAAGTATGAATTTAGGTGTACGTTAAATTTTTTAATGGAACAGACGGGTCTATTGGTCTCAAGAATGTCTCCGGTAACGGGACCAAGCGGTCCATTCGTAAAGTTAATATTAATTTAAGTCCGTTTTGTTTTTAATCTGATCTTTAAGAGTACTTATGTGTATTAAGTGTCTAGTTTTTCTGCTTTGATGCATAATTATGTTATTATAATATATCTGTTATAAGATTTTATTCAAGATGTAAGTTATTCTGGTTAAACTACAGTAGGTACAACTAATTGAATAAATTTATTTCTATTTACCTACCTACCGTCTATGGGTCTGATAATTTATTCAATATGGGTCTGTATTGGTATTTTTGCACTAAAGTTAATTCATCATTCTTTTAAAAATAAAAGTACAACATAAATATCCTTGTGGGGTACTTTATTACCTTTACTTTTTTTACTTTATTACCTTTACTTTTTTTACATGAAACTGCGCTTGAACACTTCTCATCTGTTGATAAGCAGTGATGTGGACACTGAACCTTGAAGACACCTGTCTGGTATGGCTCCAAAAACCAAGACGCCATTCCATGCCAGCCACGGCCAGTCATGGTGGCATTCATTGTCAATTTCAAGCAGAAAATGTCAGTGGTGTTAGTCCATTTTATTAACAACATTAATATTCGATTGATATTAGACACTTACATAATTAAAAGCTCCATCTATCCGAAAGACATTAAAACTGAATCGTGTCGAAATACGAAATACCGCCAACCAAGCTACCCGAGTGAGCACTTCGCTACTTTCCATGAAACCCGTACCTCTTACAGCGAAAGTTAGCAATATTTTGCAGTGATATTGCTAAAACTTAGGAAAGATGGCGACAGCGGATATCATGATACACTAAGATGAAGGATATAACGTGACTAGTGAATAAGAAACTTGTTTAATAGAAAGCATAGATCAGAATATATATCGGGTAGGAAGGATACGGAAGCGCTTTGATTCCACTTTCATTGTGCGAACTGCTAGTATGTGGAATGCGCTGCCTGAATGGGTGTTCCCCAATAGTTACAATCTGGGTGTTTTCTAGTCAAAAGTGAATCGGTTTCTTCTAGGCAAGCGTGATCCTTCGTAGGCCGCATCATCGCTTAACATCAGGCGTGTTGGCGGCCAAGCGCAAGCCTATTTTACAATAAAAAAGTACGCCTTTCTAAACATACCATCAACGAGATAAAGTGTCGAGTGCTTATTATGAAGTTTATTTACCTCAGAAAATTACCTTTTATATTATATATATGTTATATACATAGCAAGGACGTTATGAAATTCCTTAAGGGTTGCTACGTCCATGATATATACATATATAGATAATGGAGATATACCTACAAGTACATAGTTTTGGCAGTCGGTCATACACAAATCCAAATTCGGAAACTAAATTTGTTTCTAGAGTCACAGTAACTTATTGTAAATTTGGCTTATATAATACTAGGACTTTAATGCTAGGACCAAAATATAGTGTGTAGAATCACTGTAATTTCATCGATGCATAAACTTGCGGTACCGAGATAATGAGATAAGGCAGTAAGATGATGTACATACCAATTATTATACGCGAGCAATGAGCATATTTTCATACCTTTTTCCTTTTTAGACTCTGTACAACAAAGGCAATATGAGTTTTAGACGTTATTTTATAGAATAAGTGGTCACCAATAGATTTCAAAATTGAGAAAAATTTGTATCACCAATTTGGGTTTTCGTCATTTTTCTTGTTAGGAAATACTTGTTAGACATTAATTTTAGACGCTACGTATATATTTTGATTTATAACCATTGCGCTCAAGTTTATACGTAACAATAAAACTGCAGCAGATATTACTTTGGACCCTTTTAAATAATTAGGAATGTTGCAAATCGAAATGGAAGTAACGTCTAGAAAGTTTGACAATGTTTTAATACTACACTCGAGAGCTTCCCAAACGATTTACCGTAACACAAAAAATGTAAAATGCACCGATAAGCCGACTTTCTAATATGGCCACTAGACGTCCAGCCTCTCTTCCCTGTACATAATAAATCTTAAAGAGTCCTCTACTCGGAGAGTTGTTTCTCAAACTGTTACTATTTAAAAGAATCGTTCGAGTAAGTAGTAGATACAATACAGGGTTACGCATATAGACTGTACTAAACCGAATAGAGGTTATTGTACTCATCATTATGAACAACGTTTACTATGGTAATAACACAAAAAAGCGAAATAAAAACTGTTACATGATAAATAAGTAATTTAATTTCCCTTATAAGTCTTCGATTAAATACACGTGTATAATTGAGGAGCTCCGAAACAATTGCCGCTAAATAAATTTTTCGTAATTTTACAAAGAGCACAAAAGAATAATTTACGTAATCGATAAAAAATAAGTGTATTTGTCGGGTTTAGGTGCGGCTGCCCATCTTTAGAGCTTTATTTAGTGCATTTTTAACGAGATTTGCAGCAATCTGATGATGTATGGTATGAATGAGCACTATGACTAACAGAAGAAAAAAATCGGGCATGAAGTAGCATTATCGGCTTTTGTTCCGGAACTCCTCAATCAAAGTAAAAATCATATTTCCCTGAAAACTCAACTCTCAAAAAGTTTGACAGTCACTGTCTGACATTTTAATGTGGCCTAATAATCAGAATGGAAATAAAAAGAGTAGAATGCTCCGGTGGGCTTTAGCAGGGCTGTAGATTGATGCCCACTCGAAGGGACAGCGGAGGCCCTTATCGACTCACTTTTTACCCTTTTTATCTTTAGTTTGAATATTACCGCTCGTAATAAGGCCGTGGGCCGTAAACCTGCGTTTGTTGCTGCGACCACGATCCAATGCTACGACCGATTCTCATATTTTTTTTAAATATAGGAATAGGCTTGAATTTGACCGGCAATTCGCCTGATGAACTTAGATGATTAATGATTTTTGTAGGAGTTAGTTTCCGATCTTATTTGTGCTACTAAAATTGATAAGGTTAGATTAATAGCTGGACATTTTAAATAGAGCCGGAAATGGAGGTAATTTTAAACTGCTAATGCAATATTTTTGATCTAACACTATACGAACGAAAAAATAACTACTAAAAATTAGTGCCGACGTGACATTGAAATATCTGCTTAATTTATATTAATATTTCAATGTTTTTTTAGGCTTCTTACCAAAACTCTTGTCAAAGGTTACGATATGACTACTAAAAACTATAAAAAACGTTTCCTGAAACATAAAAAAATACTAGGATACTAAATGAAGTTATAGATATTTCATACTATCAGTTTAAAACAATTTGCTAACTAGGTAGGTCTTTTATTCGAGTAAACGGTAATAAATATTTTGATACAAATAAACCAAATAACTGAAAACAGCAAAATTAATTAGTACTAGATTAGTCCTAGCATAACTTTGATTGATTCCTGTCACGGAACATTATAGACGACAAACTTGACAGTTTTGTCGCATCGCCGTCGCAAGGCATCGTGTGGCTAGACCGCGACTGCGTCATAGCACAGAATAAATAATAATTACTCTGACGTAGAATCGTATCATATATATTACTACACACAGGGAAAGCACTATCATGTGAATGAACTTCCACATCCACGTGGACCGATGATACTCGTACAGTTGTTCTTTTTCCATGCTCATTTCTGTGTGAACTGGCAAGAGTCAGTAAATAGCTGGCCAAGTGCGAGTTGGACTCGCGCACAAAGGGTTCCGTACCATTATCTAAAAAAACGGCAAAATAATCACGTTTGTTGTATGGGAGCCCCTCTCAAATGTTTGTTTTATTTAAATTTAATTATTTATTTTTAAATTAAAGATATACCTAAATATTCTGTATGAAAATTTCAAGTGTCTAGCTGTTCCCGTTATCAATATCGAGCAATAACGAGCAAAAAAATTACGTTTGTTGTATGGGAAGCCCCCTTCATCATCATCATCAGCCAGAAGACGTCCACTGCTGAACATAGGCCTCCCCCTTTATCTGCATCCACGGGATGCCCGCGACTCTCACAATGTCGTCGGTCCATTTAGTAGGAGGCCTACCTACGCTGCGTCTTCCAGTTCGCGGTCTCCACTCAAGAACCTTTCTTCCCCATCGGTTATCAGTTCTTCGAGCGATGTGGCCTGCCCATTGCCACTTCAACTTGCAGATTTTAATAGCTATGTCGGTGACTCTGGTTCTTTGGCAAATATATATGTTCCGAATTTTATCGCGTAAAGAAACTCCGAGCATAGCCCTCTCCATTGCCCGTTGTGTGACTCTGAGTTTTTCCAACAGGCCAACAGTTAAGGACCACGTCTCAGTACCATAAATATGTCATCACTGGCAACACACACTGATCAAAGACCTTTGTCTTTAGGCACTGTGGTATCTTGGACGAGAAGATGTCATGCAATTTCCCGAACGCTGCCCATCCGAGTTAGATTCTTCGGGCGACCTCTTTGCCTAAGTTGGACTTACCTAACTGAACAATCTGTCCAAGATAGGTGTAATGCTCTACAACTTCGAGAGTATCGTTCCCAACTTTGACCGGCACGGGTACAACATGGACATTGGACATGATTTTTATCTTATCCATGTTCATTTTAAGACCCATCTGTTGGGATAGGCTACTGAGGTTAGGTAGGTACTTAGTTAAAATGACAATAACTTCATACGTGTTTCTGATATTGTACACAAAATAATAACAGGTTATATAACATCTTGGTTGTCACATCTTGGCTAGATTCATGTGGGATGATACCAAATATTTCAACTACAACGTGCCAGAAATGTAGCAACACTTATGACCTTATTATCTGAGTTTTTATCTTTAATTTAATTATTATGTACACGGGGCCCGCGTCCAAATGCGCTGCACCCTTTCTCCGGTTTTCATAAGGCCATTACTTTTATCTACAAAAATATAAACCAGCATCATTCTCATTGATTTCACTCCATGTCTAACTTAATAATAAACATAATACTAACGCAGGGTCGGCGAGCCGTCGGTGAGTGGCGACACTGCGTACCCCGATTTCATGGAGCTAAATGAGACACGACCCCTGGCTTGCCTTAACCAGTCGTCCGGGGGTGGAAACCGCAAGAGCTAAGAACCTAAGCTCCAGGGTGGAAGTGTTAAATGGCATAACGCCGCGAGTAGCTCTTAGTGAAAGTGCTGCACACCTCTCGACACCCTAAACCACCCACGCCAATGTTGCCCTTCCAGTGCCAAGATACGGCAGCCTTTATGGGGGGCCCATTTAGTAGGTGGCAAGTCATCACCTGCCTAACTAATTTTGAGATGAGACAGGATAAGGCAGGTTTCGTTTCTCATCCAATAGATCTGTTCTCCTATCTACAAGTTGTTCACCTCAATAGCCCATTTTTTTTAAATCCTATACTGTACACTAGTCATATTTCATTTTATACACATTCCATAATAATTCTATTTTTTATATTCAAAAGGGCCTCTTGGTGTTGGTTTCGGCTCCACCAATGCCCACCAAATGTCCGGGCTAGACCCAAGAATTTTGTAACATAATACATATTATATTGAGCATAATTTTATCTATTATTATTTTTTGTTTTTATCGGGCAAGTGCCTATATTAACTAAACAATATATAAGTTAACTTACTAACACTACATAAACAGTTGGACTCCCCATATACCATTGAAGGTCGAAAGAGAATCCAAATGCTCAAGCCCACTATCAATTGGCAGCGTACCCAACTATTACCTTGCAGGAGTCACTGAGTTCCTTTATAGTTTTCTTAATCGACGTTATTATAACACTGTTTTCATAGGTGTTAATTATCTGTATTTAGGTGTACAAGCAGAATGTAAAGATGTTACCGCATTCTTGGTGCATAATACTACTAACTTTAACGTGTAAGCGGAATATCGGAAAAATCGTAACTTCCTGTAGTGTGTTACCTCACAGATTTTTTACCATATCCAACTGGAAAAGTATTTGTAACTTCAGTAATGATGGAGAGAAAATTTGATCATAGTCATAAAGATCGTGTGAAATGTGACCTGAATGTTTTTATTTACTTTTTTATTGCCTACTGTGTTGATGTTTTTTGATTGCCTATGTTTTGTTTTTGATTATGGGTTTATATTACCTGAAATAAATAAATAATTAAAAGATATAGTTTCAGGGGCTAGTGAAATAAAAACATCTATAGAATAAATATTTAAGCTCTATTTTTTAATGTGACTTTTTGCCGAAATTAAAGACACTAGTGCAGAAGTAAAAAGTAAAAGCATATGTCATACCCATGGATGTAGCAACCCCATTAGGTTTCATAACGTCCTTAGCCATACCATATTCTAATAGTATTAGTACTTTTATGTACAAATTAAAAAAAAACGTGTGGAGAATGTAATAGATGGGTGGATCAAACTTAGTTTTCTTCCTATTTTTAGAGGAGTAGGTAAACTAATTTTTGAAGGTTTTTTGTTCTTCATATAACAGAGGATTTCGAAAACTGGTCATTTGTAAAACAACTTTGTCATTGGCTTCTAAGTATTTCATGAATTTGTCACGCCTTGGTTTTTTGTGTCGGTTATAAACTCACTCAGTATTTACAAACCGTGAATTTATTGATCAGGGAGACCGTCATGTTCATCATCATCATTTCAGCCATAAGACGTCCACTGCTGGACATAGGCCTCCCCCATCGATCTCCAAAAAGCCGGTTGGAAGCGAGTGGCATCCAGCATTTTCTTGCGGTCTCTTTTAGGTTGTCCGTCCATCTAATGCTGCACTTACCGGTCCAAGGTCTCCATTCGAGAATCTTTCGGCCCCATCGGCCATCTGTTCTGCGTGTTATGTGCTACAACCTGCTAATCCAGTGGGATATGTCGATAACTTTCGCTCGTCTACGGATCTTCTCATTTCTGTTTCGATCTCGTAGAGAAATTCCGTGCCTGCTCCTTAGCTCGTTGTGCGTCTTTGAGTCGTTTGTCATCACTGGCAAAACACAGTGGTTGAAGCCTTTCGTCTTTAAGGCACCGAGGTATTTTGGACGAGTAGTCTTTGCGAAGTTTACTGAACGCTGCCCAACCGAGTAGAGTTGGATTCGTCGATTGACCTCTTTCTTGAAGTTGGATCTGCCTAGTTGGACTGTTCGTCCCAGGTATTCGCGTCAACAACTTCTAGAACTGAGTTCCCAACTGATACGGTGGTGCAGTGAGACCGTATGAGTTAAATTTAATATAATACATAAATAAATCCCGATGTTAGCTAAAAATCAATTTCAAAATCAGGTGTTTTGTGTGCTTAAATGCCACCCTATTTGTGATCTGTATTACTCACTTTACCCTCTTCCCGCAGTCAGTAGATTTCTTAGTTATCTTTGTTTACTAACACAGATAAAGTACAGGCGTTGACCACAGACATGATATTCACCTTGTAATGCATCACCAAGTGCACATCATCGACTCATAGTATCGCAGTAGGTAATAATGGTTGCGTGTCGACCACCCGTATTTCCTGTACTTACGTTGGTGAAACTTATGAAAATTCACCGATCAGGGAAATGCTATCGAGAAAGTGATTTATTAATTCAACCGAAAATTCTATTGCGCAATTAATTTACAAAGAATACTGTAATTTAAGATTTTATTTACACGGCTATTTAACAATGGAGTACTTACTAAAATAAATAAATATGTGGGATATTTTTGCACACATGGTCATATAACCCCAAACTAAGCAAAGCTTGTAATATGTCTGCCAGAGACAGATACGCACATGTATATTTTTAAATACATACTTAAATAGATATTAACACCCAGGCATAAACTAACAGAAGTGTTCATAACATGAATGTTTGTCCTAGGTGGGAATCGAACCCACACCCGAACACCAATTCTGATGACACAAATATATCAAAAACTTATAGCCTAAATCAAATCTCTGTCACATTTTATTGTTATAAAATTAGACGAAAAAGTTACTTAGTGAAATTCACCCAAATGCACCTGACTCGAAAGCAATGATAACATGTCTGAGCTGTCATATTTTCGTGATATTTTTATTCAACATATTTCTCCGTATCAATACAAATTACAAAATTTGTCAACGGTCCAATTCAACCAATTCAAAATATGCATCATGTCAACTGATCCCGTGGGATCGGTTCGAGCGGGTCCAGTTGAGCCTAAGTGCTGCCCATGCTAGTTTGTTAATATCTTTCTTGCACGTCTATTTCTGCAGCCACAACTTATGCAGAATTGACCTACAAAAGAATCTATTTAAAGCTTCCGAACATAAAATACTGTAAAACCCTCACAAAAAAAATGTTTACAATAAATATTTGTTTCCACATCGGTTTACTTATAATGAGTATGTTAGAGGCTAAAGGCTTTTTGATGGGTGCATTAAACAAGGAGGACCGGCTTTTTTACGGCGGCTAAAGTGGCGTCGCTGGAGCATGGTACCGATCTTAACTCACAGAATATTTAATAATACAGTACTTAAGGGGTCAATCTCTATTCACAGCTGTCTGGCTTGCACTTTTCTACATTATGTAGTACAAAAAGTACCTAGTGTAGAAACCCTTCCAACAAGTATAAATTGTTATTTTTAACCCGATAAATGAGATGGTAATCTTCAAATGGCTGTAAAGATTTTCATTAATCATAGCTAAGGACACTCTTGATTAAGTCACAAAAAAAAACGAAGTATATCAAAATCGGTTCAGCTGGTTGGGAGCTACGATGCCTAAGAAGCTAAGCAGACACAAATATACAGACACACAGATGCACGGACACACAGATATATAAATTAAACGTATAATATCCTTCTTTTTGCGTCGCTCACTCTTTTTCTTTTATTTATATTAGAAAGAGATTTATAAATCAGAGGCTCACTTCTTCTTAGTCTCCTTTGTCTAAATAAAAATTAAGAAATAAAGAGTGTTTTGAAACATTGTTATGTTTTCAAAATGTTATCACGGTATAAATCACGGCAGCCTCACTTGACAGTCAGCCTAGTTCTCATTCGAGGCTGTCCGAGCACACTATCATAGTATCAGGTGAGTTCAGGTCATATGCCTATCATAAAACACATCCAAGGTTCAATCGTATTTTGTTAATAATGTTTTGTCTTTTAAATGTATAAAACTTATTCATAACAAATAACTCTTGTATTTTTAAATCATGTATTCTGCACCTATAAATGTGTTGACGTTTAGTCTAATTCTTTTACCTCGTCATGTAATGTAAAGCGGTACATCATGTTGGTGTTCATTAAATAAATAATAAAAGTCTAAATCATTATCACACTCATTATTACTTGAGGTACCCGGCTGTATTAGGGGTTATGCAGTATTGCACATATTAAACTACCAGGTTATGTTGTATTGCACCTATTAAAACAGGTACACTGAGGGGCAGTGGCCTGCCTCTGTGCCAGACAGAGGGCTTATAGGACCGCACCGGCGCACCGGTAGCATGTCTGAGGCATCACTCCCGGAAAATGCTTGAATCATTTCTGCTCCTTCCCTCTACAACGACACGAGCCGCACGTCTTCTCTGGACAGTTAATTTTACACCTAAAACATTTTTGACTTCAAGACAGTTGTCATATGGGATACTTGTGAATATAGAGCGGGCCCTTAACTAGCTTTGATAACAATTTGATAGTTGCATGGGTAATAAAAGCGTTCAGAAATTGGTTACAATTACTCTGGTTACAGGCTCGTAACGTTTTAATAGCTGCTCCTCGCCGGTGTGGGAACTGGGAACAAGCAGCAGAGAGGCTCGTTTACGATGGAGCATGCACTTAACTCAACTAGCTGAGTCCCCCAGTTTTACCCGCGATATTATAGTTTACTCGTTTTTTTTTCTTCTTCTGGGCGATAAGAATCCTATTGGAATATGAATCCTGCCGGTTGTCAAACGTTTTAACTGTCTAAAAGGTACGATCTGTCCATGAGTCTGTTTTAGGATATTATGGACAGATGCACCGACCTAAATCTGTTTGACGGTAATTTAAACTCTCCAAGTGGCGAATTAATATGTCGAGTTACTTTACTGAGTTGACAGCGTAAACAAGTTCGAGCCCATTCACGGCAATTTGCGTTTACTTGAGGCCATACATAACGCTCAGTTACCAAGCGAGTGGTTGCCCGCGCGCCAGGGTGACTGAGGTTGTGACACCTGTCGAATGCAGCTCGACGGAATGCTGGTGTCAGGTATGGACGTGGTCGCTCAGTTGAAGTATCACAAATTACTGTGATATTTGTGCCAGGGATGAGGATGGGTTCGAGCTTCAAAGACGAATTCCCACGCATACTAGCTAGCTCCTCATCCGATTCTTGCGATAACGCGAGTGCAGCAAAATCCTCTTCAAGAGAAATAGACTCAACGCGCGACATGGCATCAGCTACGATGTTATCAACCCCTTTAATATACACTACATCAGTAGTAAACTGGCTGATGAAAGACAGCTGGTTTAATTGGATAGGCGGCAATTTCTCACGTCGTTGTACAAAAGCGTATATTAGCGGCTTATGGTCAGTGTAGATAGTGACGTGTTGTACCTCCAACAGGTGCCTGAAGTGTTGAACACTCTCGTACACCGCAAGGAGTTCCCGATAGTACGCCGGCCACTGAGCCTGTTTAGCAGTCAGCTTTTTACTAAAATAGGCTAGTGGCTGCCAATCATCATTATCGACGCGCTGTTGTAGGCAAGAACCAACGTGCGTTCCTGAAGCGTCAGTAAACAACCCAACCTCAGCACTGTTATTTGGGTGTGCTAAAATTGTAGCGGACGTCAAGCTTTTCTTGCATTCTTCAAAGCACTTTTCTAGCTCAGGAGTCCACACAAAAGGTTTATTGCCTTTGCCTTGAATAGCAGTGATTGCTTCAATTAACGGCGCTTGGTACTTAGCCGTACTTGGCAAAAACCGGCGGTAGTAATTGACCATGCCTATGAATCTGCGCATACCCTGAACTGTCTTTGGGGGCGGGTAATCCACCAGAGAACGAATTCTGTCCTCAGGAGGACGCGTGCCCGCAGCATTGACTCGATGCCCAAGGAAAGATACTTCTGCGGCACCAAATACGGACTTGGCTGTATTAATCACAACGCCATAGTCGAGCAATCGCTGGAACAAGATTTCCAGATGCTGCGCATGCGCTATTTGGTCTTTTGAGTAAACCAAAATGTCATCAACATAGACATAGCAAAAATCTAAGCCACGGACTACTTCATCGATAAATCTCTGAAAAGTCTGCCCAGCATTACGCAAACCAAAAGTCATATACAGAAATTCATATAATCCAAATGGAGTAGTTATCGCTGTCTTGCACACGTCGCCTGGATTCACCGGTATCTGTTGATAGGCCTTGACCAAGTCTATAGTACTAAAAACGGTACAGCCAGACAAGTTGTGCGCATAATCACCTATGTATCGGACAGGGTAGCGATCAGGAATCGTTCGGGCGTTTAATGCACGATAATCACCGCAAGGACGCCACGTTGAGTCCTTTTTAGGTGCGAGATGCAGAGGCGATGACCAAGAGCTATCAGATGGTCGGCAAGTACCAGCTCGGACCATATCTTCGAACTCTTTCTTTGCAATGCCCAGTTTTAATGGTGCCAACCGACGCGGTCTAGATGTCACAGGGGGACCGTCGGTAGTGTTTATATAATGTACGGTGCTGTGTTTAATAATTCTAGGTGCACCAGGTGGTCGCGTTATACTTGGGTATTTCTCCAAGATCGCTGTGAATGGCGAGTCAGGAAGAGATACTACCTTCACACTTTGCTGTTCCGCGGTATAAAGGTCCGCGGACGAAATAAGCCCAGTTTTACTATCGCACAGCTTACCTTTTGAGCAATCGGGTAAAAGCTGGTAATGCGACAAAAAATCTACGCCAATAATACCACTTTCCACATCCGCCACGACAAAGTTCCAGGTGAAATCCCGTCGTAGCCCTAAATTTAAGTTCAACTGTACCAGTCCATATGTGATAATCTTACTGCCATTAGCTGCAACTAAACTATATGATAATGGCTGAAGCGTACGTCCTTTTATAAAGCTACGAGGAACGCAGCAAATATCCGAACCAGTGTCCACCAAAAATTTCCGGTTGGATCTCCGGTCGGTCACGAAAAGGCGGCGACTAGCTGGCGAGCAACTGGATGTCGCCTTTAACAGTTGCTGTTTTGGTTTCCCTGATCACTAGGCGGGGAACCGGACCACTTACATGGAGGCACACATTTACGTGCTTTTGTCGCAAAACGGTCATGATAAAAGCACAAATCATAGTTACGTGAACGTGATCGGCTGCGACTACGATTACGGTTACGATTGAAGTCACGACTACGCGTACCAACATGCGAGCTGCAACCAGCAGAGGAAAGTGACGCTACTAAACGGGTCAATTCATCAACTTTTTTAGTCAGCTCCTGTACAAGATCAGTATTCGAGTTAGGCGAAACCGTACATACCTCCAATGAAGTTGATTGAGCGTTAATTTCAGCCAAATTGTCCGCTAGTTCGCTTAGCTCAGCCAACGATTCTAATCGTTGAGCAGCCAAGACAGTTTGAAGATATCGTGGCAACCTGCTCATCCAAATTGTCTTCAGAATATCCTCCGGAAATGCTGCACCGGCTAACGATCTCAGATGACGCAGAAAAAACGACGGCTTTTGATCGCCGATCTGCTCCTTCTCTAGAAGACGGCGTATTTTCTGCTCCCGAGAATCTGAGAACCTAGATATTATTGCGTTGCGCAATTTCGTGTAGGGTTGCTCCCTCGGAGGTTGGATTATGAAATCCTCTACTTCGCGAGTACAATTGGTATCGAGGTGCGCAACTGCGTAATTAAACTTTGTGATTTCTTGGCTAATATTATTGATGGAAAATTGCGCCTCTAAACTCGCAAACCATAGGGCCGGGCGATCTCTACAAAATGGAGGGGTACGTATAGATACTCTGTTAATCATTACCTTCTCCGTACCGCCTGTGCCAGATCTGCTGTCACTGCTTGACATTTCACGTCCACCCGTACCCGCGGAAGCTGGTTTGAAGTCTTCCTGCTCACTGTCACTCATGACGTGTGCTGTCATGAAAAACCATGCTAAGAGAAAAACAAAATTCAAAAACAAAAACTGAAAACAAAAGAAACGTGGGAGTGTGGTGTGCGCGAATGCCCTACAAAAAACATTGGTACAAAAATATCTTAAAAATATGTACAAAAATTCACCAAAATAAAATAAAATTAAATACACACACAAAAAAACACACAACAATATAAATCACACTGTCTTTTTAGTCCACACTGGTTCTTCCAAAAGATACTTCGACTTTAGTCTTGACGCGCTCCATGCGATTGTTGCCAGCAGTCAGCAGCACAGCTCTCGTAGTCGAATTCACCACTTCTTTTTCTACGTTTTCGTATTCTCGTCGACGAACAATCAGACGACCGTGGTCGCTTCACTCGTACCACCAAAGAAAGTACTCGTACCTATTTGCGTACCTTTGCTCTTCTTGTGTTCGAATCGTCTTAATTTATGTTGTGTTCGTATCGGGGTCACCAATTTAGGATATTATTACTCCTATTATTAAAACAATTTATTTTGCGGAATCGAAAACATCTATTTTTCACCTCTTGACAGATCTCTTATAAAACAAAACACAACTCTATTGAAATAAAATAATAAAGGCGACC
The DNA here is from genome assembly GCA_949125355.1 of Agriopis leucophaearia. Taxonomy (NCBI): domain Eukaryota; kingdom Metazoa; phylum Arthropoda; class Insecta; order Lepidoptera; family Geometridae; genus Agriopis; species Agriopis leucophaearia. The sequence goes on along the minus strand of OX421261.1, from coordinate 4,451,236 downwards.
GCGAAGGTCGCACTGGTGAAAAAGAGTTCCGCCACACTGTCATCTGTCATGGTGAAGTGTAGTCCATTGACATGCGCCATTAATGGTGTAGATGCAACTAATTTGGTTTGTATTTGGTCCATTAATATTAGTAGGTACATTTACTTAATGTATAAATTGATACAAACAGCAAAAATCAAAGTTTACGCTCTACTGTTAAGATTGGTACCGGCTTATAAAGCATTTTATCGTGCTATAGGTACTCGTATACTTACTAGGTACGACTACTTAAAAGCCCGATTCCACAGAAGTTTTGTCAGTTTTTTTTTCTCCCTTCTCCTTTGTTTGCTATATTATTACAAACACAATTCTCAATCGTTTTTGTTTTTTCTTCAAAAATTATGAAATTGAAAGTGGTGAAGGTAGGTACTACTGCATGAAAGCAATCATAGTATGTACACAAACAAACCGAAGTTGAAAGCAGACAGTGCTCTAACGTAGTTGACATTTAAACCAGCCGTGTTTGAAATCTGTAGTTCTGAATTTCTGTTTGAAATCTATGTGATATTTTTACCATACATACCTATGAAAAAATTACATACTATTTTGGATAAAGCAAGACCTCAAGGAGATAAAGCAAGTACTAGGTACTCGTCAGGCTGGTATTCTGATCTTTGATTTGGAGAAATTACCTGCGTTAGTGGCCATTGTTGACTGCCCCGGTGGCTCAGTTGGTAGTGAACCTACTTTCTGCGCTTGGGGGCGTGGGTTCGATTCCCATCTAGGACAAACATTAGTGTGATGAAAATTTGTGTTTGTTCTATGTCTGGGTGTTAATATATAATTAAGTATGTATTTAAAATATATATGTATGTATATCAGTCTCTGGCTGCCATATTACAAGCTTTGCTTAGTTTGGGGTCAGATGACCATGTGAGCCATAATGTCCTAGATATTTATTTATTTATTCTATGAATATCCGTACCTAAAAATCAAATTTACTTTTACTTATTGCAAAAGGGTAGCTGTAAAGAATTATTTTATTACAACACAGTGATCAAAGATGTTTTTAAAAATATATACGAGTACCTAGATAAAAAGTTTTAACAGTTGAGTCATTTCAGCCGTGCAATACAGATTGCCGTAAAATTAAGTTAAATAAAATAGTAGTAGGTACGTATTAATGAAATAACAAATTTAAATATTCGAAAGCAGTATATAATAGATTCACTATCATTACCGAAATGTAAATGAATTTAGGCAGTTTACAGCTACATGTCGAGAGAATACAATTCACACAATGTTATTATCTATACATATAATATATTCAATCCATACTAATATCATAAATGCGAAAGTAACTCTCTGGTTTGCTACATAATCAGGGCTAAACGGCGTAACCGATTTCAACAAAATTTTGCGAGGTAATAGTATGTATCATGAGGACGGACATAAGCTATTTTTTCTGGAGAAATCGCAGACGAAGTTGCGGGTACAGCTAGTAAAATATAAATCAAATTAAATAAAATACGTTTTTGTAATGTTATTATAGCAATCATTTTACAATACACATTCAATGATAGCAAAAGCAAAGTCTGGAATCAGAAGAGTCAGAGGTCGTTCAACAGTAATATGAGAGTAATATTGAAAACGATTTGTTGAGTATTGCTTTCAGACATTGCTGTAAGTAATAAAATATGTTTTTGATGCAGACCGCTTCCAACCAGCCCTATTGGAAATCTTATGTCCAGCAGTGAACGTCCTATGGCTGAAATGATGATTATGATGACCTGTTCAAAAGCCTAGGACGTGCTACTCTGAGTCGTTATTAATTTTATGCCTTGGTCATTTTCTCAGAACAATAAGCACTAAGCAAGCTCAGAAGTTTTCAGACCGTCCAACCATAGCGGGTACGTGTCTCTATCTAAACAAATCAACTTACTTTCTTTCTGTTTTAATCTGGTAATTTCTAAGCATATTCGTGAAAACCGCATTTAAATCCGTCCAGATACAATAGATTTATTTGTTTAGATTAAGGAAATTGTTGACAAAATAAAATAATAATTAGAATAGAGTTCATTAAGTAGTTCTAAATGATAATTAATTTCAGGTAGAGTGCCCAAAATGCTGGCCGCGTTGCCTCGCTGGATGGCGAGGATAACTTTCTGACCCAAATATAGGCCAGCTTTCTTTATCGAGCTTGTCTATCCATTACTCACATTACATAGTCTAGGAACTGAGAGAATAAATCACATTTAATTATGTACAATGGCGTATCATTTGAATCGTAGTCAAATTGTTTTATAGACCAGTGAAGCGTGTGACAATACCGCATACCTGCATTTATCATTTTGTTTTAGCTAGGAAGCAAGATTATAACAATATTTATATTAAGATACAGAAGGTAGTAGGTAATTCTTGACCTGGCTGGCATGCATTATTTGAAGGATTTTGCTGCTCCAACCATAATGGTGACGGCTCGTATATATTTCCAGTAAATAAAAATTATCCTTTGTAGCCAAAGACTTTCTATAACTAGACATTTATTGCAGGGTGAACATGTTCAGATAATTCATCAGTTGATGTATGTCAATGTGTTGTTGTATGGGCGTGTTTTTTATATCAGTATTGAAATAGATCTAAAATTTTTTTGCTACTCCTAAATCTATGAGTATTGATATAATAAAACACGCCCACTGATTCCACTGAACCTCAAGTCATTTCCGAAAAAGCCGGCGAACCGTCAACGTTTTTGTGTTCGTCTTATAATTGTCTATTAAAATTATTTAAAACTGCGCTACGTCTTGTTATAGCATAAAATAGAGCAGCAAAGATAGTCTTCCGTCTAATTTTAAAGACAATGGTATTAAATTTCACCAGTGAGTGTGTTTGTTTAATTAAATAATAATTCATTTTTAATACTGGAAGCCATCATTTTTTTATATTTGCTTAGCTGATCTTTCGCTTCCATCCCATTCTGTCGTAAACAATATTATAGCTACATCTCTTTTCTCCAACAAGGCGTGGTTACATAGGGATGTGATATTTCCGATATTGTTAACAATTTATATTATGTACCTAGGGAATCGATTGTTCTTAAGACAAGTATTCCTATAAAATTGGTAAAAAATTATAAGTACCTGGAATTATAATATATTGGCTAAATGGTCAAGAAGCATTAAAAATATGTTTGTTTATAATGTCTAGTTACTTAGCAACGGAGTGATTGATTTGCTGCCAATTTTTTTAACGTAATTTTATACGAAAATCGCTGTTTGTTTTTAGTTTAAAACGTCAAAATATACAAAGGTTTTTTTTCTTGTTACCCTTTTAGAACTTTTTAGGCTTCGCGCATTCGGTGCATTTGCCATCTTCAAGTCGCCTATGGATTATTTTTCGGGTTTATAGTAGAGAAAAATTACAGTATTGAATTATTTTTTTGTGTCAATTAGTGTTGCTATTTTCACCATAATTACGATAAATTTACCATATTCAGCACAAATCTACCACCTGAGCAATGCAAAGCACCTAAAAAATGGGTATTATTGCTTTAAGCGATAAGGCCGCCTGTTAAAACTCTAGATAATTACTGTAATTTATAATGTTATCCTTGTTTTTGTGGTTTTTAATAAAGAGTTATTGTATTGTATTACTTCAACGGCGTTACGGCGTATGTGCGCTGTCTCATTAACGGAAGTTAGCGTCGGCATCAGGGGCTGGCTTGCCTCTCGTATCAGTCCATAATATAACTTTCGCGATCGCGAATAGTCATGTGGAATTAGCCCGATATAAAATACCGCTCACTTCAAATGTATCGATAGTTTATTATGTATCGATAAAAAAAAATATTGTGTAGGGAATATCGTAGGTACGCCATCACTATGCTTTGTTTACATTTTGAACTGACGTTGAATGGGCTAATTAGCATTTAGTAACCCCTCACCCACCCCTCAGGTATTTGACTGAATTGTTTCCATTGAAAATAATCGTAACTACAAGCAAGGATGATTTTAATCGTTCTTGCTACAAGTATGGGCTACGAAGTAGCTATACCTAGTCTGTGTTTGTAGCTCTCCAACTCCGTGTCTCCGACCCTCTAACTCTATGCAAAACTAACAAACAAACTTTCCCATTTATAATATAAGTAAATATGATAGATCTATTTTTGGCCACTAAATCGCCTGATGGTAAGCGACAGTGAGGCTGAGGATGGAGAATTTTCTTTGGCCATATTTGTAAATACTATGCAAGGTGAAAGTGGGAAATATTTATACAACAGTTTCTGCAATCATTTCACTGTTACATGAAGATTCCAACGTTAATAACTTACGCGTACTGCAACTGAGTATATTTAATATGACTCAATCTGGAACCAAGACTCGAGCATAATAATGTTTTGTGATTAAGTCTGACGTCCAAAATTCACCACCAAAAATGAACTTCTGCACCCAAGCCTGTGACAAAAGGTCCGAAACTACTGCAAGTTCGCGGGGTTATAAATATAATCAAGGGGAACTCACCTTCCAAAATCTTCCAAAGATACCCGGCTGCATTGGGGTGCAGCCAGGTTATGTGGGATTGTACCCACTTAAACCCCCCCCCTGGTTACCAGCCTTAGTGCTTGTCAAGAAGGCTCCGGGATCTCCAGAGGAACGCACCAGAACCCTCAGCATTGTGCTACGACTGCTCCTGAGACGAATGCGTGTTGCCCTTCTACTCGCGACAACGTTGGTCATACAACATTGTTCTCTCCCTGGGTACGCTTAACTGGATGGTCAGAACCCCAACTTTGACCATCCCAAGCCCGGAGGTGACCAACTAGACCTGGGACACAATGCTGGTTCGCCAGCCACACTTCGGAGCTAGGTGAGTTCGCCTTACTAAGAGGGGTCTTAGTAAGGCGAACTCACCTAGCTCCGAAGTGTGGCTGGCGAACCAGCATTGTGTCCCAGGTCTAGTTGGTCAAGGTCGCGTGTCATCCAAATGTAGGCTGATTTTTCTCGTGATCTCAGGGTCGGTCTCCAATAAATGTTGTTTATAATTTATCGTCTAGATATATACCCTAATTTACCCAGCAGAGCAAAGGTCTTAAGTTGACGTAAAAAGTATATATTTGTCCTACAAAAGCGTGTACTACAAAAGTCCTGATGTATCGTATAGTGAACGAGGAGGCTAAATTTTCTGTAACCCACTAAGTTTACTCAAGCTTGTTCTAACGGACCATAAACATCAACCATTAAAGCCTATCTTAATCATCTAAGTCCATCCGGCAACAATACACTCGTCCTATAAAAATTCCGATTTCACCACAAGTAATACAGAGTGAAGGAACTCTTAAAAAATCCCATTGCATTAAAAAATAGATATAGAGGGAGTGATTACGATGCATTAGTAGAATTAACTATATCAACTATCCATGACCGTTGCCTTGTACTTGGTTGGGTGCATCTCAGTACTAGAAGGTACCAGCGACTTGATACTCACCGTATTCTGGCTGTCATGGTCTACTCAATCGACATTTTTTTTCTTCTGTGGAGCCACTGCAATACATAGACCTCATCCAAGGCACGCCATTCAGACATATCTTCGATTTTTCGCTTAAGGGCAACTACCTTACGTATATTGTCACTTTATTGAGTCTCAGAGTGTCCTATGCTACGTTTGCCGTTTTGTAGTCTCTACTCTACTAGAACGAGTCTACCCCAGCGGTTTTCCGTTCTGCGACAAACATGACCGGCCCACTGCTGATTCAGCTTGCAACTAGCAGTTTGATTGTCTAGCTGTCCTATCAGATTACTTCGTTACGAACACGATCCACGGAACACTATTACTCCTAGATACGATCCATCAGAGAAATGGCGATATGACATCAAACTCTGGCACCTTGCACTTTGGCCAACGTGAAGACGTGCGACGCCAGTATCCTCTCTTCAGAAAAGAAAAAAGATACCAACCAATGTGATTATTTTGTATTTGCTTAGTAATAGTTAGTACAAGGTAAGTAGCGCAACGCGGATACGTCCGTATTGCGTGATGTACTCGCACGCGACATCTGCTTGTGTTATACTCCTATAAGTGAATGAATGTGCATTCGTGCGGTCCACTTACGCACTGAAGTTACGTACTAACAGCGACATTGGGAAATAGGACAAGCTGCTTTTAACAAGCCATAATATGGAAAGCAACGTCGCGGGAACAATCTTCATTAATACGTACCTATTTTATGTATAGATCAGACAGGGAAAAAAGAAGGAGGGAAGTGTTTTAAAAATACTGTTACAATTATCTATTTAAAAATGGCACAGTGAGAAATATTTACGAGTACGGCAATGATGTAGCGGATCAAGCAATCAATAGCAAAGCTCAAAGACTACGACAGCTGGTGACTAATAATACAACTCCCCTCATGCGCTCATTACAAGAGTACGAGTAAATGCACTTTTCATTGGTTTTGGTTTTCCACGGAGAGCGTACGTGATAAAAGAAATCAAGTTTTTTTTTACATTATTACAAGCTTTTCGTATTCCTCGCAACGAATCCTGTCATTTGATACCCATATCATCATGACCCTTTTTTTTATTCAATAATTTAGCTTGCGTTTGTTTTTCAGCATCTGGACTAGGAGGAACACTCTTGCTTGGAAGAATGTTTACTGCAACTTTTTTCCGCTATTCGCTTAGATCTGGCGCTAAATGTCCCGACACCCACTCTGTGATTTGTTGTCTAAGTCTTTGGTTGTAGCAGTTGATTGAATTGTTACACAAACTTATCCAAGAGACACTTATTATTCTAATTCTACTTAACACAGTAACAGCACATTGCAAATTGAACGCACCGCACTGCAAGTCGAACCGTACCTAATTCTTTCAGGCGTGAAAATTAATGTTATAAATGAGCTCGCGCACCGTTGCCATTATCATATGAGCTTGAAGGCCATTGCGGTTCCCACTCGTACTGTTAAAAATATACAGTTATTTTTTTCAAGAGCATCCCGTCGTCGTCAACAGCAGAAGGCGACAATGGATTTGATGAAATTGGTCGGTATCTTTGAAAATTACGGTGTTTGTGATAGTGTTAAGTGAATCAAGGATTGTGACAGTGAATGTGCAATGTGTGGGAGCAGTACCTTCTAAGAGGATTCTGTGGGGAGAATTAGAAGCTGATTCAAGTAAACTATTTAGTATAAGAAAATAGGAGGGTCAACTTAGATTTCTCTTGTGGCTTCGTTGGTATTGAACCTACCTTCTGCGCTTGGGGCGTGGGTTCGATTCCCACCTAGGACAAACATTCATGATATGAAAATTTGTGTTTGTTCTTTGTCTGAGTCTTAATATCTATTTAAAAGTATATATTTACGTATATCAGTCTCTGGCAGCCATATTACAAGCTTTGCTTAGTTTGGGGTCAGATGACCGTGTGTGCAATAAATGTCCCAGATATTTATTTATAAAAATGTATGATCTGGTGTGCCTGTGATAAACTTTCTTACATATAAAATATTAACTTGATTTGTCTGAATAGGCATGTGCACTATTTTTTTATTACCTCATAAAATCTGATCATAAATAGAGCCTATCACGAAATCAAAATTTGTACAAAAATATATAAGTTATAAGTATTTTAACTTCATGCTAGACATAGAGCACACTATAGCACGTTATAACGTTGAGCCGTACGCGTGCCATACAAATGGCGTACTAACACACGCTTTGCGGGACAGGGATAGACCATCTGGGCCCTTATTCCGTACGGGCAAACGCGCGCTATCGTGGCCAGGTTAAGGTTATCTCAAAAAGTTGGCCTCTATTGCTTAGAAAATAAAGTTCAACTTTTGGAGGTTAACGTAACGCGCCACGATAGAGCGCGATTGGCCCGTGCAGAATAAAGGTCCAGCTGTCTATCCCCACCAAAAACTTTAAACGGTTTTAACTCAGCTAATTAAAAAAAAAAAAAGTATGTGTAATGTATTTAATTATATACTACCAAGCCTGTTATTTATAATAATTGAAAATTAAGACACAGGCGGACTTTTCTAGACAACAATTATTTTACACTCAGCCTCAGAAAACTTATTTAATTAAAATGTGACAACCTATCTGAGCAATGCCGTAACAAACCTATGTAATCTGATTAAAAAAATCTGAACTCTGACATTTATTTTCATGAGAAAAGCATTTCCAAATTGTTTCTGCCTTTTTAGGGTTCCGTAGCCCGACAAGGAACCCTTATAAATTCGTTCTGTCCGTCCGTCTGTCTGTCTGTCTGTCTGTCCGTCCATCCAAATTTTTTAAAACCTTCTAACTTCTATAATTATTAAGATAAGTGCATGCAACTTTGCATAATGACAGTTGTAATATAGATCTCAATTTTAAAAGTATAAAAAATATAACATTGCATTTTAGAGGTGGCTCTGGTAGATGTGAAATGGGGATGAAAATTTCTTTTCACTCCAACTACTCGTGTAGGGTATCGTAGAAAAGATCTTTTAAAATGAAGGTAACGTTTGATACATCACTTTTTTATAAAGTCTATACTTTGCGAAATATGGCCCGCTAAAGTGGCAAAAATTTGGTCCCCCCCCCCCCTGTATTTCTAAACTATAAGACATAAAAACTTGAATCTTACAATTACAGATACGTCATATTTAAAACCTTAATTCAAAATTATTTCGAACATTATCTGATGATGATTTTTTGAGTAACAGCGATAAAACTGTAATAAATTCAAAGCGTTCTAGCTCATGGGTCATTGACCATGTTGTAAAATAGTCTTAACAAATAATGTTTCTCAATCAGTTTTCTCTATGTTTGTTTAAACATAGAGAAAACTAATATGGACTGATATGGATGGATATGGCTTCATAAAAAGTATATGCTATGTCGGGATGGTACATCTCTGAAATTTGGCTATGTCCACAGAGCTTCGTTCGTTCGAATTTTTCTATAACCATAATTTTCTGAACTATGACTACAATTATATGGCTTTGATTACGGAATTCTACCATATGCGTGTCTCTACACGCTCTTGGCCAATTATCTAATGCATAAACTCACTCCAAGCATTCATTTGCTCTGACAGCTGCAGTGACATTAAAAATTGCAATGAAAACCATGAGTTCTAATCAATTTCGCTAGCAGGTTTTTGAACATAGTCCAATGTTAGGGTAATGTTAAGGTACCCGAAATACTGGGGATTGGTGGTATCAAATTGCAATCGCGCTCCCAGTGATCAAGTGATTCACGTTAAAAATATTTTTTGTCTTTTTTTTAGCGATTGTCTACTTAATTGTGAATAAAAGAATATGATTAAAAAAACCGAAATACTTCAGTGAATTATTAAATGAAAATGTTTTGATTCAGCTTTTTAGGATGACTGCTACATCCACAGAACTATTTTTTTTTATCTATGGCTACATCAGAGCTAATCTTGCTAGGACTGAATTTAGGTAGTTTTTAATAATTGAGACAAACAATAAAACGGTAGCTATAGTCACAGAAAAGATAATCACTCAAAACATAAATATATAGTCTAAGGTTAGAAAATTAGGGAATTAATCTCGTTTATAGAACTTTTGTGAGGACGGTTGTTTTTTTACGGCATTTTCTTGTGACAAAATATGGTGGTTGTACTATAGATACTTAATTTTCCGCAGCATACTAAAACGCACATTTTCATTTCCTATAAAATGACCTTAATTTCGAAGCTACGTAGCAGCTGATTGAAATTACATTTTCCTTCAAATGTTTCTATGGAACTGGTGGCTATTCCTAGAACCCAAACTAAACACTTCCGTAATTTTTTGATTTTATTTCATTGCCACTCTAGATATTTCTCTCAAAAAATATGACGATAAAAGCTTTCGATACTATCAGTATTATGATCTGATATCGCTACAAATATCCCTCATATAAATATCTATCTATCTATATCTATACATATAATAAAAACGTAGAGATAAAAAAATCTGTAATTGCGAGATAACAAAAAAAAAATCACACAGGTCGTCTTAAAATAAGCAGCTGAACACGATAGGACAGTTTTTAGAATTTTTGTCTGTTTGTTTGTTTGTTTGTTTGTTTGTCCGCGCACATCTCCTAAACCACTGGACGGATTTAAATGCGGTTTTCACGAATATGCTTAGAAATTACCAGATTAAAACATAGGCTACCTTATATCATTTATTTTAATTCTTTATTTTTACATAAACGAAAATAAAAATCAATGATTTATTTCTTCGTTACACGAAACGTAATATGAGAATCGTCACATAGCCTCAAGCAAGGAGATCCAAAGTAAAGAGAATGTTATTGACATAGCCATGAAAATTTTGAAACTGTCAACTGTCATTCGGTTAATCAGTTTAAATTTAAAAAAGGTTTTTTAACCTTCTTAGATGAATGAACGAGTAGATCAAGCATGTTATAGGCCTTACAACCTCTTTGGTGGTTCATTCCAGAGCATGGAGTAGGAGTTTTACATTCTCTTGGTTTTATTCTATGTTAGCATTTAAAACACAAAATATACCGCATCCTATTTTAATTCAGTCCCGCGAATAGAAATATTCAAAAAAGGCCCTTTGTACATGAAAATAAACCTATACAACAAAATTCCGAACGCAATAAAGAAAGAAAGAAATAATAACATTTTTCCAGAACCAACTTCGTAAGTTTCTAACCCAAAAATGTTATTACGAGATAAAAGATTTATTCGACGATAAATTTTAGAAAATTATAATTAGAAAATAAATAACGATATATAAATAGTTAAGAAAGTAGCGTCATAAGTTTTGTATTATCTCATATATAATTAAGTAACCTATCACACTAAGTATGTTTTTTTTTGTTTTGTAAAATTACTTCACCCTAGGTTAAGTTTGAATAGTATATATAATATTTATGTAATAGATTTAGCTATACTTAAATTTATATGTTTATGTCTGTGGTCTGGTTTTGTGAACAGCCACTACATAAGTCATTGCTGCACCCTTTATGCAGGGTATATAAACTTAGCTTTTAGAAGAATACAGTGTATATTTGCAATAAGAATATAGAAATAATTTTATTTTACTGTGATATTTTAACAGATAAATAGAGTAGTTCCATTTCATGGCTTTTTAATCAAGGTATACATACAAATGCACGCGAAATAAGAAATAACTAGCCAAGAGTGTGTTAAGACAAGCATTATGTCAGGGTTCCGTGGCCAGCGAAACTGGACAGTCAAATTTCAGAGATGTATATCATCCCGACATGACATGATATACTTTTAATGGTTTAGACAAAAAGAAAATTTCAAAACATGCTCTGCACTGTGGTCACATTATCTTTTTGATTTGAAAACTGTTGACGGTGTTATTTATTACTTTTATGCTTCTATCAATACTTCACACAGTGCGACTTAAAATAAGCAGCTGAACATGTTAAGGCAGTTTATAGAATTTTTGTTTGTTTGTTCACGCACATCTCCTACACCCCTGGAAGAAAATGCGGACGGATTTAAATGCGGTTTTCACGAATATGCTTAGCTATGACCAGATTGAAGTATAGGCTATGTTAGTTTGCGCAAGGCCGGATTAAGGGAAGAAAAAAGGATTGAAGGTTTATATGAAAATCTACGCGTACGAAGTCGCGGGCAAAAAAACTAGTATCAAATAAATGTGTAGATCGTACTGTCGTACCTATCTAAATAGAAGAAATATCTGATATTGGTTCCGCTTGCACAAAATTGCTGTTGGCGTGATTCAGTAAATGGAACAATTGTTTGCAAATTTACTTATTTTTCGTCATAAGCTTGGTTTTTACGTCATCTATCGGAATATGGTCTATATGGTAATAAACTCAAAGCTACTGAACTGATTTTAATGTAGTTTCCACGAATACGCTTTCCGGAATACCATATTATGTATTTAGATTTTTGAAAATAACATTGATATATATTTGTACTATTTATTATCAATTTTTTTCTATTTTATTTTTTATGTTTGAGGATTTTGGCTTCACATGCCTTTGATTTTGCTAGTGTTTATTAATCATCTTCAAACAAGTCATATTTAAGCCAAGTAAGTCACGGTCAAGTCCAAGGCACGCCCTAGTAAAGCCGTGGATGCAATACTAGAGACTTCTGTGGGATTTTAGAAAAATTACGAAATGCATGATTCACATATTTATATCACTTTCCTACACTCGAGCACGTTCATAAAGAATATACCACCATTATCACACATTAACACTCAAAGTAATACAAGTTTACGAAAATTATACAATAGGGCGACATGTTATTTTCACGTTGGCGCCAAACATCATCATGTCATATGAAATCTCAATTGTTATATCAGTACCAAAATGGACTAAGAAAAATTTTTCAAATATTTATCATCACGTCTGGTTGATGCAACTCGTGACCAGAATGCTGGCCTCTACTTTGCTCAAAGAGTGAGCATCGCCATACAACGTAGTAATGGGGCCAGCATTTTGGGGACGGTTCCCGCTGGTAGCGGTTTAATAGATTAGTTTAGTAGTTAGGTATTAACATATCGTTTTTTTTATTTTTTTTTACTATTGGAATGTTGTTTAAGTTATTGTACTAAGATATAATATATAAAAAAATATTTTTAAAAAATTGTATGATCTTCTGTTCTATTCACATGACCGTTACCTTGGTACAGTGCATTCATATATCACAATTGTATTATTAGAACAACAGATCTAGGATGTGGTTCACAGAAAATTAAGCAGTAAACAACACAAAAATTGTGATGTCGATTTTTTTTTTGCATAGCAAATAAAATTGTAGGTCTGTGATATGATCCGTTTTTTTTTTAAGTTTACTTGATCAAGTGTATGATTCAAGAAAATTTGTTTAGCCGTATAAACATATTTTATTTGATTTTATTGACATCGTTTTAAATTTATACTTGTTTTCTTATTATTGGCTCTACTGAGTCTTATAACGTATTTAGCCAGTGACAAATATTTATTTTATTTTATTTTTTATTTCCAAACTTACAACTACCTTCACAGGTATATTACCTAATGCGATAGCGTAGCAACATACAATTAAAATCTAATATAACTTAATATCTATCTATATAACGTGATATGATATGATTTCAAGTAAAAGATATTTAAAACTGGATATATTTGGATAAAATAAAGTTTGGCTCTAAAATAAAGTTAAACCATGCTAGGTAAAACGATAAAATGACAGTCCGTATCAAAAAAAAACACACTAATCTCACTAATATCATACGAGTATATGTGAAAGTTTGGATGGATGGATGGATGTATGGAAGGATGTTTGTTGCTCAATAACGCAGGGACGGTTGGATGGATTTGGATGAAATTTGAATATACATTGCTTATGTCCTGGATTAACACATAAGCTACTTTTCATCATCATCATCATCACCGATTTTCATCACCACGCGGGTGAAACCGCGGGGTGAAGCTAGTCTACAATAATTTCTAAAGTTGAGTAACTAAACTCTTCAGTTTATATGTAACCCGATGGATTCCTTCATATTTTTGGTTCCGTAGCGTAATCTTTATAGTTTTTTATCTGTTTATACACTACGTGTATACGAAGTTGTGAATAAAATAGATAGGTAGAGATCTTTCATTCTAAATATCTTTACGTATACTGAAGAATTTATTTAAATCGGTTTATATAGTTCTGAGAAGCATTTAAAGTTTTTGGTCGGATTAGGAATGGTTTTTTTTTACTTCTTTTTTCTGTGAGACCTCACAGAAAAGAGAAGTAAAAAAAAAACTTTTCTGTGGATGCTCTATACCTTACCCGCAAAGTGAGTGGAGTCATTATGGAGTTTATATGGCGTAAGCGACGTCATTTGCGAGTACGGTGCGCTCTCTTTCTAGTGTCTAGCAAGACATTAAATTGGTTTTATCTTCCTTGATTTTTATCACATTTTATGTTGTGGGATATGAAATCTAAAAAACCGATAATGCTATACTATTTTGTCATTGAATTCTGACAGAAATCCGACTTTTCCTTTGCAGTTCGCTCTTCTGGTTGCTGTTGCTACCGTCCGGATCTCGGCAGAAGGACCTAAGTAAGTATCAGACAGAATACAGGGCTTTTCGGAAAGAGTATGCTAAGCCTAAAAAGGCTTAAAGTACTCACTAACTTTAACTAAGGGATCAAACCAGAAATCGCATATATTTTTTTAATAATAATTTGGATATTTTTTTCGTAATTTCAGGATTGGTCCCTTAGTACCAGAGCAAATTATAAAACTATTTTGAAGGAATTTACATAATGAATTTGCGGATTGACGTTTGATGTAAAGAAAAACAATACTTTAACCAGGAATAGTAAAGCCTTTTTATTAATCGCCTTCACGAGTTTTGGCTTCATAATGAATAAAACAGGTCACATTGTATTATTTTCCCAAACTTGTGTATTCTCAAGTGTTAATGTGTAGTAATGTTAGGTTATTAATTAAGTGCCCGTGAACGTGCTCCAGTGTGGGCAAGTGATATAACGAGGCGAAACAAGTCTTTTCGCGTGGTTCCCAAAACTTCGTAGTTGCCCCTTAATTAAATCTTCACCATAATTAATAGACCGGTGACTTAATTTGCTTGACTCTGCCTGTGACTTGTAACAATATTTCATAAAGTTGAAAATATTTCAATACTATACACTGGAATAAGCACAAGACGTGCAAAGCCAAAATACGAATGATCCGAAGATGAAAGAAAGAAAAAATTTACCACAGTTTCAAATTTCTTTTATTACTAGTGATGTTGCCCGCGACTTCGTACACTTAGATTTTCATATAAATTTTCAACCCATTTTTTCTCCCTTTATCCGGCCATTGCGCAAAATAACATAGCCTGTAGTTACTTCAATCTGGTCATAGCTAAGCATATTCGTGAAAACCGCATTTAATTCCAGTGGTGTAGCAGATTTATGCGTGGCCAAACAAACAGACAAAAGTTCTAAATACTGTCTTAACGTATTCAGCTGCTTATTTCAAGAAGGTTACCCTTTGTTAGTCCTTCAAACGTATCATATTAGTCATTGTTAGTCGTCTCTCAAGGTTCCCTTAGTCCATCTCAAATGAAGACAAATTAAGACATTACGTCATAGATGATGTCATCAGATCTTCAGGCATCATTTATTGTGGTAACATTAATAAAGGAACCCTCATCATCATCATCATGGGAATCAAGGGAATTTTAAGGATAGGAAGAGGTAGATTCTATAAATATGAAGATGAATCTATCTGGACCCTTACTCATTAACTAGGTAATTCACGCACGAAACGCAGCGCGTTATTAAGTTACCCTCTAAAAGTTTGGCTTCTATTCCCTAGGAAATAATGGCAAACTTTTTGAGATTAACTTAATGCACCGCGTTACGAGCGTGTCTGTAGTTATAAAATCAGGGGCGGGATGCATTATTAATCTAATTAATTGCTGTATCGAGTAAACGAGTAGACTCTTTCAACCCTTACAAGTATGCGAAAGTGCTTTCCCTCATTATGTCAATGCCATGCGATGGAAACTATAAGCATTGTCAATGTCAGTGTGCCGGCCGCTGCGATTATTTGCTATGCGTTAATTGGATAATTGGAGTGCCGCCTGTAGCGTACTGTGGATAGAAAGTGCAAGTAGGTATATCTCGCACGGTGTTCCTCACATTATGTAAAATGTATGATACAAATTATGAAGTCATATATCGAGTGTGACAGCGACGCGGCGAAGCGAAAGCCGCACGTGCTACCGTAACACGCGCTCTGCCATTGACACCACGGGTGCGGAACAACTGTGATTATTAAAAAACGCGCGCATGCAACCCACTTAAAGCAGAAATACTGCCATTATAATCGTTCATTGTTGCAGGAAAAAGATCCGCATACATCTACCACAGAAGGTGAAGCACATTCATCATCACAAGAAGATATACATAACGAATCATTCCGCCTCGTCGCAGTACGCACCAGCGTACATGCCGAGCGCGGAGGGAGCGATGGTCGTGCCAACCAGCGTGGCGCTACCGGCCGTCAGCAGCCTGCTGCCGGTCAGCTCTGTAGAAATGTACGAGGAACCCGCAGCGCGCGTGCCATCCAGCTCCAAGGTGCTGCCGCTATACCATGCACGTGGCTACTACGGTCCCAATCACGTCGAGTGGGACGACCAGGAGTACGATCTGTCACCACCGCCTCAACCTACGGACCACTCTTACCCCACGGCCTTCTCAGGCCCGTCCTCGGCCGCTGCACCTCTCTCTCACTACCCACAGAAAAAGATCAAGGTTGTCAAACTAAATGAGCCTCCAAGAAAGAAGGTAGTTCGAAAAGGGAAAATGAAAAGAATTCAGACGCCAACAAAACCCCAGCTTGACGAAGAAATTCCAGTTTCCACCTTTCATGAACAATTCTATTCAGACTTAGATGGGTCAAGGACTCTAAAAAAAGTAAAAAAACCGCAACGTGTTGAAAAAATAATTGATGGCGATACCGAACACATTCACACTTACAGTGAAGAACATGTTCACAAACTAGTTTACGACGACGGCACGTCTAAGCTGATCGGAGTTGATTCGGCCGGTAGTATGTCTGCTCTTAGTCCTTCACATCAAATATTTCCCATTAAAAATTCACTTCTAGCCCTGTCACCGGAAGTTCTGACGGGATTCACATCGATCGGTTCAATGGGTACACCGTCTCATTTAGAATATGCTGCGTACAATCCTCACGACGTCACTCATGACCATGTTTTCCACGATCACGGTGAAATACCGTCCAATGCGGATGTGTCAAAGGAAAACTTGCCTTATCTACCAAGAGTTTCCTATAACAGTCAAGGAATTCCAATCGGTGGCCATGGTGCTAAAAGTCATAAAAACAAATTTCCGTTACAGCCATATTCCAAACCTACTAGACCGACAGCTCTAAATGATTACACCTACTATGAAAACATGTATACTCCTTATGCTAGACCTCGGCTGCCAAAAACTACGAATCCATCGTCACTTTACGCTCCCACAACCAAAATGGGATTGGAAGACTACAGGCCAATTCCATCCCATAAATTGAGAGATAAGGGGAACATAAAATCCCATAATGTGCCCCAAGTACCAGCATTATATTTCGGCGAGAAGCAAGCCCCTGACTTCCGCATGCAGCAGACCAGCGTTCCATCACCATTTGCTGTATCATCGACTATTGTCCACGACTACACGCCTAAAGTCTACCCAAGCCAGACGTCTGGTACCTTCGGATTTAACAGATATAGAGACCCTTTACAAAACTTCAAGGGCAGTAGCTATACGAGCAACTTTGATTTCAATTCGGTGGCTTCAGCATCATCAAATTTGTACACATCAGATGATAAGTTTAATCCGTCACCAACTTATCCAGGTAAAAGAGGTAAGAAAAAGTCTATATCCACCCAGAATATCAGGATAGGTGGATTAGATCACCAGACTACGGTAGATCATTTAGGGGACTCTGGACTTTCGTCATTTCTGCATGATGGACTTCCGACCGCTTTGGATTTCGGGCAAACTAAATCCCTAGATTCTGCTACCTCCACTCCTTACACGATACGGGAGTCATCTTTGGTTCATCCGTATTACTCTGCCATGGCAACGAAAGCTTTACACGGCGGAGACCCGATGCAAGGAGAGGCATCCAACACGAACTTTCAATACGTCGAAGCTCCCACCACAGAAATTACCCTGGTAGCAACAACAAATGCTCCACTTGATTATTTTGAGCAAGAGAGTACAGATCACGTTCCCATCGAATCAACAGAGGAGTATATGGAAAAAAGACCAAAATACAGTATGAAAGATACAAAAGTAACCGTATCAAATATTCTGAAAGATACAAGGCAGAGGTATTCAGATGTACCACGCACGAGGCACTGGCACTCGCACGGCTTGGAGTCACCACCGCCGCCGGGAAAATCGAAGAGCCGAAAATATGGTGACAAAATTTAAAAACTTCGAACTTTTGTACATTTATTTAAGGTGTAATTTATAGATACTCGTGATTTTAGGTCTACAAAGGTACGTTTAGTGTTGTGTTATATGAATGTTGCTTTTATAGAAAAATTTTCTTGTTATTTATGAAATGCTATGTAATAATAGCCGTCGTAATAAATCTCGATCATAAGCTAAGTAAAAGCGAACGACAATAATTTTCATGCATTTTTCACGAACTATAAGCGATGATGTAAGTAATAAATCAAACTACATATTTTATACTGTTTATTTAATACATACCTACTAATATATCTGATGACACCGAAATATGGCTATAAAGAGAAATATGGAAACACCTATAATATTAATTATCATGGTAAGTAATAATATTATGATTTTATCAATCAATAATTGCTTATAACATCAATACAACAAGATAAATGTTTTTTTTTTTTTTACTTTGATATAATATATAATGTACTCGTACCTCAGCCAGTAATATTATAAAGACAAGTTCGTCGTCCATTTCAGGTATAGCAATGCTGGGCTCGCCCATTGCTATTGACAAACATGTAGGAGAAGTAGTAGAGTACTTTCTTGTGATTATTATAATTTTCGTGACTTTACCTTTCGACTTAATCATGTTCATTACTGGAACTTTGAAAGGATTTTCTATTGTACTTCATTTATAATGACATTTTCAGAATCTAAAATTGCATGTAGAATAGTAATTCGTAGTGTATAGGGACCTACTTTTACTCTGATTCCTGGGTATGCAGTGAAATTCTTATACACTTTAAAATATCTACGTACAAATAGGTTTAATTCAATTATATGTGATAAGATAATTTGTATGCGACCCTTCGAATCCCAGCTGACTGAAAACAAGCATAGCATTTTACTTCAGTTCGATTTACTTAACTTTGAGATGATTTTATGGATGATTACAATTGAAATTGTACATGTTTAGCATAATGCATAAAAACAGATAATCAAATATAATAGAAGAGATAATTGATAAGACAAGTAGGATATTTTAGATAATTATACTTAGTGTGAATTAAATACTGTGCATAAAGATTTTAAAAGTAGTTAATTAGGCCAAAATTCTCAAGCAAATTTCTCCAGCAGTGAAGTCAGGATGTATTGCAAACGGTCATTCATAAATTTTTCAGTTTCAGGTTTGAACGACTGGCTTATCACATTTTTTGGACATAGTATTTCACTGTCATTTGGAATGGTGTAAACAGTTGGTTTAATTGTACCTGGAGGGTATTCCACGGCGTCTACAACCTCTGGTTGTCCCTTATTGTCATTCAGATTATTTGGGAGCCCAGTGGTGTCCTTCTCGTTTCGCGATGTTGCTGCCTTCGCATTCGAAACTAAATATGGTGTTTCAAAAGTGGTGGTGGGAATAATATTATTATTAACGTCTGGTTTGGGATCAACAGTCTCCGTTAGATCATTGGTTTTGGTGACACAATTGCCAATAATAAAATGAGATTCAACACCATACATATGAGGCCAGTAAATTTTGGACCCTGTAGAATGATCAGGGAAATCCACATAATCATCATTGGGACTTGGAATCTTGGTAGTAAAAGCATCTCCCATTATTATTTTCTCTGATTCAAATTCAGCTTTCCCCAAGGATCCTGAAAACGAAATAAAAGATCCAAATCCAGATTTCTGACTTTGAAAACAAACAAAATATTTGGTCTTATCTGTTTAAAATGCTGGATACGTAAAATGTTAATAGTAAGTACAGGGGCCTTATGCCCAACTCTAAACGTGGGCCCGAATAGGTGCAGTTTTCAAAATCACGCAAATACGATCCTAAACGCGCCGATATATGGTTTGCGGTCGCGTGATTTTGCAAACTGTACCTTTTCGGGCCCGTGTTTAGAGTTGGGCGTAAAGCCCCAGGTCCTTATTATCTATCATATATGAGATTCATTGCCATAAACGCGTGATGTCATAGCATTTTTTTATTGAACACCAAAACAAAAATTACAAAAAAAACTATTTACTTATACATTTTTTTTTTAAATACCCGATAAAAAAGCTTTACACGGTTGAACTGAACTTCTTGAATCATAGATATATATGACCACCACAGAAAAGAAAAAATATTGTTTAAATTAGAACAGCTGTCAAGGCATTTGTGTAAGAAATTTGTTGTAGCCACTTGCACCCATATAAACCCTTAACAACTGTGTTAGCAACTGTGACGCGGAGTTTGACGCGTTGACATAAATAAGAATGAACATTCTTTAAAAAGACATAAATAAGAATGACTATTATTAAAAATACATAAATAAGAATGAACATTCTTATTTATGTCACAATACCTGGCGACAGATTTTCCTTCTCATTTCCGTTATATTTACTTCTCTTTTCTGTGATGACCACTCTCGATCAAGTCTCCTTTCAAACAAAAACAAACTAAATCAAAATTGGTTTAGCTGTTTGGGTACTACGAAACCACAGACAGACATACAAATACTCAGTCACACATACACACAGATACAGGTTTTAAACTAATACTTACCTCCCCTCTTTTTGCGTCGGGGGAAAAAAATACTTTCGGCAATGTATGGAATTACAACAGTGGGTTTGCAAAGATTTAAATCTCTTGTAGGAAGCTATCCATATTCTCATAGTAATGTTAAGTGCGGACATTATATAACACAAAGTAACTGATAAAGAGCTTAGCTTATGAATGCAGCGCATCTAGTAGCCTTTCCTTTCCGGGAACGTATCTTGAAATGATACAACTTTTTATGTTCACGCCGCGCCGCCGCTGTGCCGGTATAAAAAGCTTTGCATGCTTGTTACATCGATCTTTCAATCATAACAAAGATTCAAAGGTTGAGTTTATCACATAACTCCTTACAATTCTTTATCTGCAGAATCACGAATAATAGATAACATTGTGTGCTGATTTATGCAACGATTAGTCGTATTCCCATGATTAGTGAGAGAGCACATGTCCAAAACCATGTATTGCAGTTATACAAGCCCAACGATCTATGTGTATTACGTGAATTTATTTTACAAACCAAACAACCTGTAGGTATGTTTGGTTTGTACAATTAATTCACGCCAAATTAAATTTGTATTTGATATTAAACCTGTCTCTCATTTCTTTGCTCTTTGACATTTACGCTTTACATAATCAAAGCGTTTACGCCGATAGCACACTTCCGCCACGATACCGCTACTCGTTGAAATATGAACCTTATATAATGTTTCTTACAGCACAGTTTCAGATAAACGTGGTAGAAACGCCAAACGTGTCGAGCGGCGGTTCCGTTTCAAATTTGCTGTTTAAATTACTGCTGTATATTACACTATATATACCTAATGTTTACATTTAAACTAGGTTTCGCTGCTAAGGTATGGCTGAGGTGTGCTATCGGCGTAAAAAAGCGGAAAGGAGGCGGTAATTTTCTGTAATGACTATTTTTCAATTCAGTCTAATCGAACATGCTAATTGGCCACTTTTTTTTATAAAATATAAAAATGCCCGAAGGCCTCAATCGAGTGGGCTCTCAATCGACATGAACATGGACAAGACGGTGGTCATGGCAAATTTCCATGTTGTGCCCGGGTGGTGAGTTCCTAATATGATACTGGGGTCAGTATCATATTAGGAACTCAGTTCTAGAAGATGCTGACGCGTATGTCTACCTAGGACAAACAGTCAGAGGTCAATCGGCGAATCCAACTCGGCTTGGTAGCGTTCGATAAACTTTGCAACGTCTTCTCGTCCAAAATACCCGAAAGTCTTCAACCAGTGTATGTTGCCAGTGATGACATACGGCACTGAAACGTGGATCGTGCTCTCTCACTATGGGCTTCATTAGCAAGCTCAAAGTCGCACAATGAGCTATGGAGCGGGCTTTTCTCGGGGTTTCTCTACGAGATCAAATCAGAAATGAGTACTGAGAATCCATAGACGAACGAAAGTTACCGACATAGCATAAAAAACACCACCTAAGGGTGAGGATTTGAGTTACTTTTATTTCAGTCTATCTTATTTTCGTCTTCAGTATATTATATAGAACTTTGGGAGTATCCTCACCTTACCCTTAAGTGGTGTTTTGGCATAAAAAACACCACTTAAAGGTGAGGTAAGGATTTATAAATATTTCTTTATGTATCTATTGGCGTGGATAAAGGCTGGCAAAGTCACGAGAAAAATCTAGTCATCCGTTCGTATCTTGAAATTAGTAATAATAAATAGAAAAACAACAACAATTAATAACTTAAACATTCTTTACATACTACAAAAGTTAACAATAACTTAAAGTAAACCTATTTACATAACAATACTTGTACTTTATAATTTACTAGATAGTACGATATGACTTAGTAGGCGACATTTAACACAAAACACGACATCTCATGCATACGGTGGTTATTATTTATACGGACCTCCGCCGTGGCCTGCCCCGATTGCGTTTGTGTAGCTGTCCCCTTGGAAACCTCCGTGACCTCCAGCACTGCCTAGACCCGAAAAGCTTCCATATCCTCCTCCGCCCCCTTCATGACCGATGTTGTAACTGTCGCCCCCACCGTCGCCTCCTCCAAAACTGTCGTGTTTTAAGTCATCGCTACTGAAGCTGTAGCTGTATCCATCGCCGTTACCACCGGTGTAGCTAGCATGGTTTCCGATATTTCCACCTCCACCATGCTCAAATCCACCACCGCCTCCATTTACGAGATCATGATCGAATCCACCTCCTAAACTTCCATGATATTCGTCTGAGAAAGAATGATATCCTTCACTATTACCACCGATTCCGGCTCCACCGTGGCCGCTGCCACCGCCCCCGCCGTGGCCGCCGCCGCCACCACCCCATTGTCCACCTCCCAACTCATCGTATCCTCGATGGTCGTGACCGCCGCCACCACCTCCTCCGCCATGGCCACCGTAGCCGCCACCGCCACCTCCTCCGCCGTGGCCACCGTGGCTGCCGCCGCTATCTCCTCCGCCGTGGCCACCATGGCTGCCGCCACCGCCGCCAACCCATTGTCCACCTCCCGACTCATATCCTCCATGGCCACCGCCGCCGCCGCCGCCCTGGTGATTGTGGTTGTTTAGATGTTCCACGAATCCACCGTGCAAGTGCTCAGCGAACCCGCCTCCTCCAAAACCGCCGCCGTAACCGTATCCTCCCCCATCCCCGTCCCCATGATCATCATGTATGGTCACTTGCTTTGATGAATGATGCTCTTCAGGAATATGTACTCGAATGTGGACTCTGTAACAAAAAGAAAACCAAGTTCAGTGCAAGGTTTCATCACTCGCGGTAACAACACGGTGTCATTGCATGTTCGCTCACAATAAAAGACACGGACTATATAATCCCAATAGATAAACATTAGTTCGCGAAGGCTGAGTGCGCAGACTAGGTAAAGCTACTACATAGAAAAGTCTTCGGCTGAGTCGCTCGGGCAATAATCGATGCCGGTGAAAACAAATTACGATGACGAGAACCATCATTCATAAACAATAGGCTAATTTTCTCCATTTACCGCAATAAAGAGGCGCGTGAGAACCTCTTGTAGAAATTGTATCTAAATTGCTTTTACTACATCGTTTTTGTGGTTTCAAAACCGAACTGTGGACTGTGACTAAACTTACACTGTAGATAATTGGATTACCTACACGATTTAGTGAGAAGGAATGTTAGTTCAATTAATGTAAATACTAACCTCTCACTGCCGAACGTTGCATGATTGACCTGAAAGCTGGCCAGAAGAAAACACAAAAACTGAAACAAACAATATTTTAATTATTATTTCAGTAATTATTGTGCGATTTAGTCATGTGAGCTTATTGAGTGTTCGCCGATCATGCATTATGTATGCAATTAAAAGGAGTACCACGGGCAAGCTAGAGCTAGATTAAATATATTGTTCTGAATGACATATTTATTCAGTTCTATAAGCATTTGATAACTTAAAACAAGCAATTCTTGTATTATTTCGCGAATCTCGGAAACAGCTCTAGTGAAAGTCCGAGAGGTGTCGTGGGATACCCGATTGGAACAAAGTCTCGTGGAGAAAAAGGGTTTTCCTTATCGTTACACTTCAACGACGGTCGATATCTAGCGCAGTGTCACCAAGGAGGAACAGCCAACAGGGTCTTCCTTGTCGTTGCGCCGGTGTAACATTCGATGTAACCATGAGGAACGAGTGATTACTGCTTCGGTTATGAAAACAGTTATTATAGTAATTCTACATGATTCATTCTCCCAAAAGACCGCCACTATGAGTTTTCCGAACGACAGAGACATCTTGAACTTCTTGGGTGGCACTAATATACACATACACACAGATACACACCTCTCTTATTTTGCGTCGCAAACTAAAAACTTGATGTTAAATAATTGTTTTTACACAAAAAAAAATCGTTACGCTTAATTTTCTTATCTCATACCTACTCGTATGTAGTAAACCTTACTGAATAAACGAATCATTGAAATCGACACAATTGACAAAGATATCACGAAACGTAATTACATAAAAAACCGGTAATCGAATTAAATCGAATCCTTCCTCTTTTGGAGTCGGTAGGTCATCAACACGACGGAAATTCGACTCTACCATTTTTCAAAACACAATAGTTAAATAATTATCCTCATGAGAGTAATAAAAAAAACTATCTAACAATCGTAGGTAATTAAATCGTAAAACTCGCAATGAAAAATTATTCTCGCATCACCTATTATACCTACTAAGTAAATAGCCAGCTAGCTACGTAACCGCGGATTTACATATCACGGAAGATTTGGATCGGAACTAAATCACTTTTGCGCGTTAACACAAACTTACCGTGATCATGTGTTTGTATGCCATCTGCTCAACTTGTGCACCGGTAAATGTAACAACTAAGTAACTGTTTCCCACTCAGACGTCAAGTAATTTATAACACAGCTTCCCACCGATCCGCTTTTATATCTCAGAGAACGTCCACGCTACCCCCGCCCCGCCATTCCTCCTTGCACAGAAAATAATAAACCTCGTATTCTCATATCAATTTAACTTCTAAGAATCTACGCAAGATTTTTACATAACTATTTAGCTCCATTAATATCAATATTTTTTTACTACAAATTATATTTATTTCCGAAAGAAATCGGACGTAAAACTTTGTAAAATACATTTTAGGTTTCAGATTAAATTTGCTGGTCTATTCTAAAAAAAATAAGTTTAGCTTATTCATAGGTTCAGGTTCATAGTTATGATTAAACTAGTTAAGACTAGGGTCGATAGTGGTGCAGCAACTAGCAGGGTCCCTTCCCATAGTAAACAAATCTAAGAATACGTGCGATTCGAGGCAACGGCTGCATTAATTACGTTCTTGATGATGATGATGACGTCATTAATACCGGTTTCCGTTACAGCGAACGCTTCTCCGTCCTAATCATTAAAGCATGTATCTAAACACTGAATACAAATATAAAAAATATTGAATTATAACATTTCGGTACACTGAGCTGACCTTACAATAATTATACAATCCATAATTCTGTTTTCATTCCAATTAAACATTATTAATTTATGTTTTATTGGTGAGTGCCAAAACACAGGCTAACTAACACTTCAATTACAGTTGGACTACTCATAGACCGTAGAGACAATCCAAATGCGCAAGCCCACTGCAGTTTGAAGCGTACCCAGCATGCTGGTGGCATTAGCACGCTGAATGCTTATGCGTTGAGCCAGAAACACGCATTTTTTTTTTAAATGGTACTGAGTGACGAGACGAGCGAAGTCGCTCGCCTGAGCCATCAGGCGCTTCATACTTGCCCATAACAGCGCAACGCCACTCAGAATTTGGAACTTCAACAGTTCAAAACCCTGGATGGCAATGCACTGCGCTCGTCACCCCGAGATATAAGATGTCCAATCTCTGTGTGCCCTGTAATTTCGCTGGAAACATTGCCCTTCAATCTGGAACACAGTAGTGTTTGCACACTACTGCTTGGCGGTTGAATAACTGGCAAAGATGTGGTACTTCCCCAGGCGGACCCCTGCAAAAGAGTCCTTCCACTACAAAAAGTATAATTATTATTTATATATAATTAAAAACAAAATAGCAATAAGATCGAATTATTTACAGGACAGGTCGTAAAACAAAAGTTGTTTGTTTTGATGTACTGAGGCCACACTTAAAGGGATGCTAACTAATTACCAGTAGATAAGTATACTGAGGTGGGATGAAAAGTTACGTGTTGCACTCGTGTGCAAAGATTTTTCACCTCGTGCTCTTTTGATTCCCTCGCTAACGCTCAGGATTCTAATTGTTTAGAATCCTTCGCTTGATCGGTCATCAAAATTGAGCACGCGGTTAAAAATCAACTTTGCACTCTTGTATAACAAATAACCAATATTAGTGGCGTGGAATATTTATTATTGGTGACTTATGGTGGTACGGTTTGCCATAGGTTGGGAACCCCTGATGTTCCATACCTGCAATAAAATACCTTGAACTGAGGGTCGTCTTATATAATAATAAAGCAGCTTTCAGTTCAAGGTAGAAAACGAGCTTATTGTCCTAGACATAAAGTCCAGTGGCCTAAGTACGAATATTTGCGCAAAATACGTACTATCGAATTTCATAAAAATTTTGAACTCGAATTTGAAATGAGTATGGAATTCGATAGTACGTATTTAACCGACTTCCCCAAAAAGGAGGAGGTTCTGAATTCAACTGTTTTTTTTTATGTTTGTTACCTCAGAACTTTTGACAGGGTGAACCGATTTTGATGATTCTTTTTTATTTTAAAGCTGGTGCTTCCCATGTGGTCCTATTTCAATTTGGTCCAGTTCTGTTGTCTGTCCAGTTCTGAAGTCGGAATAATAATCGGTCATAATAAATCAGTTTTTCATATTGATAATTATTGTATATTGTGGTGGAACGAAACCCTCAGAGCGCGAGCCCAACTTGCACTTGGCTGGTTTATTTAGTTTCACCTTTCCCGGTGTATGTTTGTCTGTCTGTAGGTAATCAAACCTTACAAGTAAAATTTGTTCGATTGAGCCGAAATTTAGCATACTTGTCAAGTTCCGATGAGAATACAATATTATGGTGACAGCGAGCTGATTTGATGATGGTGATAGTAGACAACGGCACTCCTCGATGGATAGTGGTAGACTGGCAGAGTTTGGGCTCATTTTGATCAGCACACCATTTCGTTCACAAATTTCATAAAAGCTTGGTTTAAAAAAGATATTTTTCAGTATAAAACTTGTTTTGCTTCAAAGATGACTTGATCAAGAGTGTTCTAAGCTATGAAAATCTGTTCATCAATTTGAAGATAATTAGCTGTTTTATCGGAGATAAAAAAATACGACTTGTTTTCTGGCGGGGGTTACTAGAGTTTTTATTTTTTTCCTTTCTACCATGTCATTATTCAAGGCATACCTTGTTTGCGCAGTCATATTAGACTCGTTGTTTGCGTAACGCAATAGGGAAAGATCACCTATCGTTAGGTAGGTACTTTAGATGTATGACTCTTTTGACACCAATATAAAGTGTGGTCAAGTATGGATGAAGTATCGAAAGATAGCAACACAAGCTGCGCAAAAATATGCTAACCTCGGCAGTGGTTACTACTCGGCAGTATTTAAGTCGTTTATGTTAGAGACTTTGGGCCCTTTGGGCTCGGGCGTCGTTTATTCCATTCTGTCTCTACTAGTAGTTTGATGATCTAACTGTTTGGACAAAAATATTCCAATTAGTTATACTGGGTAGTCGAACATTTTGGACACGCAAATTTTATTCCAGATGGAACTACTAAGAATCAAAAAATCAAAATCATTTATTTATGAAAAGTATATTTATGGTGTTACTGGCTCTAACTGCCAAACTGGGTGTTAGAAACCCATGTCTTGGTAGTTAGTTCCTTCCATTTGTAAAATATTAAGGTTGTCTACAATATATATTTATAATTAGGTACATTCGTTTTGTATTAATTAATTATTATTTAATTTATTGATTATATAATGTCTTAATATAGGTATGCTTAATAATACATGTACTCGTATAATGCTCACAAAATATACGTGTATAATAAATATAATTTCTATCATAAATATATCATCATCAAATTAAAATAGTTTTTATGTCGTTGTTATCTATCCAAAAAAAAAAAAACATTTATTAAGGATTGATAAATAAAAAATAAAATATAACGATTCAAGCAATCAGAAAAGTGATCAGGTATTTTTTGTAGGATTATTAAAACTGTTTTAATGATGAATTTCTAGTGTAATTCCGCTTCTACGTCGCTTCAAGTACAATAAGGAATTTGTGATAAATATTTGTTGACAATGTTAATTTTATTATTTTTGTACTGTTTACAGAAGTGATAGATCTAGTCGAGATCTTCATTCAGTTTCTGAGATATCGTCCAACAGTTTGACAGCTGTCATCCAAAATGGAGATCTGCTAGTCCAGGACTGTCTATTTCCTTTTTTAATATTTTGTTATGCAGTAATAATTGGCCAAGAGCGTGTCTCGTCGCATATGGTAGGGTTCCGTAACCAAAGCCTTATAATTGTGGTCACAGTTTAGAAAATGATGGTTTTACAAAAAATCTAACAAACAAAGCTCTTTGGACTAAGCCAAATTTCAGAGATGCTTCCCGACATAACATAATTATATTTTTTATGGTTAGAGAAAACTCATTGCGAAACATTCTTTGTTAAGATCATTTTACAAAATTTTTTTTGAGCTAGAATGCCTTGAATTTATTACAGTTTTATCGCTATTATTCAAAAAGTCATAGTCAGATAATGTTCGAAATCATTTTGAATGAAGGTTTTAAATATGACCTATCATTGTAAGTTTCTAGGTCTTATAGTTAAGAAGTTACGATTTAGTGGTCAAACGCGGACTTATTCGCCATAAAAAATAGTTTTTTTTTACTTCAAACC
The DNA here is from genome assembly GCA_949125355.1 of Agriopis leucophaearia. Classification (NCBI taxonomy): domain Eukaryota; kingdom Metazoa; phylum Arthropoda; class Insecta; order Lepidoptera; family Geometridae; genus Agriopis; species Agriopis leucophaearia. The sequence goes on along the minus strand of OX421261.1, from coordinate 4,422,349 downwards.
TACAGTTCCGTGATTTCCGTATGGGCGTTTGGTATTATGACATGTAGTCGATTATGCGACAGACGGCGAGACAGTCCGGAACTAAACAAACCTGTTGATGACCGGTGCTGTACAAAGATAAGTGCTATACCATGATTTATAGAGTGTATTACATATTACAGCATCTCTCAGTTCTCTCTCAGCAGTTCAGGCTATAATTATAACCTGGGCTAGTTGTTCTCCGATTTATATACATCTATTTATATCTATACTAATATGTATTATAAAGAGGAAAGATTTGATTGTTTGTTTGTTTGCATTAATAAGATCCAAAAATACTGAACCGATTTGAAAAATTTTTTCACTGTTGGGATGCTACTACACTATCCCCGGGTGACATAGGCTATATATCATGTTTTGTTGCGAGGCCGAATGTCGAGTTTACACCCGTGCGAAGCCGGGGCGGACGACTAGTATATATATATATAAATATAAATCATGGTGCATGTTGCTTACTACTGTACTGTTGGCCTTTTCAAAAACTCACACAACGGGCAATGGAGAGAGCTTTACTCGGAGTTTCTTAGCGCGATAAAATCCGGAACGTAGAAGAACTGATGACCGATGAGGAAGAAAGGTTCTTGAGTACAGACTCACGAACCGACAGACGCAACGTAGGTAGACCTCCCACTAGATGGACCGACGACATTGTGTGAGTCGCGGGCATCCAGTGGATGCAGATCGTTCAGTGTGAAGGTAAAAGGGGAACCCTATGTTCTGCAGTGGACGTCTTCTGGTTAATGGTGATGATTTTCTTTATGGACTCCAAAACGCCTGGAATAAATATCTGGGACATAAATATCTGGGACATTATTGCACACATGGTCATCTAACCCCAAACTAAGCAAAGCTTGTAATATGGCAGCCAGAGACTGATATACACACATATATATTTTTAAATACATACTTAAATAGATATTAACACCCAGACATAGAACAAACACAAATGTTCATCACACAAATGTTTGTACTAGATGGGAATCGAACCCACGCCCCCAAGCGCAGAAAGTAGGTTCACTACCAACTGAGCCACCGGGGCAGTCAAATGAATGAATGGCTGTCAAAAGAATGATTATGACGGAACTTAAACTGGCAGATAGCTGATGTTATAAGGACTAACTTAAGGATAGCATGGGTGAAACCGCGGGGCACAGCTAGTATATAAATAAAAATAATTTATTTGCACGTTTACGTGTGTAAATCATACACACATTTAAAAACATTTATTTACTAGCTGCGCTCTGCGGTTTGCGCACCCGCCACTCCGCGCTCTCTACAATCAAAGACGAAAACACTATACGCCATATTATGCTGACGCGATACGCGTTGGTTCTATGACCGCACGAGTTCATTATGCCACGAAACGGGCGCGGATCCACCGTTTTGGGCACGATGCCCTATATAGGCTGTGGGGACAGCTTTACCCGCGTGTACTCGTAACTACGAACTACACTGTACAAAACCTTGGTCAGGGCGTCATAGATTTTTTTTATAAACATTTCCTTTGTAGAAATGCACTATATCGATCATGCACGAACAAGGTTCAATGCTGACTCGCACTCGCCTGATTTTCGGGTGGCTGTAACCACGACCTTTTTTTGAGGGCTGGTTTCGCGCCTGCCACGAAATATGAACTTTGAAGAATATGTCCGGAAATTTCTTTAAGCGTCCGGGATTTTCTCCGGATTTTTTTTCCATCTGGGTAACCCTAATTAAACGAGTAAAATTACACTTTTGACCACGTTCAGTACAAACCGTGTCGCAAAGTAGACATGAAGCTTGCCAAAAAGTTTGGCGCGCATCTCAATGCGCATATTCTATATATCACTTAATGTCTATTCGGTCCCTTGGTTGTCGCACTTCCTGGCTTCGTGGATGCACTTTCTACGCACTCTCCGTCTGAGACGTATACCCGTATAAATAGGTAGGTAGGTAAGTACGAGGCACAAGCAATGTGGTGAGGAACATTGCCGCAAGACAAGTTAAGCTTATAACTGCCAGCCTGCCCACTAAGATAATAGACTTTCCCTTTTTAGGGTTCCTTACTACTTCAAGGAACCTTTAGAAGTTCGTTCTGTTCATTTGTCCGCTCGTCCTAATACTTTAGTACCTTCCAACTTCTTTAGTTTTTAAGGTGAGTGCATGTTTTTTCACAAATACAGTTTATATACTTAGAACTCAATTTTAAAATGCAACGACAGGATTTTCGCCTGCTAATAAAATTATAGGCCATATAACCGGTCATTGCAACTTGAATAGTCACTTGTATAATCCCAGTTTATACAAGTGACTATTCAAGTCACGACCATGACCACGGACAGTCCACTGTCGTGGTTGCAATAAGGAGAACGAAACTATAGTAGAACATGTGTTGTGGCATTGTGAAGCCACAGAATTTATTTATTTATTTTTATTTATTAAGTAAAACGGTTATAACCAATTAAATTAGTTAAATTATAGTAATTAAATTTAAAATGTCACAAATTTGTCAAAATAAAAGAATTAAGAATTCAGAAGAAGCTTGAATCGCTACCGGATTGCATGAGGCATCATTGCCTTTTTATTCCAGGTTACCACAACAGCTAGACTGCATTTCATCATTTTGCACACTTTACCACTGGAGCAACTGTGCCAGCGCCCTAGAGCCTCAATCCGATATTTCAAGACGTTGGGTTGGCTTGGGTAGGTGATGGTAGGGGGAAATTCACAATACACCCCAAGCCGTACGTCAGTGCAGGACTTATCACCCCCTCGCCCCTTATCTCGAATAAGAATAAGTATAAGAAATAGTTATACCTACTTGGAATGTCGTGCCTCTATCCTTGTTTTCTAAAAACAACCTCTCCAAGGTCAGAGTGAATAAGTACCTTCTAGGTCTACTTGCTCCATCTTCAGCCACAACATCACTTTCTATCAGGTGAGTTGGTGGCCAAACCTATTCAATAAAAAATATAAATAAACCGTGTGTCACACGTAAACTAAATTGTAATATAAATATGCAAGAATAACTTTCGTGTCGGTGGGTGGCCTAAAAAACCTGACACTAGGGCTGGTGGCTCGGCCAGTTTAACTTGATTACCGTAATTGTTGACTCTGCAGTTACATGGGTCACACACAGATCGGGGCCACGCACTACGGGGCAAAGTTACATAACCTCACCGGAAACATGCACTCTCAAAAATAAAAGTGAGCGCTCTGACGTAATAGTCGCTTGTATTATAGATACATAGTTAATTATTATTGTAACGATGAGAAAGATGAAGATGATCTCAGATCGGTTACACATCAATTACGTACGTGCTATAACTATTTTTATAATAACTCCAAACGTATATTATTTTAACGCTTTTAAAATTTAAATCTATACTACAACGAATTTTGTTTCATTCACTTATCCTAGTAACTATAGAAGTTAGAAGATTTTAAAGAATTAGGACAGACAGACTGACAGAACAAACTCTTAAGAGTTCCTTGTGCTACTATGGAACCCAAAAACTAATATTAGATTTCAAATGAGTAAGGTCAAGAACCCGAAAAAGAAATGATGATTAAAAAACAATTATATCTGGGTGTTAATATATATTTCAGTATCTATTAAATAATATATATGTATTTATATCAGTCTTTGGCAGCAATATTACAAGCTTTGCTTAGTTTGGGGTCAGATGACCATATTGTGTGCAATAACGTCCCAGATATTTATTTATTATTGTTTATTTAATATATAATTCAAAATGTATGTCTATTTCCGAGAGACTTGGTAGTGACGATACCCGTAAGACTGTGCCTTGTGAGAGACTATGTCCAGTGGACCAAGGTCGGCAAATTATGATAATAACTTTAGATGTTCTTAATTTAGATCAATCTAAATGAGGCTAACAGTAGTCCTATTTAGTTTAGATATTTTAAACTTAGTTATTATACACTGCAGTTTATTAGCTATTTTATATTTAGTTATTTCGTGTTCATTATTGTGAAATTACTTATAGTGATTTCTGGTTCTTTTTCTTGTGATATGCAACCCACAGACAGATCGCCATGTGACTAGTTCTTCAAGAGATGTGGCGTGCCCATTGCAACTTCAACTAGCAGATTTTAATAGCTATGTCAGTGACTATGGTTCTTTGGCGAATATCTAATAACCACAATTATTACACATTAATATTTACTCGAAATAATATATGTTTAAGAAAATAATACAATGAGTCGACATGTATTTTTACCGTTGGCGCCAAAAACTAACGGATCCGTATTGCTAATTTGCCTGTACAACGAAAAATTCTCACTTCAATGGCCACGTAACACTTTAAAGAGGTCACATATTAGAACTAAGCATCATTTATACAATTCTCTATCCATGGACGTAATGAACAACCCAAAGAGGTTTGTTACGTTCATGGCTCTATAGTATTCTCTTTGCTATAGTAGATATCTTTGGATCTATCCAGATCTGTGATCCAGATCTATCCTACTCGTAGTCACAGACATCGCAATTTGTTTGTAACAAAAAAAATATTTAAAATGTGACATGTCTTCTATTGTATTCTCTTTGGTGACATGACCGTTGGACATGACGAATGGGTTATGGTCCGTGGTTATGGTCACAGATCAGAGTATATGTTATGGTTAATCAAAATCGCTAGCAAGTGGCATATTTCATAAATAAAGTTTTAGGGTTAATATTACTTTCTCGAAGCTCTATAAGCAAATAACATTTGTTTTTAGTATATTGTTATACCATGGTTTTTGGTAAGTAAATATGCTTTGATGGATAAAACATTGATATCGACCTACACGTAATGAACAGAAAACATCATGTAAGTAGGTATGATGGAATCGAACCCAATCTCTACCTTCCAGGCAATGAAACGGGACATAATACGAGACATACAAACCAGCAACCCCAATACACTGACCGAAATCTTGGTACGGATCGTCCTCTTATTAGTGGTGTGCATAATGCACGCGAACCTGCACCCTCATGTGCAGTACATGACTGAAGCACAGCTGCTGCAGGACTACAAGAGACCTAGAAGAGATTCAATCACATCTCCGTGGGTTATGATACTTCTTATCCTCTGTGTGCCCGTAGTCTCTTTCATGATACCATATTTACATGCAAGAAACTGTGCAGATACGATACAGGCGCTACTGGCGTGGAGTCTTGCATGCGCCATCACAGCCTTCCTGACTGAAACAGGTAAAGTGATTGTCGGCAGACCACGACCAGATTTCTTTTACCGATGCTTTCCCAACGAGAAGGTGACGAAGGATCTTAGATGCACCGGGAATTTGAAGGATGTCATAGAAGGGCGGAAGTCGTTCCCGAGCGGGCATAGTAGTTTCTCCTTCTGTTCCCTAGGATTTGTAAGTGTGTGGTTGTGTGGAAAACTAGGAGTGTTGTCGAGGAGTCGCGGGCACGGGGTGAGAATTCTAGCGTGCTTGGCACCATTGGTCGCGGCTGCTATGGTTGCCATGAGCCGGTGTTGTGACCACCACCATCACTGGGAAGACGTCATAGCCGGCTCCATTATCGGATTCACATCGTCATACTTCTGCTACCGACAATATTACCACCCGCTGGACTCTGAGGATTCTGGGATGCCGTACGTCATCGACACGAGACAAATGTGGTTTCAGTCAGTCTCTGAAGCCGAGTGCTGTACGAAAGATTTGGATACCGAAAGTATAAATGATAAAGAGAAAGAAATATAACTGATTTATGAACCTTACTTTAGCTTATTACCTATACCTACCTACCTACATACTCACGAACTCACGAGGGATGCCACAGGATTCTTCGGCATCCATCGGCATGCCGAAGCGTGCGTTTATTCCATTCTGTCCAACTAGTAGTTCCATGATCTGTTTGAACAAATGCCGTGCCGCGCCGTCCCGTGCCTCGCCGTCTGATGTGAGCGGGAATGCCACAGGATCCTTCGGCATTGTTCGGCATGCCGAAGCGTGCGTTTATTCCATTCTGTCCTACTCATAGACCTAAATTTTTTTTTGCTACGCAATAAATCTATGGTCCTACCAGTAGTTCGATGATCTTTTTGAACAAATGCCGTGCCGCGCCGTCCCGTGCCTCGTCGTCTGATGTGGGTGGGAATGACACAGGATCCTTTGGCATCCATTGGCATTCTTAGGCATGCCGAAACGTACCATGTCGCACCGTCCCTTTGTCTCGCCATCTGTGAGCGCCGGCCCTTACAAAATATTTCTTCCTATATGTTTGATTCGAGATGCCAGCGCATTCATATCTCCTCCGTCATACTTATTATATCAAAGTATAATATACTAGTCGTCCGCCCCGGCTTCGCTCGACTGTAAGCTCGGCGTTCGGCCTCGCTACAAAATATAATATAGCATGTCACCCGGGGATAGTGTAGCTTCCCAACAATGAAAGAATTTTTCAAATCGGTTCAGTAGTTTCGGAGCCTATTCAATGCAAACAAACAATCAAATCTTTCCTCTTTATAATATTAGTATAGACGAATTGGCCCATATCCTAGTCAGTATCTTTGTATGAAAAATCTTCTTTTCCTAACCATACTAATACCATGAATAAGAGTTTGTTCCTTTCTCACGCAGCAATAGGTACAGCAACCGGTCGACGTGATTTGTATGGGTATTGCTCAACGAACCGAGTTATAGGCATTTTAATCCCGGAAAATGTACAGTTCCTGAAGGAATAGCCACGGGGGTGAAACCGTTTCTTACCGGTACCTAGTTTCTTATAAGGTATTTAATTTAAACCAGAAATATATTAAATGATAAAATTTATTTCATTATTCGGTCTAACATCAACCAAAAATCACTATTAAGTATATGTATGGTAATGTACTTTATTCCACAGCGCGTGTCATCTGTAAATATACAACGATAAGTTATTGTATAAAGTAGCACCACTTCCATCGTAAATTCCAGAGATAATTACTTGACAAAATTATAATCTCCTAAAACAATCCAGTGGCAATGGAAGCCCTTTTTGAAAAACTTACGTTTGTTCAACTTATCTAGTTCCGCCAGATTCCGCGTATTTTTGGAAACAAGCAACTTTATCGATTGATCAATGCAGCGCTGCTGCCGAACAAAATAAATTGAACAAAGTGTAAAGCCCATCACACACGTAGCTATAATATATATTATAGCTGCGTGTGTGGTAACACAAAGAAAGTATTGAAAATATATCGTTATATGTTTAGCTATGATTCATATTAATTATATTATAGCTACGTGTTTGATGGGCTTAAGATATAAAATAAAGCTGACAAACGGGATCCATAGTACCCATCACTATAAATAATATTTATTACTGAACTAACTGGTAGGTACTCTAAAATAGCGGAAAAAAAACTGGCGCTCCATACTTTTTGTCGAGTGTGAATAGCCGTTTTCTATGGAATGGAACTTACGGAACAATTAATATATTTTTTTCGCGTCTTCAGAGTTGCTCCCATAGTACCTAAATTTGTGCATAATGATGGGTGCTATGGAGCTCTTCCGTGTAACCCAGTAAACAGGATTCAAAATCAAAATTTAACATTTTCTTGGAACTCAATTTGTAATAATATACTTACATAAATATTAGTACATATGATCTAAACTATGTTGGACTCGCGGTGTGAATAGTGTTATATAAAATCTCCACTGAAGAGCAAATCAGCAAACGAACCCGCGAACTAAAGTTGTAATGTTTAATTTATTGCAAATAACAGGCTTAGCGATGAATATAACTAAATACATTACACAAACTGAAAAAATAAATTGAATTGGCTGATAAATGTCTGAGATTTAAAATTTTATGTGGGCATAGAGAGGAGATTCTCTATCACTTTCTCCCAAACCGTGTGTTAATCTGTGTGTTAGTATAGCATTTGTATGGCGCGCCTAAGGCTTGACGTCATAGCTCAGTATAGTGCGCTCTCTGTCTAGCATGAAATTATAATGCTTATAACTTATTAATTTTGTCTATTTTTATTTTCGTTTTCGTTGTTGGGCTCTAATTATGATTAGCTTTTTTATGATGTAATAAAAAATTATTAGTCGTCATGCCTCTTTGAACATGCTTGAAGTCTTATTCTGTGTAAAGATAGACCGTTGGCTAGACTGTGGCTCACCCACTTCATGGCCATACGCGGCGTTTGTCTGGCGAACAACTTGCAAATAATGTTCTAAATACATATCTATTGAAATGAGTTTTCAGATCTTGCTAGTGAGAAATTTGGAGATTGCTTACCACATAATGTAAAACATACTCCGAGTCGGACCAATAGTCGTCAATACTTGTATTACTTCCGATCACTTCCAAATTGTTTCTATTACTGGAAATTGAAATTGCACAATACTATATAAACACTGTAGCCTTAGTACAAGTTTGATAGTTTTTGAAAACTATTTTCTTTTTCGTGGTATTTCATACATTGCTGGGGTGAAAGCTATTCGAAAACTATTTCCGTATATGAGTGAAGCAATCTATATACTGCCTTTACTAAAATGTATGGAACAATACGAAAACGAAAAAAAATATTGGTTGTCTGTAAAGTCGGTTTACGGACGATAATTTTACGAGATAACGTATACGTCACAAGCCGAACGCTTATGCCGATCGTGCCTCTATCGCTTGTTCCGCGCTCTCGCTTGCACGCTCGGCTCAGGCGGAACGTGACAATGAGTTATGCTTTTCGATCATCGATTTATAACACGTTAACACGTCATAAGTTTCCGAAAACTATCAAAACATGTACTAAGAAGAGTACTGATCTAAACGAACGTAGATGACAGAAGAGGATGACATCGCTGAAAGTTTGGAGTTACTAGATCTGTGGTTTTTGTTGAAATGCCTTTTTATCCAATGTAACGTTAAAATAAGTCGATCAGCGCAGTGATAGCGCAGGTGGAATGAGGTTGTGACAGAGTAGTGGTCGAGGCAAGGTAAGCGGAGCGTTGGTCGTCCAGAACCCTAATTCCTATTTCTTACTATACCCAGCAGTGGGATGTGGAAGGCTGAGGATGCTATTGAGGATAATATTGGCTGAAATATCCAAAATGATGTTCACGTTCACGAAATCGTGTCACTTCCCAATATAGTTAAACTAGGGCATTGACTATTACGTAATAAACTAAAAAACGCATGTACATTTCATATTTATACATTATATTATTTTAAAAGCAGTATAGGATACAAAATAGTGGGATTTCCAGTATCACTACGCTAAAAAATAATAGCGCCAATTTTGTTACACCATTTTATACTAATCTACCAGCAGTATTTGCATCTCTATTTATTTTGATATCCGAGAAAAGTACAGCAATATGAGAGCTGTAAATATGTAATTTAGTGAACAAAATCGACGCCAATGATTCTAAAATTACATTAAAGTTGTTGCATATACATACGTCTAATGATATACTTCTTTAGATATAATTAGGTATATAAAAACTTTAGATTTCAACATTATTGTTTAAGTACATATTAAACATTTATTTCATTAATATTATATAATTATTTATTTAAATATGATTATTGTTCACAGATCACTTACGATTTGTAATCGTGTTAAATTCCTTATATTTACCTACGCTACGTAAAATTTAGATTTCAGGATTGGTTAGCTCCTTATATACCAAGAACAGGGTTGTAACTCATGATTTCATACAAACTATTCGTAAATATTAATCGTCCGATTTTAAATCAGCTCGCTGTGTGTAATTCAAATCGGCAATATCAGACTAACACTTGCTTTTTTTAAACTTAATTAGAAATTAATAACGCAATTTTGAAGTTGAAAAACGAAAATGTTTCATTGAAGAGTCATCGCTTCTGGTCGATGTCGTTAAGACCAAAATGGTACCTTGGTTACCATATGGTTTGGTTAATTAATGGTAATTAATTTGGGCTATTTTGGGAATATTTCCCACTTTATTAAAGATTTTTTGTCGTTAGGATTTGATTTGTTTTTAACTGTATTATACATTATTTTGTTATTATAATAAACTTATAATGCTCTAGTATGCAGAATAATACTATATATTCTTTATTTGATTGAAAATACACACAAAGTTTCATCAGAATCGAACAAGTTGTTTCCGATAATTCCAAAATAAGCTTGTATGGAAATCGCTGAACCCGTACGTACTACAAATAAATTTTAAACTTTATTTCATTTAAGACCAAGCACATAATTTTTTTCTAAACAAGCATAAATTTTTCAATAATAATAGAAACGTGTAAAACGGTATAAAACATCAATTAAACTAGCTCAGTACTTAATAAATATATGTAAATTAAACTAATATATTTGCGTATGTGAAAAACAAACAACAAAACACTGCCTTCATAAACAATAAAAATACAACCTAATAGCCGTAACAGACATGTCAACTTGGCTGATTTGGAAAGAGAAAGTCCTCTCTTTCTCCCCGTTGGTCAGACAGCGGTTCGTCAGCCAAGTTGACATGTCTGTTACGGCTTTAACACTACAAAAACAGGACCCTGATTCCATAGCTAAAACATGCACGTAACACGGCGTGTTAAGTTAACCTCTAAAAATATCGCCTCTATTTCTTAGTAGATAAAGGCCAACTTTTAGACGTTAACGCGGCCGCGTTACGAGCGTGTTTGTGGTTATGCACAACGCCTCATTTTAAATATTAAAATCTCAAAATGATATTGTTCTAATATTCAATCAACTAAAAGCAATGATACTATTATAGTTTATTTCATTCGAACGCAGACTTTTGTATAATTGTGTGCGTGCACATTGCGTTATTATGCGTCTACAGAACAGAACCGCACTCACACATTTACACATACACTGACTTCGAGACCGAATAAAAAAACATGCAATAAATGGTGCATGCATTCAGTAAGTTCCAATCAAAATCAAAACCACTCATGCACTCGCTAACTGACGCATCACGAATTCTCGAAAACTACTTGAATTATGACGCTGAAATCAGAAGGTAGAAGTAGAAGGTAGTGGTCCTTACGCGGTGTAGAGATCCGCTAAGGAAAGAAAGGATTTTGCGAGAGGGCCAAATTAAAGGGTGCAAAGGGGAATCGAAAATTTATTATGAAAGTCTACGCGTACGAATTTGCGGGCAACAGCTAGTGACTAATAAGTACGAGATTATGAACATTTCCAAAATGCAACAAAGAAACAAGAAAAAACTTAGTTTATAGTATTATTTGCTCTATATATTCTCATTTCGATAGTTGATAAAAAGATTTCTCGTTTTTACGTGACGTAAATATTTATTATACTACCAATACCAACCACCAATTAAATTAATTTTTCTTTTGTTAATTGGTGGTGTAGTAAGAATCCAACGATTAATTAATCACGTCGTAAATATTTACGTCACGTAAAAAAGAGAAAATAAAATAATTAAATCTCACTTCATCAAAACTCGAAGTTAAAATACTAAAAATTCAAAAAAAATACTTTACAAATATACATACAAATTGAATTGAGAACCTTCCTTCTTTTTTTTCTAGTCGGTTAAAAATACAAATAAAATAGGGACATAATGTACCGACACCGATAAATAACATTACTTTTACGCATTCTGCCGCATGTTTTGGAAACGTCAGTCTACACTAACTGTCCTCATTCTTACATACAATAAGTACATGATTCTTATTTCAATCTTACAATGCTTTCACTCTCTACAGTAGGGCGAGGCACGGATCGGCAGGCACGGCATGCTTCGGCATGCCGAAGAATGCCGATAGATACCGAAAGATCCCACGTGACGAAAGCTAGATTCAACCTTATTTTAACTACTTAGCACTCACTCACAACTACTAGTAGGACAGAATGGAATAAACGCACGCTTCGGCATGCCGATGGATGACGAAGCATCTTGTGGCATCCCTCGTGAGTTCGTGACGAAAGCTAGAATCAACCTTGTTTCATTTACTTAGCACTCACATTTCTTTAACGGTATGAAGTTACTTAAGCTTCTCCCATGATGCGACGGCATGCCAAGGCGTGCGCGGCATAACATAAGACGTTTCGGTCTATTCGTGTTGAAATAGGGGAATGTGAGTGCTTATTTCATTGAAATAAGGTTGAAAATTTCTGAACGAAAAAATACCTTTGCCGTGCCGTACCGTACCTCGCAGTCTGTGAGCACCGGCCTTTATTGTAAGATTGAAATAACAATGCCTTACGAGAGGTTGCGATAGGCTTGCTAGTTTACTTTACCAATCACAGTTCATCTTTCACCTTGATATGAGTTTGACAGAACTTAAGCATGTCTTCCATAGACCTATCCCCGTCGTATAGACCCAGCTCTTTGCCGTTGGCGAATATTTTGAAGGTGGGTAATGTTTGTATGCCGGCTATATCGGCTACTTTAGGATTTTCTGCGGCGTCAACGGCTATCGTTTTCACGGAAATATTGCTCTCCTTGACCTTTGTGGCTAAGCGACTGAAGATAGGCTTGGCTGCGACGCAATGACCGCACCCTGTGAACAATGCAAAACAATGTTAAACAGACTTCCAAAAAGAAGGTTATCAATTCGACTTTTTTGTATGTATTTGTTACCTCATAACTTTTGACAGGGTGAACCGATTTTGATGTTTCTTTTTTTATTTGACAGCTGTTGCTTCCATTTGGCCCCATTTAAATTTGGTCCAGTACTGATGAAGTCAGTTTTTTATATTGACAATTGTTTAATAAGTAAAATTATTTTTTGGCAGATCATATTTCGTAAACGACACACATGAACAAACAATGATGTACTCTCGGTTCAGACTAATAAGAGAGATAAGCCGTAGTGTAATTATGGTGTGCGTTCCAATGTCTCTATTTTAACAATTTTTTCATTGTTATTTATGACAAATTTGTAGCATAAAGATAATGCTTACAATATAATACTTTTTTTATGATACTGGGAGACGAGCGAACTCGATCGCCTGATGGCTCTTCACGCTTGCCCATAACAGCTCAACGCCACTCAGAATTTTGAACATCAACAGTTTAAAACCCTGGATGGCAATGCACTGCGCTCGTCACCCCGAGATATAAGATGTCAAATGTCTGTGTGTAATTTCGCTGGAAATATTGCCCTTCAATCCGGAACACAGTAGTGTTTGCACACTACTGATTGACGGTTGAATAACTGGCAAATGTGAGCTACTTCCCCAGGCGGACCCCTGCAAAAGAGTCCTACCACTACAATTAACTACAACTACAGCTTTTTGTGGCTCAAATGACGAAAATCAAATGACTAATTGATCATTTCGAGCGATTACTTTGTAATCTGTCGCTGAATCACATTCTGAGAGAATCACACGCTAATTAAACCAATTACAAAATATTTCTTATTCAAATTTCATTCCGCGCGGAAATTACCTTGACTCAAGGTGAAAGCCTGACCTGACTTAGGCAACACTAGCTAATCCCCGCGGTTCTACCTGCAACCCTACAGAAACCCTGCATTCCGGGAGAGAAAACAGAAGAGCCAGTAGAGCACTATTTTTCCTGCTGTTGCAGAGCATAGTGTACAAACTTGCAATAATACAAAAAGGAAGAATTTAAATTTGGAGTTTAAAATGATAATCAAATTGTGATGTGATATCATAGATGTCCGGAACTTGGTACTCTTTAACACGTCCTTCAGACTAAGTTACTGGTCTCTGCAAAACAGGGAATCCTAGTGTAGGGGCCAGGGTTGCAAGTAGAACTAAATTTACTATATTATTGGATACAAAGTACTTTAAAAGCCATGTTAACTTCTTTATTTATATAATTATGTATAGATACGTACTTGGTTTAATGATAATTCTAGTTATGTTTGTAAGCAACACGCCTTGTGGAAAGAAAAAAAACGTAGTGTACTGAAATCGCGATGGAACAGCTGTTATTTTTTTCTCGAAAAAAAGCTGTTATTTTTTTCTCGAAAAAAAGCTGGTTTTTTTTCAGGGTTAGTCCTATAGTAAAAGTACGACGTTGTACGACGGTCGTTGTTCATAATGACCTCCTTTCGGTTAAGTATAGTCTTTACGCGTAACCCTTTATAATCACACTTAATATCATATATGTGAAAATTTGGATGGATGGATGGATGTTACTCAATCATGTAGAAACCTCTGGATGGAATTGGATGAAATTGGGAATACACATTGCTTATGTCCTGGATGATGATGAAAAGTAGCCTATGTGTTAACACAGGCTACTTTTATCATCATCACCGATTTTCATCACCCCACGGGGCGCAGCTTGTAATTAATATTAGCTCTGAAATTTCAAAAACATTGTAAACTTACAAGAAGCGTAAAACATGACGAACGTGGGCTTAGCGTCTCCGATAATTTTTTCGAAGTCGGCGTCGAAAGAGAGCTGCACGTTGGCTCCAAAGCCAGCGGCCTGGGGCGTAGTCGCCGGCGCAGCGGCTTGGTTCGTCACGTGCTGACCCATCTGACTGTGGATAAACGACACGAAGTCCGCCTCCTGCGATCAAAAAAAAAACAATTATCATTATATCTCTAATATGCAAACATATAATTATATAGCAGCTGTAACACAAGTTTTTACGAGCTACCTACAAAACATTTTAAATATAATTTTGTTTTATATATGTATATACAACGTGTTTACTAAAGGTGTAGTAATACTGAAGGGTATGTATGTACTCCCACTCCCACTAGATGGACCGACGACATTGTGAGAGTCGCGGGCATCCAGTGGATGCAGAAGGCAGGATGTCGTTCAGTGTGGAGGTTAAAGGGGGAGGCCCATGTTCAGCAATGGACGTCTTCTGGCTGATGATGATGTATGTACTACTTTATGAACATACGTACATACGTATACGTACATTATGAACAACTTATACTATGGGACGAAATCTGAAATCACGAAAAAAAAACTGCCGCCTATAGATATAGCCGCCTCTGCGTTAAGATAAAAACGCAATTGGTGAGTGACACGTACCCTGATTCCATGGGGTTAAATGAGACCTGGTCCCCCCGGCTTTTCTTAACCTAACCTAACCTTCAGGGTGGAAGATTTCATGGTTAAAACCGCGAGTAGCGTTTAGTAAAACGGCAGCACACCTCTCGACACCATAGATGAGAAGAAACAAGTTTGTATTTTCATTGTAACTTGAATAATAAATCCCTACGTAATTGCCTACTGCTAAGCATAAGGCCCTCTTTTTCGTTATTTATTATCGTCATTTATCGGTGACTAGCGACCCGATCCGGCTTCGCACGGGTGTATTTTTTTATATATATAAAAAACACATTCCGTGAAAAATTCTCTAACTGATGGTGAAAACCGCATCAAAACCCATTGCCTGCCATCCTAACTACAATCTAGGCATCTAGAGTGAATAGATTTCTTCTAGATTAACGTGTTCCAGCCTCGACCACACCGTCGCTTACCATCAGGCAAGTTGGTAGCCTAACGTAGATCTCTTATCTAAAATAATTATTAATTTAAAAAACCAACTTTACAAAATTAGTAAAATGTGGAATTTAAGTTTCTCCGATTACATAATATTGTCATCAAAGTAGCAAAACTTTTCAGTTAAATTTGATTTAAATGCCAAACTACTGAAACGATTTTGATGAAATTTCTATGGTTATGGTATGAAAGTTATATCCTTTCAACTAAAAAAGAATTTTTAAATCTTTTCTTAAATGATTCTTAGGTAACAAACATAAAAAAACGAACCGACAACACCCTCTTCTTTAACCGACTTCCAAAAAGGAGGAGATTATCAAATCGACTGTTTTTTGTTACTTTTTTGTTTTTTGTAACTTTCGCCTGTGTGAACCGATTTTGATGAATCTTTTTTTATTTGACAGCTGGTGCTTACTGTGTGGTCTCATTTCAATTTGGCCCAGTGCTGTAAGTTTTATGAAGTCTTTTTTTTTCAGTCAGTTTTTTTTATATTTATAATTATTTCAAGTCGGTTAACAAATATTTACGCTAATAATTTTTAAGACGGTTGAAAATACTCTATTTCAGACCCACCTTCCTTCCTCCGCTGTAGTCGCTCATAATCTTATCAAAGTAGCTGAAGTACTTGATGGTGGGGTATCCCTTGACGTCGTAGTTCTTGCAGAGTTCCACAGCGGTGGTACAGTCGACGGCGCCGAAAGCCACCATCAGTTCGTCGGCGAACCTCTCAGCCGCTTTCACGAACTCGGGCTTGGTGCTCTTACAATGTCCGCACCCTGTAATAATAATCACACTAATATAATGTATGTGAAAGTTTGGATGGATGGATAGATGTTTGTTACTCAATCACGCAGAAACGGCTGGATGGATTTGGATGAAATGTGGAATATATATTGCTTATGTCCTGGATTAACACATAGTCTACTATTAATCGACGTCACCATCACCGATTTTCATCACCACGCGGGTGAAACCGCGGGGCGCAGCTAGTTATCTATAAAAACAACTGAAAAAGAAATTTCGTAATTTTTTTACTTGGATGATATGTTTTTCAGTTATATTGATTTAAAAACCAATCTACTAAACCGATTTTGATGCAATTCTATGTGATAAATCTAAAAATATATCCTTTTAAATAAATAAAAAACGGTTTATAATCGACGCAGTTCTGAGTAAACAAACAAAACAAAAACTGGTACATTTTTGCACACACAGTCATCTGACCAAAAACTAAGCAAAGTTTGTAATATGGCTGCCAGAAACTGATATACGTACATATATATTTTTAAATATATGCTTAAATAGATATTAACACCCAGATTTAGAACTAACATATGTTCATCACATGAAGGTGGGAATCGAACTCACGCCCCCAAGCGCAGAAGGTATAGATTCACCACCAACTGAGCCACCAGGGCAGTCAGGGCAATAAAACAATTGAGAACCCCCTTCCTTTTTTGAAGTCGGTTAAAATGGTGGAAAGGCAGTCTGTCCACGGGCCGTGCTAGGCGTAGCTTTAATATGTGGTTCTTCAAAAGGGCTGTTAATAGAGTATTTAAGGGTCGGCAACATATCTATGATTCCCCTGGTGTTGTGGGTATCCATAGGCGGCGGTCGCTTACCATCAGGCGTCTGCTAGTTTGCCACTCATGGCATAAAAAAGGCCTGCTGATGAAGGTATGTAGTTAGCTTACATGGAGCGTAGAACATGACGATAGCGTGCTTGACTTTTCGCAGGGCGTGGCGGAAGGTCGCGGCGTCGAGGTGGCGCACGGAGGTCTCCTCCTCGGTCCAGGGCTTCTCGGCCGGCGGCGGCGGCGGTGGTTCGCTCGGGGCCTGTCACACCACACCGTGTTCAGAGTTATACAGGGTAATCAGTTAGCATCCTCCAAGGGCTTCATTACATCAAAACAAACAACTTGTTCGACGACTTACAAAATTAGCGAAAAAAATCTGCTGTTTCATACATAATGTACATTTTGTCGGGTTGGTTAGGCTGGGCTTTATTTCCTTAAGAATAGAGGCCATATTTTTAGAGGGTAACTATATAGTAATAAATGTATTTATTTGACACAAATAAAAATGTGTGAGTGAATTTGTAAGAGGGTGTGAATGTGTGTTGTGTATGAGAGCGTGCTTGTGTGCATGTTCGTACATTTGTGTGTGTGTGAGTGCGTGCGCGCCGTGTTTTAGTTATAGATCAGGGCCCTGATGCCAGCATTGCGGTTTTATCATCGCACTCGCCGCCTCCGCTTGTTCGTCTACATATCATAGATCTGTGGAAATAGCATACTGTGCGTTTACTAGATCTATTTTGCCTCACATCGACAAATTTGATAAACCGCCATAGAGTCGATCATAGCGAGTACGGATCAAATGCCATTTCATCGAATTTGTCTATTTAACTGTGAAATTTGTGTAGAGATAAAGAACGGTAGTTGCACTGCAGGTTTGCTATAAGAGTCGCATCGTCGCTTAACATCAGCCGAGTTGGCGGTCAAACGCAAGCATATACAAAAAAACACATCAGGCATAAGACTGCACTTCAGAAGTGAAAACTTAAGTAGTAATTCACCTATTGTACAAGAGATGGCGCTACGCACGGTACAGCGTAACGATGACTCGAGTTCCATGATTTTTTCCACTTCAAAAAGAGTGAATATTCATTCCGAACCCCGGGACTCACCTTAATAAAACTAACAATCTGCTCCTCTTGCCTGGCATGTCCCGCGTCGTACTGGAACTCTCCCTTGCTGAAATACTTCAGCGTCGGGTAACCTTTCACACCGAATCGCGTTCCCAGCTCTGGTTGCTTTGTCGCATCCACTGCTGCTAGGATGCCGTTTATCTGCGTAAATAAAAAATATAATAAATAAATATCTGAGACATTATTGCACACATGGTCATCTGACGCCAAACTAAGCAAAGCTTGTAATATGGCTGCCAGAGACTGATATACATACATATATATTTTTAAATACATACTTAAAAAGATATTAACACCCAGACATAGAACAAACACAAATGTTCATCACACAAATGTTTGTCCTAGGTGGGAATCGAACCCACATCTCCAAGCTCAGAAAATAGGTTCACTACCAACTGCGCCACTAGGGCAGTCGGGCATAATAACATTATGTATAAATTAAATTATTAAGTAATATAATCTGGCTGCATTGTATAAATAGTAGGTAACTGAAAAGCAGAACACTATTTATCAACTTTTACTTAGTAATTTTCCCTCTACGTCTTCTTGAATTTTTGTACCCTGTGTTCACTCTCTACTATATAAACTATTCAAATGACACCTCAAATGTCGAAATTCATTAAGCCGTTGAGACTGTAGGGCGTGCCAAAGAAACCTCATACATTATATATAAATGTAAACACACGAATAACATATAAACCAGTGGTACCCGAAGTTATCAGGACCGCAACCCATCTGAAAATGTTCAATGTTTGTTTAAACCCGCTCGGGAAAAATAACAGCTTTATTTATTACTGCATTTTCGCAAATCCTACTTAACAAATGATTACTTAGTAACCATTCGTCTACAGGTCCAGCCAACGTGTTGCGACTCTCATCCTATTCAGTTTCAGGGCCCACCCCATACCTGCTCACGACTCATACTTTTGGAAAGACTTATATAAACGATTTATGCGTATAATTATATCGATAAAAGTGGTATCTTCTAGGTCACCTCAGGATAGAGAGGATTCATAGAAGAGGTGTATCATTGATTGGGTGAACTGACCTTTTCCTCTTTTATTCTGGAGGCCGCCTTCTCAAACTCTGGCTTGATCCGTTTGCAATGGCCGCACCAAGGCGCGTAGAAAACAACCAACGCGTTGTCCGCTTTCGCCAGCACGCTATCAAAGTTTGTTTCTGGGAACAATACATTTACACTAAATACAACAATTTTGCCAAAATGTCAGCTGAGCCGCCTGGTGAGGGTTACATTGATGTCTCTACGTAAGCGGGATTTTGCGCAACATCAAAAGCTGTGGTTCACCTTATTGGTCACTACTGGTTTTTTACACTGTGGTTCAGCCATGACAGAGGCCTACGGGCGGCATAACACATCTGATATCAGGGCAGTCCACTCATCCTACACGAACTTACTTTTATTGATAAACTAGCGACCCCCCACGGCTTCGCACGGGTGTAAGTTTTATTATATGTATAAACCTTCGTCGTATGCCCACGACTCTCACAATGTCGTCGGTCCTTCTAGTGGGAGGCCTACCTACGCCGCGTCTTCCGGTTCGCGGTGTCCACTCAAGAACCTTTCTTCCCCATCTGTTGTCAGTTCTCCAAGCGATGTGGCCCATTGCCACTTTAACTTGCAGAATTTAACAGCTATGACGGTGACTCTGGTTCTTTGGCGAAAATCTACGTTCCGAATTTTATCGCATAAAGAAACCTCGGCTGTTCGGTCTAAAATAACAATTGTTAGCCTATTTAAAAGGTTTCATGGCCACCCATAATCCACTTTATACTATACAGTATGAAGCAATGGTTAGCTGAGTGCTACATGCTAGCAAAAACTTTACCTCGAATTAATCTCCTAAGTAGGTATGAAAATAGTTTCATAATGATAACAATAAAGATAAAAAGTTACATTTTAACAAAATGTAAGCACTAAAAATAGTTTCTTGTAAAAACCAATCAAAATCTAGTTGTCACTTTGACAGAGTCAGTACGAAGGATAGTAGAAAAATAAAAATATCGAGCATCAATACTTCTTAGGTCACTTTTGAGAATGCATTAGAAATTCAATATCTTGCAAAATGGGACCGAAAGACAAACAGAAAGCCGCAGACTTTTACTGTATTATATGTCTGTGCAGAAAGCAGACAGACACACACCAAATGTCGACCCTAAAAATACATGTTACATGTAAACAGCAAAAAATCACAATTTAGAAAGAAAAAAAGGGGCCTAGTACGTTGACTATCGAAAAAGTCGATCGATACCCAAGACTTACCTGTGAGGTGCACGACATCGGAGTCCTCCGACCAGCTCTCGTCGACAGCTTGCTTCTTTTTCAATTGCTGAGACGTCGGGTCCCTCATGAAGTCCACTATGGCTTGCCGCTTATTCTCGCCGTTGTACGGGAAACGGAACTGACCCTTTCTGGATACACACAAATTACATCATACTGATATCACACTAATGTGCTATATGCCGAGTAGCTAGCCTTTTTGTATATATTTTTAAAGATGCCTTCAGCACGTCTTAGCGGTACTACACTAAAATTATAAATTTGGTAGTTTGCTTGTAAATGAGTGTGTTTGTTGCCATACTCATCTCCGTAATGGCTAAACGGATTTGAATTAAAATTTGTGTGGATGAGCTTATACCTGGGTTCAACACATAGGCTGCTTTTCATCTCGGAATATAAATTCATATAGGATATAACTGCTAGTCATAAAATAAATACAAAGAGAGAAATAGTGGCATCGTAATGGATGGTAGTGGCATCATTAGGATGGTAATAAGACTTTTTTTGTCCCCAAAAGCTACATGAAATCTAGAACCAGGTCAAATAGGACTTTTCCGGCCCCTAAAAGCTATAGGAAATCTAGAACCAGGTCAAACAAAGGGGCGTATCTTTACGTAAAATAATATGTACAAAAATCTATTGTCCGTACTTACTCATAATAATACAGGGTGGGGAATCCAGTGATGTTATAAAGTTGTCTTATTTTAGAGTTGACAGGTTTGGCCATATCTATAGCAGCTATTAACGCTTCGCCCTGAAACATATAAACTATAATTTAATAAAATATTGGTATACATGAAATCAGGGCACGCATACGCAAGCCTATCCTCTGTAATTTAAGAAGTAAGCTGTTCAAGCTATGCGAGTAAGACAGCTCATGTTTTTAACATGGAGGCGGGGTTAGCGTAGGAACAGTGACGCGACGCCAGCCTAGCTGTGTGTTCTAACGTGACCACATGTGACACGTGATCTCTGAAATCGTAATATATTGTTTTTATTATTTTTTTCTTGGCTACTGCTGTACAGAGATTTTTCAGATCGCGTGTCACGTCACTTATATTCGAGAGGCATTGGGTAGAATTGCCATACGTCCAAAATTTTCCGGGCATGTCCGAGAATTTTGGCTTTTGTCTCAATGCGGAAGGGAATTCCAAAACATCCTAAATTCTAGAAATTAAATGAAAAAGAATGCCACACTAGTTCATTATGCCGCGAAATATGATCTTTGAAGGAAATGTCCGGAAATTCCTTTATGCATCCAGGATGTTCCCTAAGACATTTTTTTTTTCAATTTGTAACCCTAGTTTTGTGGCACAATCCAGTATACGTTCATCAAGTCACTGTCACTTTGTGCAGCGAGCATGTGTACAGCAAGGGTTCAGAACTGACCTTCAAATCGCCTGCTGCTTGTACATAATCTGGCTTCATTGTCTTACAGAACCCGCACCAAGGTGCGTAGAACATTATCATAGAGTTCTTGTGGGCTCCTGCTCCCCTTTTTAAGAATTTTATTAATGCCTGTAACAACATAATGATTAAATATTAATATCATATTAGGTTTCTGGTTTGTATGTAATGGTGTTTGAAGTCACATACTCTGACTGACAAACCAAGTTCAAAAACTCTATACTTCCATAATTATGCTCTTCGTCGCAAGCCATATGAAAAGATTAAAAGTGTTGCGGCTTAATAATGACCTGATTGAAACCTTTAAAATTCTTGATGGGTGTAGAACCTTCCTAACATATACGGCATCTACTAACTAAAAGATTATAGAAGAGAAAGCAAATGTCACAAATCCCTACTGTGGCCTGCATCATCACAGACCACACTGCACACCACATCCTTAGCATCAGTTGTTTTCAATTGGAACGGTGCCTGAGGATGTGGTCTAATCAAAACCAATAAATGCGTTTAATAACAGACAGAGGGATAACAATGGAGAAGATTATTGTAACAGATATATACTACAGTTTGACACCGCAGACCACCAGAGTCATACACTCCCTTTCAACATCAGAATTATTACTTAAATTGATACACCTGTTTCAGGTCATATGCTCAGGTACTTATGTTTTGCCTTTAAAATACCAACCATTTTAAAACAAATTATTAGGAACGGTTATTATCGACAAGCAAAACATTCAACTAGCAGTCACCAAGCAAGGTTTCAAAACAATAATTTCATGGTAAATTTTCATGAGTAACCATGCAAATAATAAAAGTTGTTTTACAGCTTGTATAATGTTGATTTCATAGCAATTAAAATGATAAGGTTCATTTTACTCTGGTATTGGCACAACTACTATTAATGCAAATAAATTGTTCTAAAATGAATGTTGGGATGTTACACCACAAAAAGCAATAGTTACCCACTAGCTGTTACCCGTGACTTCGTCCTCATGGAATTTAACAAAAAAAATTTTTCAGTTCGCTGAGTTAACGAAAAGTTATTAATTCTGTATTCCTTGTAAAAAAATACCCACACTAATTTTAGTCTCTGTTTTCTTGTTTGTGTCGATATTTTTTCCTTATAGTCAATTTCTTATAAAATCAGCTATCTGCCCGTGAAAGTCCCGTTACAATCGCTCCAGCTTTTTTGGAGTCACAGGGAACATACATACTCCACAAGTATCCCAATGCCTTGCTATAAAGTGATCTTAATAACCCTCACAATTGTAATCGAATATACAGGTGAATACCGACCTCTCCATCTGCCAAATGGAAGATATCTGTTGCATCAGGATCTTCTTCCCACGGCAAATCTCCCGTCGGGTCTCTTAAGAAGTTTGACATGGAGCTGACCGACTCACTTCTGTCATAGTCTTTGTGGAAATCTCCATCCTTGTAGTGTTTGATGTGATAAGACTTGTCTGACCCCACTTTTAGCTTAAGACAAAGTTTTTTTCCTTCACTGCAATAAATATACACACTTATTAGGCCAAATGACATAAAAGAAAGTGATGAATGAGTGTCTTCAAATGTGAATCCCTTGCTTCTAAGGCAAGCATGCTCTATTTTAGACAGCATTACCTCTTAACATTACGAAAGTAGGCAGTCAAACATAAGCCTATTAATTAATAAAAAAATTATAAATAAAACTGAAGCTGAACAAAAAACTAACAAGACTTGATACCAGCACAATTTGCTTATCTTATAAGGCCCTTTCTTGACTTATCGGCGCAGCAGCGGTACGGTATCGGCACGCTTGGTATACGCGCTACCGAAGGCCTATATTTCAATGAGCGCTTTCTGATTGGCGCGGCATGCTCAGGAGCGGCATGGGATCGTTGCGACATAACCTAAACTACTATTTGCTATTTGTCGATCACTGTATTAGATATTAGCTACTCATTGTAAGATAATATTTGCCAACTGTTTTAGCAAGTGTTAACTAGGTTTTAACATGATAGCATACCTGTTACCGCAGTCTATTATTACTAGTGTAGCCTGTCCTTTCATAACATCTGCAGTGTTTCTAAAAACCTCAATTGTAGGCTGTGATGCCTTTGCTTCATTTACAAACAGTACTAAGACGTTTGTTTTAGTACGCAACTGTTTCTTGAATTCTTTTATGTTGGTGATATCAGACACCACTGAAGACTTCTGCTTTTTAGCTTGCATAGATAGCTGCACCAATATTATAAGTATCGGTAAAAGTACCTGAAACATATAACAGATCTAATTAGAATCACACAATAGAAGCTGCAGTCCACGGTTTGACAGTTTTTCAGTGTTAAGTGTACCCTATATTCACCCTTTTAAGGATCGCTTATATGCTTCGATTCGGCAGTATTTGTTGAGCAACGAAGCCAACCTGCAGCAATAACTACATATATTCGGATTGTGCCTACTAGAGGAGGTCATTGTACTTTTATAATTTTTACTAGGGGACCAAACCTGAAATTACAATAATTATATCAGCTTTTCTATGGAAAGATACATAGAGAATATACACGCAGCACACACCAAGTAGAGAGTTCAAGCCACTGAAAGCAGCCTCTGGTGGCCACTTCGAGTAGCTCAGCTTAGCCACTACATGCCATGCGGGGTCGCATTATTTGGCTATGTGCGGCCTCTTGCTGTTGAGTTTCTCTGAGCAGCTATTCTGGTGTAAAGGTCCAAGTAATAGACTGTATGTGAGGCAACATTGAGTATGTGTAGAACCTTAGACGAGCTGGGTGAAATCATAAACTAAAAGCAAGCTTTTGTCTCTAACCAAGCATGGTCAGTTCCCCAGAATAGGTGATGCCACACAGGTAGCTACTAAAATCCCCCAAAAACACTTATTGGGCCACAGAATACACCAACACACACATCTACACACTACAACTTTATGCAGACTGGTTCAGTTAGTGCCCTTTTCGGTACACCGCGGGACTTAAATATCGACTATCGCATAGTCAAGGTCATATTCCAAGATGTTTGCCGGTCACCAGGTATACCTATACTAGTAATCCATAAATGGATTACTTTCGAAAAGCTAACAGGTAGATCCGAAGGGAGTACTTTTAGTACGTATAAATACTGGATAGCGGTGGTAGACAAGCGTTTTAAATAAACGGAATACGGATATAATACGTGTCACAAACCCACGCATCTTAGCTGTGAGATTTCAGAGATTTTAAATTTCTGCTAAAATAACCACATACACGTTACAACTTAATAAATGCAGCGAACGTAGCCGTATCCCTTACTCATAAATTTACGTTTATATAACATTAAGGCTTTAAAACCGGCATTTGCATATGTAGCTGCCCATTTTTTTCAATCTTTACATACCTTCCAAAACATTTTGCAATACATAGTTACGGGGAGCTGTTATGAATCAGCAGATCACTCGCCGCACTCAATTTTATATTTTTAATTTTACGATGTTAAATAAAATAGGGAATTATTCCAAAATAGTGCAAATAGGTAAAAATTACTAGAATAAAACTATGGTAGGATATGCAGGGCAGGAATCAGCACCGGCCAGTCGGCATTGGTCGAACGACGAACTTATAAACTTGACATTGACATTGACATGACAAGTCATTGTCATTTTTTCACCTTTGGAAATGTTTTTTGTTTTTTTTTCTGCACCCTGGACAGGTTACAGCTATTAAGGTCATACCTCCTCGTCATAGGTATATTACAGACATTGTAAAGTAAATACACTAACGCTCGAGAATATACAAGTATAGGAAAATAATACAATAATTTTCATATTTTTTTTACATGTTGATGCCTTAACTCCGCATAATTCTTTCTTAAGTGGCTTCTACGTTCAAACGTGCGTCCTTACGCGCTCTAAGTACAACGTCAGTGAGAAAAACAACCGTAACAAATCTTGGCCGCGATTGTTAGAGCCTAAAATGGCCATACCTCCTCAAATAAACTATAAGATGAGTGAGAGTACCATCGAAATCTTTAATAAAGTTCGAGTTAATTAAATCCCATCCAAAACATAAATGTGACATAAGTCAATATTATGATATGATATATGCCTTGGTTGTGGACTTCAACTACAAAAGAAGTGAGATCTAACTTAGGATAACATATTGAAGCCTAAGGTCTGACATGTCTAGTTCGAATATACGAATTATTATTAAGTACCTACTAAAACAGTCATAGAAGAACTCTATGTTCGATGGCTAGTTTCTACCAGCAAGCCAAATTTTCGGATGAATGAGAACTTTCAGTTTTATAACTTGCGAAGCCTATAATTCATATATGAAAACTAGCCAATTCAGACCTTAGGCTTCAATATATTATTATCCTAAGTTAGATCTGCCTTCTTTTGTCGTTGAAGTCAACAACCAAGGCATATCATCATCATAATCAGCCTATACTAGTCCACTGCTGGACATAGGCCTCTCCCAAGGCACGCCACTCAGCCCGATCTTCGGCTTTTATCTTCCAGCCACTGCCAGCCGTCTAACGTATATCGTCACTCCAACGAGTCTCAGGGCGTCCTACGGTTATCAGTTCTGCGACATATATGACCGGCCCACTGCCACTTCAGCTAGCTAATACGCTGAGCTATGTCGGTGACTTTGGTTCTCTGGCGAATTACTTCGTTCCGAAAACGAATAAAGTTTTCGAAAACTATCAAATCTTGTACTAGGGGTACTGAAGACGAAAGAGTACAATCGGCCCCTTTGCTTGGCGTTTGTAGACTATGAGAAGGCTTTTGATTCGGTCGAAACCTGGGCTGTTCTGGAGTCCTTACAGCGATGCCAAGTTGACTGGCGATACATAGAAATGATGAGATGTCTGTATGACACCGCAACAATGACCGTCCAAGTCCAGAACCAGCAAACAAATCAAATCCATCTGCGTTGAGGTGTGAGACAAGGGGATGTTATCTCCCCGAAATTGTTCTCAAATGCTATGGAGGATTTGTTTAAGACTCTGGACTGGACAGGAAAAGGCGTTAATATTAATGGTGAGTACATCTCTCACTTGCGTTTTGCAGACGACAACGTCATAATGGCTGAATCGCTGGACGACCTACAAAGGATGCTTGACGGCCTAGCCAATTCTTCCCAACGCATCGGTCTCCGGATGAACTTGGATAAAACCAAGGTCATGTTCAACGAACACGTTGCTCCGGGACCGGTTGCCATAAATGGCTTCACTATAGAGATTGTTCAACAATATGTTTACCTAGGGCAGACGCTCGAACTAGGTAAAAACAATTTTGAGAGTGAGGCCAAGAGAAGAACACTGGGCAGTTGGGCTGGGCAGCGTTCGGGAAATTACGTAGAGTCTTCTCGTCACCTATCCCGCAAATTATTAAGACGAAAGTTTATAACCAGTGCGTTCTACCTGTCATGACATACGGTGCCGAAACGTGGACACTTACAGTTGGAGCGGTCCACAAGTTCAAGGTCGCTCAGCGAGCTATGGAGAGAGCCAAGCATAGGGTTTTTCTAGAAGATCATATCAGAAATGAGATCCGTAGACGAACGAAAGTTACCAACATAGCCCACCGGATTAGCAAGTTGAAGTGACAGTGGACAGAGCACACAACAGATGGCCGATGGGGCCAAAAGGTTCTCGAATGGAGACCATAGACCGGTAAACGCAGCGTAGGACGTCCACCTAAAAGAGACCAGAGGGAAACGCTGGATGCAGGTCGTTTCCAACTGGCCCTTTTGGAGGTCGACGGGGGTGGCCTATGTACAGCAGTGGACGTCCTATGGCTGAAATGATGATGATGATTTATTACTTCGTTTTTTTTATCTAATTTTTATTAGGGGCATTTAGTCAAAGAATATACAATTAATATACATACAATTCAAATTATTATTCAATTCAAAGAATACACATACAATTCAATAAAAAAGATAATTAGACAGAGTTGGAACACAGTATTTGGCATATAACTTTCCAAAATGAGTTTCACTTCCGCATTGTTCTAGCCTATTATTTTATTTGTGACAGGTGACAAATAATATAATAAAAATGAGGGAGGCTTATGGCTAAAATAATGATGAATATGAAGATGACAATGATCCAGACAACGCCTCTGCCTGGAGCTTCTTTATCGTAAAAGGCATCATATTGACTATCTCCTGGCAAAAGTTGAACTCTTCTTGCATCAAGATGAGCTTCGCTTCCGCATTGTTCTAGCTTATTATTTTATTTGTGACAGGTGACAAATAATATAATGAAAATGGGGGAGGCCTATGGCTAAGATGATGATGAAGATGAAGATAAAGATGACAATGATCCAGACAACGCCTCTGCCTGGAGGTTCTTTATCGTAAAAGGCATCATATTAACTATCTCCTGGCAAAAGCTGAACTCTTTTTGCATCAAGATGAGCTTCGCTTCCGCATTGTTCTAGCTTATTATTTTATTTGTGACAGGTGACAAATAATATAATGAAAATGGGGGAGGCCTATGGCTAAGATGATGATGAAGATGAAGATAAAGATGACAATGATCCAGACAACGCCTCTGCCTGGAGGTTCTTTATCGTAAAAGGCATCATATTAACTATCTCCTGGCAAAAGCTGAACTCTTTTTGCATCAAGATGAGCTTCGCTTCCGCATTGTTCTAGCTTATTATTTTATTTGTGACAGGTGACAAATAATATAATGAAAATGGGGGAGGCCTATGGCTAAGATGATGATGAAGATGAAGATAAAGATGACAATGATCCAGACAACGCCTCTGCCTGGAGGTTCTTTATCGTAAAAGGCATCATATTAACTATCTCCTGGCAAAAGCTGAACTCTTTTTGCATCAAGATGAGCTTCGCTTCCGCATTGTTCTAGTCTATTATTTTATTTGTGACAGGTGACAAATAATATAATAAAAATGAGGGAGGCTTATGGCTAAAATAATTATGAATATGAAGATGACAATGATCCAGACAACGCCTCTGCCTGGAGCTTCTTTATCGTAAAAGGCATCATATTGACTATCTCCTGGCAAAAGTTGAACTCTTCTTGCATCAAGATGAGCTTCGCTTCCGCATTGTTCTAGCTTATTATTTTATTTGTGACAGGTGACAAATAATATAATGAAAATGGGGGAGGCCTATGGCTAAGATGATGATGAAGATGAAGATAAAGATGACAATGATCCAGACAACGCCTCTGCCTGGAGGTTCTTTATCGTAAAAGGCATCATATTAACTATCTCCTGGCAAAAGCTGAACTCTTTTTGCATCAAGATGAGCTTCGCTTCCGCATTGTTCTAGCTTATTATTTTATTTGTGACAGGTGACAAATAATATAATGAAAATGGGGGAGGCCTATGGCTAAGATGATGATGAAGATGAAGATAAAGATGACAATGATCCAGACAACGCCTCTGCCTGGAGGTTCTTTATCGTAAAAGGCATCATATTAACTATCTCCTGGCAAAAGCTGAACTCTTTTTGCATCAAGATGAGCTTCGCTTCCGCATTGTTCTAGCTTATTATTTTATTTGTGACAGGTGACAAATAATATAATGAAAATGGGGGAGGCCTATGGCTAAGATGATGATGAAGATGAAGATAAAGATGACAATGATCCAGACAACGCCTCTGCCTGGAGCTTCTTTATCGTAAAAGGCATCATATTAACTATCTCCTGGCAAAAGTTGAACTCTTCTTGCATCAAGATGAGCTTCGCTTCCGCATTGTTCTAGCTTATTATTTTATTTGTGACAGGTGACAAATAATATAATGAAAATGGGGGAGGCCTATGGCTAAGATGAAGATGAAGATAAAGATGACAATGATCCAGACAACGCCTTTGCCTGGAGCTTCCTAATCGTAAAAGGCATCATATTGACCATCACCTGGCAAATGCTGAACTCATCTTGCATCATTTTAGCAACTTCCTTGTCTCTTGTGAATATGTCTAGGGCTGCCTGGTACGACTCGTAGCTCTTCATCACATGGGTTAACTGCACAGTTTTGTCCACTGCAATCCTCGTCGTACTAATTGTACCGATTTGGACGTAAGCGGTAATAACTAGCTGTTTGTCATCGCATTCTAGTTTCGCTGGCATTTGACCATTTATATTTTTAAAAGAGTTTAAGAAGTGATCGAAATTTTCAATACTTTTTTCACATAAGGTGTTTATCTCGTGTGCTGTGGGTTTTTCGTTAGTTTCCATTTTCATGTTAATGATTTCACTGTAAATATCGCCGAGTTCGGACAAGAGCTGCCTGCACTTCTGTAGGTAATACAAAGGGTCGATTTCTTTAACTAGGTCCTCTAGCATGTCGATAGGCCTTTTGTGCATCTCGGATTTTCTTTAGTCATCTTCTTCAAAGAATGCTAAATAGCTATAAGTTTCCGCACTGTCTTGCACTAGTTCTATGTAATCTGAGGTGAGAGTTTCCAGATTATAGTATTCTTTAGCTTTGTTCATCCAGGTTTGACACGACACTAAGACTTCATGTGCATCTTGATAAGTTAGTAGGAATTTATCAGTGACTTTGTTTTCGTGAATGCTTACATCCAAATTTGAGAAAATTAGGGTTTTCATATCCCCACTGAAAATGTTTTCGTTGTCATCCAAGGTTATGTTAGACATGTCTGAAAATAGAAAATTATCATTTTATAATACAATAAGTAATTTTATTTATTTCTTGCAATCAAAAGTGTTATATAATATATGTATACAATATTCAACTACAGTAATTAAAGAGAAGGCCAAAATTAGGTTTTAGTCATGGACAGGGTACCAAACCATCTACTTTACGCCGTACTGATCGAACATTATTTAAAACAGGTAGGTTATCAGAAATTGGTAGATACAGTAGATACATATGTACATAAAAAACCGGCCACGTGCGAGTCGGACTCGCGCACGAAGGGTTCCGTACCATTATCTATAAAAACGGCAAAAAAAACAGGTTTATTGCATGGGAGCCCCCCTTAAATATTAATTTTATTTTAATTATTTATTATATATATATATATATATATATATTATTATATAAATAAATATTCTGTTAATATTTCAAGCGTCTACCTCTTGCCGTTATCAATATTGAGCGAAAACGAGCAAAAAAATCACGTTTGTTGTATGGGAGCCCCCTTAAATATTTATTTTATTCTATTTTTTTGTATTTTTTGTTATAACGGCAACGGAAATACATCATCTGTGAAAATTTCAACTGTCTAACTGTCACGGTTAATGAGATACAGCCAGACAGACGGACGGACGGACAGACGGACGGCCGGACAGACGGACGAACGGACAGACGGACGGACGGACAGACGGACAGACGGACAGCGGAGCCTTAGTAATAGGGTCCCGTTATACCCTTTGGGTACGGAACCCTAAAAAGTAGCATACAGGGTCTACAAATGGAAATGTATTCATTTCCGCACATCATTTCTCACATCACATTATTGTTCAAATATTACAAAATGTATCCTCACTTAACTCTCTAATGGCTGAACAGATATGAATGATGTTTTATATGGAGGTACCCTGTATTAAGAAATAGGCAAAATTTTATCCAAAAAATATATAAATAAATAAATATAAACATGTAAACGTTCCTGTAGACTAGATAGCGGGTAAAACATAGGGCACTACTATTTATTCATAATATTGGTAACCATATAATTTACCAGTATTTGCTTCAGTCATTGTCTCGGCATCATTCGTCAGCCTAGTTTTGGAAGCCTTCATCAGCATGGTACAATACTTCACCCAATGGAAAGCTAATTCAGCCATAGTTTTCTTGTACGTCTCCATTTTAGCCAGGTTCACTTCATCACTGCTATCCAACTGTTTTAGCTTCTCCTCATACTGCTCTAGTATTATCGAAGCAGCAGCTAAATGGTGCCTTGATTGGAAGAACCCGTTCTGTTGAGCAAAATACTGAGACAACATCGCAGAATTCTTTGACCATTCTATTGGGTCATAATTATCATATTGCAACTGCCTTCTCAACATAACATGACCATATATTGCAGACTAGGTTCTCTTTGAGAGAACCGTACACCTGACTTAAAAGGTGTAAGGTTATATTGTGAGCTTTCTCCAAGATCACGAAATCACCAACAACTGCCTCTCCTGTGTTATTTATCATGTGATCAATAGGTATGGGTAGTTGCAGGGTACATTTGAAGGTCTCGTACAAGTCTTTTGCTTGAAGGATGTATGTTTTGGATTTGCCTTTCTCGTTATAGTGACTCCACAGTACACCCAAGTTGTTGTATTTGTTAATTAGAGTTATAACAACCTCAGGTTATAAAGCATTTGGGGAGAGAAGTTCTACTGCTACAATAAATACTTTCTCACTGGCTGTTAGTTCCTCATTCTCCATGTCTATGATGCCGATATTTAGTAAGACAGCGCCCAACATTGCATCCAACTTAATTCCTTCGATAACAGACTCGGAACTATCAAATATTTTTAAAGATTCGTGCATGTTCCACAGAATTTCTTTCGCCTTGAACTTGGAAAAATAGGGCTCAGTTTCTGGATCATTCTTGCTGTCCTCGTCCAGTAATTTACGGACTTTACTGTAGTTTTCTTTGAAATCTTTAAGCATTTCTTTGGCAGTCATGGTTGGTCTTGGTGCAAAGCTTTAAAATCAATAACTGAAAGTAGGCACACTAACCTCACGATTCAGCTGAAAATGAAATGCGATAGTACTCTTTGAAATGCAAATCAATATTTATATATATTCCCTATATATAATGTTCTCTATGATGCGAATTTCAAAATTCAAATGCAACTGAAAGCACTAGTAAAAAAAAACAGCATATTTTTTTTTTGTACAAAAATTTCAGGTTGTCTAAGTCAAGTTGTCTACTAATGTCAAAAATGTGACATTGATTGATTCTTTTTTTTTTTGGCAAAAGTTAAATTAACATTATTGCCAGCAACAAGTATGGCAGAGAGATAAAATAGAAGTCGGATTTTAGAATTTATTAGCTGAAACATATTACATAATTTTATAGGGCTGGAAAATTAAAATAACTACAATTTAATATTATGTATTTACAGAAATAAAATATCCCAATAAAAATATAAATGTGAAATGAGAGCCAAGTCTATATTATAATAAATGCCTTGGTTGTTGACTTCAACGACAAAAGAAGTGAGATCTAACTTAGGATAATATATTGACGCCTAAGGTCTGACTTGGCTAGTTTTCATATATGAATTATAATAGCCTTTGCAAGTTCTTAAGCTGAAAGTTCTCATTTATTCATCTGAAAATTTGGCTTGCTAGTAGAAACTAGCCATCGAACATAGGGCTCTTCCATGACTGTTTTAGTAGGTACTTAATAATAATTTGTATATTCGAACTAGCCAAGTCAACCCTTAGGCTTCAATATGTTATCCTAAGTTAGATCTCACTTCTTTTGTCGTTGAAGACAACAACCAAGGCATATATCATAACATTGACTTGGCTCTCATTTCACATTTATGTTTTTGATGGGATATCATTACTTTTTGTACATAAATTATTAGTAAGTACTTATTCATAATAAAATTAATACGCACTGCTGTAGACACTTAAATGTTCCCAGTTACGACATACATACTATATATAGTCTCACGCAACCTATGGGGTGATAGGGTATTTAAGCGTACAGCTTAGGTGCTCTTACAATTCCCTGGGTCAGTTGGTGCCTGACGCCTGTACAACTATAATACTCTTGGTTATAAGTACTAAAACTGATATTGTTTTAAACTACCACGGTTGTTCACTACAGTTATATGATTATTTACGAGATATTTACCGTGGCTTACCACGTTGTGGAAGGAGCTCCCGATATTTCGGCGCAGTTACATGTTCACGGTTCCCGTGAACATGGTGCACTTTTAATAGTAAAACTGATATGTTTGGATTAATTAAAAAATAATGGTGGTATTCCACTCGTTATATATTCACGTGAAGACCTTAAAATCCACATAAAGACCGGCTGGCATCAATTTTTATTGCTAATTCTTACATTACATGTGCTATAAGTATGTGTTCCTAATATAATCAATTAAATTGAAAAATTATAATAAAATAATACAAATTTACCAGTTTCTGATTTATTCCTTTCTATTGACCCAACTACCTATCTCGATGGTACGTACCTGGAAGCCGCTCCCTAGAGATATCCTGCTGGACGAGCCAGAAAGGGCTGACGAAGAGGGAACCAGCGTCATCGACAAGCCAGTGGGTAAGACCCACACACCGGACGAGACAAGGAGAAAGAAGAACCAGCTAGTGGGTAAAACCCACCCAGACCCAGAAGACCAGACGACTACAGACCCTAACTAGTGTAAGGGAGGGAGCTTGAGCGCCACCGGTCAGACAGTACCGACTGGTCGCTCGCCCCTCCACCATACCACGGGACACAGGTCCTAAAGAGGGCGCCGAAACGATGCCCGGTCGGACAGTACAGGGTGGCCGCTCGCCCCTCAAATTCCCTCAAATTCAAATTCAAAATTAAAAAATGATTATCAGCATGGCAGCACAGGCGGCAGGTAGGTACGATTTTTATTTCTGCTCTGTGTTGATTCTTTTTTCAGCTCCCTCTCGATTCGGAACGCGATTTAGGTAGCAGTACCCAGTATTTTTTCTCGTTTCAGGCGTTTGGCATTGCACAATTCTTCTATTTCTTTCATTCAGCTATATACCATTTTATTATAAAAAAATGCTGGTAATTTTATTCATAAAATGCACATATTTAAGAATATTGTTAAATAAGCTTTCCATTGATATATATATTATATCTGAAAAAAACCGGGTACCGTTTTTGAACATGTCCTTTGAACTTTCTAGGTCATCTAGAAATGGGTTAGAGTTTTGATATATAGGTCAGTCAGTGATAAAAATGACGTTTTTTGGACGGTAATATCTAAATAACTGTTTGAGGTGTGTTTATGAAATTTGGAGCACAAATGTATCTCGCAAGTCTCAATATATGCCAAATTTCAAGTTTTTGAGTAATGAGGGGGATAAATGTGGCTCCCAATGGTTCGTGCAATATTACACACGGTACCGCTCGAGACTTGGCTTTGACATGCTGCCGCGCGTCTAGATCTCCAAAGCTCACTCACTGAATAGTAAATAGTACGTTTAATATGAAGTAGCTGGCAAGTTTTGGTTTTTGTCTTTTTCTTTGTGTATTTTCTAGAAAGAGATAGAATCGTATCGCATCGTTTATTTATGGTATAAACAAAAAATGCTTGTCTATGTTCATGCCCATTTTTGGAAAAAATAATTATTTTTTATTAATAAAATAAATAAAATCTTAGTACTATGCCTAGTTACGTACACAATGTATAAAATTAATTAATTAATATAAAAGTTACGTGCAACTATTCGTAAAAATTTCGCACAATTTCAGTTTTTCATAGCTATTTCTGACATGACGTTACGTTGTTTGTTGGACAATGAACGGTGCATTGTGAAGAATTCGTGAACAAAACCAAACCAAGCGACATTTTGATATTTTATCGCCTCGATTTGCGATGCCAGCCAATAATATAAGTTTAACTTGAAACGATCGAAGTAGAGTAGCTGTGATGCGTTAGTTTTTACAAATATGTGGGTATATAATACTAGCGAGTTCTAAACGTATACGTAGGCAGTTATTCTTGTTTGCGTTTTCAGTAATGTATTATCATAGGGACGCGTAGTAAGTCTGAAAGTGATAAAGTTAGCTTTAGAAGTGCTTTGGCGACTTATTCGCGGTGTTTAATAGGGATAGTTGGTTAGGATGGCGATTCCTGAACAGTTTTCGTTGAGATGGAACGACTTCCACTCGAACCTGTCGCAGTCTTTTCACGCGCTTCTGGAGGGAGAGGATCTAGTGGATGTAACCCTGGCAGCCGGGGGACAGTACGTGCACGCACACAAGCTCATCCTCTCAGTTTGCAGCCCCTACTTCAAAGAATTGTTCAAGGTATGACTCATTGTTTTTCATCATATTTCTTCGTATTTTATTAAAAATGCAGACGACGCAGTATTGTCGCTCGCATACCTGTTTGTTTTCAATTCGGACTGAAGGACTGACCTTTGGTGTCTGATAAGTGGTCTGTATGAGCTGTCAGAGATTAGGTAGTTCCTTACAACATTAAAAATATGAAAGTACCTTATCATTTACCTACTTGTATCATCCTGAGACAAAGGTGCATTGTTATGGCTACTGAAATGTGTTGAACATTGATATAGAAACACAATATTGGCATAAAGAGATGTTGTTTCTGTACTGCAGTTTGGTGTTGAAAATGTTAAATGCAAATGACCCTACATAATCCTAATTTTTTTGCTGTAACCTCTGCAATAGTAACATTGTAGCCAAATGAAAACATTTTACTGTAGGATAATATTTGCCCGCTACAATCTATAACTATAACCTAACAATAGTGCAGGGTATACCTTCTTCATTCAGCGTTTTACAAGGATTGGCAGTAACAAAATAAAGTTGGACCATGTATGTTCAAGTTGTACCCGTGCCGGTAGTTGTTGGGAATGATACTCTCGTAGTTGTTGACCGTTACACCTATCTTGGATAGATTGTTCAGTTAGGAAAGTCCAACTTAGGCAAAGAGGTCGCCGAAGAATCTAACTCGGATGGGCAGCATTCGGGAAATTGCATGACATCTTCTCGTCCAAGATACCACAGTGCCTAAAGACAAAGGTCTTTGATCAGTGTGTGTTGCCAGTGATGACATATGGTACTGAGACGTGGTCCTTAACTGTTGGCCTTTTGGAAAAACTCACAAGTCACACAACGGGCAATGGAGAGAGCTATGCTCGGAGTTTCTTCATGCGATAAAATTCGGAACATAGATATTTGCCAAAGAACCAGAATCACCGACATAGATATTAAAATCTGCACGTTGAAGTGGCAATGGGCAGGCCACATCACTCCAAGAACTGATAACCGATGGGGTAGAACAGTTCTTGAGTGGAGACCGCGAACTGGAAGATGCAGCTTAGGTAGGCCTCCCACTAGATGGACCGACGACATTGTGAGAGTCACGGGCATCCAGTGGATGCAGAAGGCAGGATGTTGTTCAGTGTGGAGGTTAAAGGGGGAGGCCTATGTTCAGCAGGGGACGTCTTCTGGCTAGTGATGATGTATGTACTACTATTTTCTTTGTATTCTTTAAGCCTTAAAAAGTAAACATAAAATACTCCATGTGTGATGTCAGGCCATAGGCTAGAATTCTGGTAGGTACTTACCTATTTAACAAATTATTTTCTGATTAATATTCTTAACACTTGCTGTTTGCCACATTTTTTTATGAGGGTTGAATATTCTATATATACAGGGTTAAGCATATATCCTGTACTAAGCCGAAAGGAGGTAATTGTACTCATCATGAGCAACGGTGACCGAGTGGTAGCATATGCGCTTTACAATTTGGCCGCACCCAGTTCGATACTCGGCCCTGCACCAATGACTTATTTGGTACCTAAAATAAATTATATGCTGTTTTTAAATCAATGCCATCGCTCAGAAACAGTGAAGGAAAACATCGTGAGGAAGCCAATATGTCCAAGAACTTCAAACGTTCTAAGAAATATGACATCACCAACATGCACTGGGCCAGCATGGTGGATTATCGAATTGATTTCAGTTATATAACCAATCCAACTTAAGGCAGAAAACAGACATGCAAAGTAGGTGAACTCACGGCATCTAACCCATTACAGATCTGAACCCAAGGCGGGTTGGTGGCCAAAACTAGATTTATTCTTTATAAAAAATATATTAAAAAAACATTGGCAGATGTCTCTGAGTAATGTGACCTAATCGTAAACAAATACATATTATAAATCAAGCATTCTTGGCCCCCAAGTTCCGTCAAGTGGCCTCCAAATCAAATAAGAAGATAGTGAAATGAATTCAGAGAAGAGTGTGATGTCATTTTATTTTATTACATATATTACATTATACATTATTGCACTTGTAGAACATGGAGATAATGTCAGCTACACACACTGGTCTAGTCGTTTTGAGACTGGCCAAGAATGACTGTGACTAGATGTTGTTGACCAGTCTTGCTCCCCCTAGTAAGATTAGGTTATTTAATGTTGACAACACACTGCTCGAGATAGGTCTCGTTACTCTAGGTTAATCTCGAGTTTGATATGTTCGTAGTTTGTTTCATTCTCATGATTCAAAGAGTGATTCATGGTGAGAACCCGAAATTTGCCTCAGGGCTCTCAAATTAGGAAACTCGATCTGAGTGTGTACAGCTGTCATAAAGTTTTGGTGAATAGAACAGGTTCCAAAACTTGGGGCACTCAGACAACAAACAAGTTTTAAACCTATCACAATATAATAGTAAAACCAAAATAGAAAAAGAACAAAATTATAACGCTGAAAGAGAATGGTTGGGTTATTTGGGTACCGTAGTTACAACAAGGAACCCTTATAAGGTCATTATGTCCGTCTGTCCGTACTGATTTGTTACAGCATCATAACTGCTACATTTATAAACCAAAGTACATAAAATTTGTTACTATGATATTGTAGACATAGGTCTCGGAACAGGTAGCTCCCATACATCTGAAGTTGGGATGAAAACATATTTTTCACTGCACCTCCTTGTGTTAGGTATCATTGAATATGTTTTCTAATGAAAGTAATATTTTATACAATATTTTTATGTCAGGTGTAGTCAGATATATCCCGTCAAAGTGGCTAACAGGTGGGGAGGAGTGTATACACCCCCCTTAATTTCCAAACAAATCAATTTAAAAACTTGGTAACTTACCATGTTATTAGATTAATGTAAAATTTCTCCTCTGAAGTTATTTCAAGCACACTGGAATATTTTTTTTTTGAGTTATTGAGATAAAACTGAAAAATGCTGTTGTGTTCAGAGGGGATTGACCCTATAGTAAAATTTTCCGTTTAAATTATGTTCTGCTAGTTTTCTGTCCAATTACATCATAATAAACTGGCCAAGTAGTAGTAGTGTAGTGGCCAAGTGGTCTGGGCAGCAGCGTCCTAATAGTACACGGTGAACGTACTGCGATCCCAAGCCGCCTGCCAAGCGTGGGGATTATGGCAACACCCCTCTCTATGAGGGAGGCCTTGTCCAACAGTGGACGTTAATTGGCTGATGATGTGATATTGTCTTCTTTAGTTTTTATAAATGTAATACATCTGGGTGACTGGTTAGACCGAAAAGAAAATATTCGGGGAAATCATTATACTCATCGTTATGTAGAACTTGTACTATGGGACCAACATTGAAATAGCAAAAAAAACACCAGTTCCATACATTTCGTTAGTGGCAATCAACTTTTTGTATGAAACGGCTGAATTTTTTTGTCGCGAATTTTGATAAGTCGTAGAACTAAAGTTGTACGTTTTGATGTATTGAAGCCGCCCTTAAAAAGATGCTAAATGATAACCACTAACCCTGTATAGCTAACACTCGAACTCGATCAAGTCATCTTAGGGAGTGTTCAAGTATCAACACCCCCTCCCGCCCCTGTAACGCATCGTAACATTTTACAAGACCCCCCCTCCCCCCAAATTCGTTACGTAATACTTGAACGCTCCCTAATACAAACAACAAAAAAACTTTATTTAAATCTGTTTAGCCGATTGGGAGCTTCGATTAGACATAGATACACAACGTTAACCTTATAAAAAAGAACCAGGTAATTATAGACCTATATCGATATTACCAGTTTTTAGCAAAAATTTTGAGAAGATTCTTTTAATACAGCTTAGTTCTTTTTTCAACTGCAAAGGTATCTAATATGAAAAACCATTTGCCTTTTCAAAGGGTTGTTCTACAACAGACGCCATAACAATGTTTGTAGAAAACATTTACGACGCATGGGAAAAAGCACAGGATGCCATAGGTATTTTTTGCGATCTTTCAAAAGCCTTTGACTGCGTAAACCACCGTATCTTATTAGATAAGCTGAATCACTACGGCGTTAGGGGTGGATCACTCGAACTACTAAAATCATATTTATCAACTAGAACAATGCAGGTTGATATGAATGGTGTACTGTCTGATGCAATGACTGTGGACGTGGGAGTTCCTCAGGGTTCTATTCTTGGTCCTTTCCTTTTTTTTGGTATACATTAATGATCTGCCGTTTTTCATCGAAAAGTTCGCTAAGATCATTTTGTTTGCTGACGATACCTCGCTATTATTTAACATCAGTCGAAAAGTCGTAAGTACAGACGAAATCAATACCGCTCTCAACGAAGTTTCTAGGTGGTTTAGCACTAATAACTTAACTTTAAATGCACAAAAAACGAAATGTCTAAACTTCACTTTGGTTAACAACAGACCTTTGAACACAATTAGAATAGAAAATGAAGCATTAACCCTGTCTGACGACACAAAATTTTTGGGTCTTACCTTAGACGCCAAGCTACAGTGGGGGCCTCATATCAATAAACTGTCAGGTAAATTAAGCTCAGCAGCGTACGCCGTCAGGAAAATAAGGGAATGCTCTGATGTTGATACTGCCAGAGTAGTCTATTTCAGTTATTTTCACTCTATCATGAATTATGGTATTCTTCTATGGGGAAACTCTGCAGATGCTAAATCGATTTTTGTACTACAAAAGAGGGCTATCAGAGCTATTTATAGGCTTGGATCTAGAGACACCCTAAGAGAACGGTTTAAAACGGTTAACATTCAATGCCATGTCAATACATATTTGCCTGCATTTTGTATGCAAGAAAAACATACAAAATTATGTTACACAAGGGGCCAGCCATGTTTATAATACTCGGAACAGAGATAAATATTTATTGCCAAAGACTAGGCCTGTGAAAATAAGCAAATCTTTCACAGTGAATTGCATCTAATTTTATAATATTCTGCCTGCAACCTTGACGAGCCTTAACGAAACTTCTTTTAAAATAACATTAAAAAAGCTATTGTTACAGAAAGCGTATTACGAGGTAGACGAATTTGTAAAAAAGATCATGGCAAAGAATAGATATTGACAGTTTCAAGTAATTGTAAAGAATGAAATAAAATAACCTAGGTTTAATTTAATTTATTTATAATACATATGAATTTGACATTTTACTAATTTAGATAGATTTTACATTTTATACTATTTTACATAATTTGACATTTTATTTTTACTACTATGTTTTATAACATTTTCTTTTTAATTATTATTTAATGTAAAAAATTGTGTTATGCAAACCTACCAAACAAATTTGGTAGCTTTTTACCACCGACACACGGGAACACCTTGTTGCACGAGTTCGAATTGTATCAGGATTTCTACCAAATGAAATGTAATTATTTTAAAATTGTTTCTTATTTTAACTTTGTTTTTTGTGACGTTTCGAAAGTGTATCCTAGTGTACCTACTTGAAATAAAGATATATGAACTATAACACCCCTTTTCGCGTCGGGATAAAGAATCTAACACACTCTTATAAATTACTTCATAATACCCTATGCAAGTGCAACATAGATTGTAGTTACACCCCCCCCCCCACCCACCCACCCCCCTCTTTTCCCAGGTACCTGAAAACGGCAAATTCAATAATCTATTAGTGTGGGTGATGCATATCGATATCTATAAACTAATTTTGATGCTGCACCATTGCATTTGTGTAGTACTAGTTAATTACTGTGAATTCGTATCTCAATACAAACATGTACAGTAACTCAACACCTGCCAGGTGCTACGATTTTTACCCGATAACGGCAAAGCATAATGGGTGGTGGAGCTACGGTATAGACGCACAGATACACATATACACAAACACACATTACAACTATATAATAATAATATGTATATATACTAGCGGACCCGGGAGACGTCGTCTTGCCCGCCACTGGGTCCAATTGTGTTTTCAGACCATCCAGGGACCCATTGAAATATCTATACATATAATAAAAACTTAGAGATAAAAAAAACTGTAATAGCGAGATAACAAAAAAAAACACACAGGGCGTCTTAAAATACATAGTAAATTTCATCTAACTCGGTCCAATCGTTTAGGAGAACTTAGGTGACAAAGACACGTACAGAAGTATTATATATACATATTAAGATATATAATGCTAGCCCAGTGCATGTTGGTGGTCACGTCTTTGAATTTTTGAGGTTCTTGAAAATACCGGTATCCTTACAATGTTTTTCTGCACCGTTTTTGAGCGATGGTGTCGAAACTGCACATATGTAAATACAATAAGTCATTGGTGCAGGGCCAAATATGGAACCGGATGCCGTCAGATTGTAAAGCGCACATGCTACTCCTCGGCCACCATCGCTCGTCTTAATTAATAATCTTTTTAATATTACAATGCATGTGGAATTGATATACTGTAGTCCTCCATGTAATGCGACCAGCAAATCTGCTACGCATGCGCGATAAACTTGTATGGGAAGCTAGAGCGCGTCTCATTTTATTACGGCTCCCGGGGCACATCTTGATACACCTATACATATTGATTGTGAGTAACATTACTAAATATTCATGTTGTCCTATTTTATTTTGTAATTTTACATAGTCTTTGATTCCTGTGCTTCTTGTATTTCCGCATTTCCGAGGTTTTGGAAACGAGTATCGGCGGCGGCGGGTAGTTTGAAACTTTTGCAGCGTTTTTAGGGTTCCGTACGCAAAGGTATACCAGCGCTGTGTACCACCAGCATCATGCTGAGTTGGGGTCGGTTTTTGTGACAATGTACCTGTAAAATACTATTTAATATTTCTTAAAGTTATATGATTATTTACGGGATATTTACCGTGGTAAGGTTGTGGAAGGAGCTTTGAACTTTTTCACCAACCACCCGCATTCTTCAGTCTTCCCGTGAACATGGTGCATGTAACTGCGCCGAAATATCAGGAGCTCCTTCCACAACCTTACCACGGTAATTATCCCGTAAATAATCATATAACTTTAGTGAACAAACGTGATAGTTTGAAACTGTGTTTAATATTTCTTGTTATTTGTTTTTATTTCTTTGTCACAAAATAAAATTACTAAGACCCTATTACCAAGACTCCGCTGTCAGTCTGTCACCAAGCTGTATCTCGTGAACCGCGATAGTTAGACAGTTGAAATTATCACAGATGATGTATTTCTGTTGCCGCTATAACAACAAATACTAAAAAACCGCATAAAATAAATATTTAAAGGCAAATAATCCATACAACAAACGTGATTTTATTGCTCGATATTGATAACGGCAACAGATAGACGCTTGAAATATTCACAGAATATTTAGTTATATTATACACTTTAAAAAGAAATGATAAAATTAGTATAAAACTAATATATAGGTATTTAAAGGGTCTACTATACAACAAACGTAATTTTTTAAATTGATAATTATTGTATTTTGTGGCGGTACGAAAACCTTAGTGCGCGAGCAATATTTATTTTATTCTGTTTTTTAGTATTTCTTGTTACAATGGCACAGAAATACATCATCTGTGAAAATTTCAACTGTCTATCACGGTTCATGAGATACAGCCTGGTGACAGACAGACAGACAGACAGACGGACAGCGGAGTCTTAGTAATAAGGGCCCCGTTTTACCCTTTGGGCGCGGAACCTTAAAAATTATGTGGAATTCATTTCTGGACAAAAATAATGCAAAAATGTGCATCATAAAGTCACGCATGTTCAATATACTGTAGTGCAATAATCTTATTGCTTATAGCAAGGGACAACTGAAGGGTAAACAGGCTGGATAAATGTGGGGGTAAGGGG
This sequence comes from Agriopis leucophaearia, assembly GCA_949125355.1. Lineage (NCBI taxonomy): Eukaryota > Metazoa > Arthropoda > Insecta > Lepidoptera > Geometridae > Agriopis > Agriopis leucophaearia. Next base: position 4,378,735 of record OX421261.1, on the reverse strand, counting down.
GTTGTCTGTCACCTTGGCAACGGGAGTTGGGCTCGGGAGAGTGCGTTGTGTAAGTATCTAGCTGATTATATGACCTATGCTCCCTGCCTATACGTAGGTAATCGATTAAGGTCAGACATGCAGCATAGCAACACATTAAGGGGGCTCTTCTCTTCAGCAGTTCTCGCTCGCGTATTTTCACATTATTGAAGATATAAAATCAGTGAGTGTGAATTTCCAAAAACGGGGAAAAAACATGTTCTCGTGTCTCTCGTAACATTAAAAACAAAGAAACTGTCAATTTGATATATTTAAATTTGACGGAGTAATATGGTAATAAGAATAAAAAACACAAGGTCATTAAGGTCGGCCAAGGATTGGAACAACCTGCCGGCTTCCTTGTTTCCTGAGAGATATAATTTGGGCCTTTTCAAGGCAAGAGTGAATAGGTATGTTCTAAGTCTGCGTGCTTCATCTTCGACCACATCGTCGCTTACCAACAGGCGAGTTGGTGGTCAAACGCGGACTTATACGCGTTAAAAAAAACACTTTTTACCATATTACTCCGTCAAATTTAAATATATTAAATTGTTAATATCTTTGTTTTTAATGTCACGACACCAAGAGATTATTTTGTCAATTTTTGGAAATTTACGCTCACTGTGTTTATATCTGTGTTATTTGTGTGTGTTTGTATCTTCAATAATGTGAATATGTACGATCGAAACAGCTGCAGATGAGAATAGCCCCCTTAAATAAGTTTTTTTTTTCTCCGATAAATGAGCTGATAATCATCAAATGGCTGATCAAATTTTCTTGAATCATAGCTAAAAACACACGATCTAGTCACCTTTCAAAAAAAAACAATCAAAATCTGTTTAGGCTACGATGCCACAGATAGACACAAATATACACGTAAAATTTATAACAACCTTATTGCATCTGGGGGTTAATAATGTATAAATAATATTTTTTTGGGTTACGTACCCAAAGGGTGTAGACGGGACCCTATCACTAAGTCTACGCTGTCTGTCTGTCCGTCCTACCGTTTAACGTTTTCCGTTTATGTATCTTTCAAAACGTAATTAAATAGATAGCTCGTAAAATGTTCATCAGAATATGTAGGTAATATTACGGCGGATTAACTACTCAAAAATAATAAGAAAGTCAAAAAGTAAAAACCACAGGAGGCTCTCCAAACAACTATTAGTCTTTTTAACGTATTTTTTTATTTGCTCTTTTGTAAAAACACTAAAACAAACGGTAATACGTACAAGCGTCAAACGTGGCATGATTATAGTAGGTACACACTTTAAAGTAAAACAATAAAGACCAACTGCGTAGAGCCCCGAGCATAGCCCTCTCCATAGCACGTTGTGCGACTTTGAGTTTGCTTATGAGACCCATAGTGAGAGATCACATTTCAGTGCCGTATGTCATCATTGGTAACATACTGGTTAAAGACTTTTCTCTTAAGGCAGTGAGGTATTTTGGACGAGAAGAAGTTGCGAAGTTTACCGAACGCTGCCCATTCGAGTTGGATTCGTCGATTGACCTCTTGGTTGAAATTAGACCTGCCAAGTTGGACTGTTTGTCCTAAGGTAGACTTACGCATCAACCACTTTTACAACTGAGTTCCCAACTGATACTAGGGTGGGCACAACATGGATATTTGTCATGACCTTTGTCTTGTCCATGTTCATCTAAGGCCCACCTGTTGGAAGACCCGATTTAGGCCTTCGAGTATCATGCTGAGATCTTCCATTGATTCTGCCATGACCACAATATTGTGCTAACTAACAACTAACAATAACTCACCTTCGGTTTGCCGACGATATCGTCGGCAAACCGAAGGTGAGTGATGTACTCGCCGCTGATGTTGATGTAGAGTCCTTGTCATCCCAGGAGCTTGAAGACTTCTTCCATTGCGGCACTTAATAGTTTTAGAGAGATCACGTCTCCCTATCTCACGCCTCTTTGCAATGGCAATTAATTGCCTTCGAACTCTGCTTCTGCACTCGGACCGACATGGTAGCGCTGTTGTACAAACATTTAAACACTTCGACATACCAATAGTCAAAACGGCATCGCTAGAGAGACTCAGCACAACCCATTTCTCGATCGTATCAAAGGCTTTCTCATAGTCCACAAACTTCAAACATCCACATATACTCTTCGGTCTTCTGTATAACTTGCCGTTGTGTGTGGATGTGATCTATGGTACCATAGCTTTTTGCGGGAACTGGCTTGTTCGGTCTTATTTACCAAAAATAATGTACCTTATAATCCGAATAAGGTTTTAAGCATTGTTTTTTAAGGAAAGAAAGATTGGAAAAGGTTCCCCGAAAACTGGAAAATTCGGAAAAAAAACTTAGTGCAAAAACGTAGTTTAATAGTGCGTTTTATCTTTGCTTTTATAAAGATTATTTAAATTTGGACATGATAATGTCTACGGCTAGTATTAACAAAATACTCATAAATACGTGTAGAATGAGCCTAAACTGGAAGAAACGTGTTATAATTTACTATTATCACGTTTCCTCTCAAACTTGCTAGTCTTTAAAACTTAGTAAAACGTGATAAACGACACGATGCAATCAAACAAGGCTACGTCACTGTCCAGCTGCCACTTCATTGCAACAACGCTGTAAAACAAAGTTAATAATATTTAAAATTAAATAGAAAAAGCATTTCAAATGTCATATTGTCAAGCGAAATAAACCGCATTAAACACAAGTTTAATAAATTAAACTTATTATATAAATCAAAACCACATAATTTTATCGGATTCCCACGGAGATTGGGGAGTTATAATTTCTTGCTACTGATGACGTAGCGGTGATGACGTAGGCTTGTGTCACCCATGTGACGTTTGTGTTTCGGAATAGCATACCTGATGAAGTAAATTATTTATACCATGGTTTGCTCGATCAGTCTAGTGTAGTCATATATGAGCGTCGACCGAAACGGCGCCGGCACAACGCCACGTGAGCGCATACCCCTCTAGGCCTATAATATCACGTTCGCAAACTCACACTACGGTATTTTGGTTCATGCTTACCGTAAGCGATGACAGTAAGCAACCGACATAAACGTAAGAGGAGGCTTCTTATTCGAGCTTAGCGAACAGCGGAGCGATAACTACGGCGGTTTCATGTGCGTTCCATTGCCGTCGAAAATTGTTTCTGAAGTTGTAAAATACTGTTCATTTCTTCATCACTTTAAACACATTAAAAAACTTTCGGCGTGTGAGCGGCTAGTAACGTTATTTCGGGCCTTTTAATCAAATTACTGTTCTATTTATAACCGACTTCAAAAATGGAGCACGGTTCTATAATATGTTCCACTGTATATTTTTTAATGTATGATCACTGATTTCAATTCTTATTAACCGACTTCCAAAAAGGAGGAAGTTATCATTTGATTTTGTTTGTTACCTCAGAACTTTTGACTGGGTGAACCGATTTTGATGATTCCTTTTTTTATTTGCATGCACTGAGCCAGCATGGTGGTTTTTGGGCCCATCCTCTTTCCCTGAGAGATGGCCTGTGTCCCAGCAGAGGGAACATGATAGGCTGATAATGCTTGTTCCATTACTCCTCCAATTAATCTAATGATGCTATCCTTCTCTTGTGGCAGACGAACCCGTGCGAGCACCCAATAGTGATCCTGAAAGACGTAGCTCACCAAGAGCTGAAACAGCTACTCCAGTTCATGTACCAAGGAGAGGTGCACGTGCGGCAACAAGAGCTACCAGGTTTCCTTCATACAGCCGAACTGCTGCAAGTCAAAGGGCTCACAGGAGGGAGAGAGGTGAGTTCTCGTTATCTCTCATGACTCGAAGCGTAGAGTTCTTTGACTACGTGGTACCACCGTAGCTTTTTACACGGGCATCGTTGTCAAAGACTTTTGCATGTCACCTTCAGCACCACAGAAAAGAGAAGTAAATAGAACGGAAATGAGAAGGAAAATCTGTCGCCAGGTATTGTGACAGAACCTTGATTGAACATTCGTATTTACATCAACGCGTCGAACTCCGCGTCACAATTTCGAATGACTGACGTTTCGTTTATATGGGTGCAACTGCGGCTACAACAAATTTCTGCCAAAAATTCCTTGACAGCCGTTCTAATTTAAACAAATTTAATTTTTCTGTGTTCAGCACAGATTTTGAGTATGACTGCGAGTGACATTTACGGGTTATTATTGGATACATTTCGGAGAGAGTGTATCGAATCAGCATAATCTAATTCCCTTCTGTCCATTTTTCTACCAGACTGCCAAGGTGGTCACGAAAAGGACGAAGCGCGTTGACTCTACTTTTACTGTGCGAAGTGCTGGTCTGTGTGATACACTGCCTGAATGGGTGTTCCCCGATAGTTATAATCTGTCTTCAAATCGCGATTGAATCGGTTTCTTCTAGGCAAGCGTGCTCTATCGTAGACCGCATCTTCGCCTAATATCAGCCGAAGTGTCGGTCAAACGCAAGCCTGTGACAATTAAAAAAAAACCTTGCACAGTGACAGTTTCTCGGTAAGCGTTTCCACTTGTGATAGCTGTTCTTATTGCAGCGGAGTGAGTCGCCGCCTCCAATGAAGCAACCGAAAATGGAAGAGCCACCGAGGTCGCCCGCGCGCCAGGAGATGTCCGACAGCCAGGCGGAGTGGGTGCCGGGAGGGGAGGACACCATAGCCACCGAGTCCCCGCCAGAGATCGAAGTCGTCAAGGAGGAGCAACGGAGCCCGCTCAAAAGGTTACACAAATTCTAACCCTCTTATTCATAAATGCACGATTAGCTAATTTCTTCTCTCTCTATTCTCGTTGACGAGGAATTTCACCATCACGCGTGAACACGAGCTAAATAAAACATATAAAAGATAACCTTTTTATCTCAGCATGTCTCATCCTACTAAAAATATAGAACAGATTAGCATATCGCGACCGTTTATGAATAAGGAGATATTTAGAAGTGGAGGCGATGAGGCCTGCAGTGATGACCCTCTTGTGCATTTCCCCCTACCGACCTGCAGGGGTTAAATAAGAACTAACAAGCCTTTTTCGTACGGACTCTTTATATAATAATTTTAAACTACAAATGGGGCCTATAATCCTAGGAAATATAAGGTTAGCCTAAATAATACAGGTACTGATAGGAAACAGTTCTGTAGAAAATTAATGGCTAGCGAGGTGGGGGATACCCCTGCACCGATTTAAAACAAGTGAAAAAGCGTTTTCAATAATGTTTCCTAGGATTATACCACCTTTCGGCTGTAATTCAAAGTCGAATGACGACACTAAAACGATATGGCGTTCTTTCGTAGTACCATCTTAGAAAGACGGTAAATTACCGCTATGTGGCGGCAAAAGTTTCTAAGACGGCAGCTTAGAAACTTTTACGTAAACTTTTATAACTGATTTCAAAACAGTCCGTACGGAGTTTGCTCTTATTTATAAGCTCTGGCACATTATCTACATGCAATAACTCATCGTGTGATCGTGTGAGACGAGACGCCAGTTATCGGGTAAATAACTTACTAGAAATACTAGAATAGAATTCTCCTTTTTGTTGGTAGTTGTAGAACATATTTTGATATTATTATCAAATGTCTATGTTAACTAATGCTTGCTTCTACGCTTGAAAGCCAGACATAAGGAGCCAGGTGACGTGTATCATAATAATTATAATCAAAGCCTTATCGGTATCGATAGCTGATGAACAAAGACGTCTATAAAGAAACAATAACTAATTTTAAACTCGTATCTTATGCAGAAATTCTTAGAAAGCTTTGTATGTTTGTAGGACTTACTCGCCTAAACTGCTGCTTGATTAAAAAAACTAATAAAATCCTACACCTTATGTGTGCCATAGGTTGTTATATAATGATAAAAGTTTGTTATCCATACTATTAAAAAGCATGTCGTAGAAAAGTAAGGCACAATAACAGATTGAAACCGTGGGAGGGATGCTGGATCTGGAGCCGAACGTGCAGGACAGGAGAAGTGTGATTTCCGGGACGGATGCGGGACTAGAGCGGAAAGGGCTAAATTCGAGTATAGTGGAATACGGGATAGATGCGGGCTGATAGTGTTTTAGCGCAAACATGCTTTGTCCCTTTTTAGCACGCTATATTTCACGTTAATTAAAAGTTGACAGAACTTTAAAAAATTTGTATACGTACATAATCAAATATAATTAGATAGGGTGGTTAAGGTAACAGTTTAGTTTTTAATCAGTATTGGGAAGTATTATAACAGAAGTCATACAATGTCTGAAAAAAAAACTGAATGCACGGAAGTGTCCAGTCCATATCTAGTTAGCAACAAGGCGCTGTGTAAAATATCAATCATTTACAGTTATCGATACCGAACAAAACGCTTTGATTAACGGTAGGGCTGGCTTTGTACTTAAAAAGGCATATTCCAAGCAGGTTGCTGAAAAACACGCCCAACAAAAACAACTACAACATGAAGAAAAAGCCTCGCCCTGTGAACGATAACACGCACAGCCCTACGCATGCTGAGAACGCCGAGCACGGATACGACAGGTTTGTCTCTCTACTTACAAACTGAACTCGAGGATTCGGTTCTAATTTGACTCGCTAGATGCCACCACTAACATGTCTGTTATATTCGTCGGCGCAAGAATAACTACATGTAATACGAGTCTTAGCCTAAACTATAATCTACCAGTCACAATCTGTCCGACCCAATTCCAACAAGCAGGTACATTTGAAGCAGCGTTGCCAGACGTCCCGATTTTGGAGGGACATCCCGATTATTAAATCAAAATTAAATGTCCCGCGCGGGACAGGCTCACTCCCGCTTTTTAGGGATAACTTGACCGTGCGTGCAGCGATAGGATAAATCTGATTTAAAATATCATATTTTTATTAATTTATACATTTTCTTCTATTTTTGCTATCTCTCGTCACGTAAACGTAATTTAAACTCAAATAAAACGATAAATATTTAAAAACTTCTGATTATATACGTTTTTTTTTACTATGTCCCGCTTTCGACGAAAGAATCCCGCTTTATTCACTCAAAAAGTTCCAAAATCCCGACTTGGCAAAAAAAACTGGCAACGCTGATTTGAAGAAACATTTAAATTATTAGATAACTCATTATTTTTAGATGCCAAAACCATTACATCAGCATCCTTACTCATAGCACGGACTTACATAAATAAATAAAATATGCCTTATTTGAAATTCCTAGTATTGATCGAAGATAACACTTTAATTCGGTTGTGTTTAAGGTGAAACGTTTCACTTTAGCGGGAAATGCAAATTTCAAATAGTTTTGTAGCTAGGCCGGGTAATTATTGTAAACGATAATGATGTTCGCGAAAATTTATTATTATTCTTTATAAACTCGCGTAAAGTTATTTATCTCCAATGCACATTATTACATACATTTGTCAATAAACAAATTTATGTTGTTTCAAACGGTTTATTGCCAAATGTAAGTAATATGGTGAGTAACTGATTAATAGCTGTACATGATAATGTAAAGAACGACCAACAATTTTCGCGAACACTGTGCCATTTCACAATAATTACTCGGCCTAGCAACAAGGACAAAAAAACTGTTTGAAATTTGATTTTCCCGCCAAAGTGAAACGTTTCACCTTAATACTTCAATGTTAGGTTCTCATGATAGAATACTTATTACCTGTCCATGCTAAGGGTTTGGATTATAAAGCCTAACTGTAGCATCGCACTGTTATTATTTATTGATTCATTTGTTATGTTTAATGTTTTTTTATTTTTATTTAGTTGTTTTCTCTTGCACTATTACAGTGAACCGCTAATCGATTTTGACAACGATCTGTATCATAGCGTGCTTGTGTTGCCAGAGTCCGCCAAGGAGTCCGGTAAGTGTTGCTTCGATATTTTGTTATTTTACGTCGACTTCTTGTGTTGTTTACTTGATTTGTTTTGTGATTTACTAAACCAAATAAATTTGTAATTTCATACCCATGTTACTCTCTAAGAAGGCCGCCTCTTATAAACATTTTTAGATAACTATTTTATAAAAATAATTATCAATATAAAAAACCGACTTCATAAAAATGACAGAACTGGACCAAATTGAAATGGGACCACACGGGAAGCACCAGCTTCCAAATAAAAAAAAGGATCATCAAAATCGGTTCACCTAGTCGAAAGTGCTGAGGTAGCAAATAATTTTTAAACATTCGAATTGAGAGCCTCCTCCTTTTTGAAAGGCGGTTAATTATGGATAAAGGCATTGTTTGATAGCTTATAAAATAACAGCTGTAGAAGCAAATGCCTAACAATAAACAGTAGCTATATAACCTGCACTGATATCCCGTTTGGGATTTATTGTACATAAATGCACGTATAAATGCTTATGCATAAATATTAAAATTAATATCCTGAAACACAAATATATTTGGTCAATCATGCTGTTCAGCCAGTTCATCAGTAAAGACGAAATGAGTTCCAAAATGTACTTGGAAATACTAATACTATTTCCTTCCTTATCTTGTTATTCCGTTCTAAGGATCTATGGGAGATGAATAACGATTAGTAATATTTCGCTTGATCGAAAAAACCTTGAACATGTGCACGTGTTGTGACTTTTTATCATTTATTTTAAATTGCATTTAATCATCTTCTAATTTGTTAAGAAATAATACCTAAATAATTTTCAATGACACTTTGTAGTAATCTGTGGGACAATTTAATCAATTGGGCTAAATCTTCTATATAGTATATATAAAACAAAGTCGGGTTTGTTCGAACACTTTGATAATTTTTGTGGAAGTTCAGGGTAGTTTTAAACAGTGAGTAAACGGCTGCACCGATTTGGATGAAATTTTGTATTCCTGGAGAGGGTCATAGTAGCGACGGTGCTTCGCACGGGTGTAAGCTCGGCCCGCTGGTAATCAAGCTGCGCCCCAGCTTGATTACCAGCGGGCCGGGTCACTAGTATACATTAAAATCCCTAAAAAATCTAGTTTTCGCGCGCATTGTCTTCACCGTTACCGTTCAGTACGGACTGAATTGGTCTTAAACTCTACAATGTTACGAACAATGTTTCTTTCAACACGTATCAAGCTGATCATTTTGAGACTCATGTCGTCATTCAATGTCCATCATGTGTCGCTTAAACGCTTGTACCATTTTATGTTGTTTATGTTGTGTTCTGCCCGCTCCGCCCTCAAGGTTGGAATTGCAAAACGGGCGGTGTGAAGTGTCCATCGTGCCACCGGTTCTTCGCGAACCGGTACAACTTGAAGGTGCACATTCGGGACAAGCACGACACGCGGGAGGGTACGCTGCAATGCGAGATCTGTCAGAAGCGTATGCGCAACCCTTCCTGCCTGCGTGTGCACATGTACCACCACCGCAAGCAAGCCGCCTACTTGGCGCAGCTGAGCACGCAGGGCGAGCAGATGAGACTGTAAGTACCATCAGTACCAAGGCTACCGGACTTGTTATTTTAATATTATCATAAATAATTTCAATTTAAAAAATCGACTTGACAAATTTACAATAAAATGGGCAAATACAGTTACTTGAATGATTAAAATTATTGTCATCCAAATAAATAAATAAACAGTTATTTTTCACTAAGTCTTTATTGTTAAGTATTTAATAACCTGTCCGATAGCCTATTGCACAAAAATATCCCCCGGAAGACTCGAACGCGCAAACGCAGAAAACTGGTAAGTTTAGATCTTTTAAGCTAAATCTGCACGCCCTCTATACGCATTACACTTCGTTGCATATTTAGTAGAAGGGTGCGCAGTTTAAGCTTTAGAGACACCTACTATCATATTTAAGCGCAAAAATCCAATAGCAAACCTAGCATGTGAGCTGTGATTTTATTTTTTATATTCAAACTAGCTCTTGCCCGCGACTACGTTTTGCACAATTATTTGAGACGTTATGTAAAATCCTATTTTAGCGGACATCTACACCTTATCGGCCAAAATAAATAGGGCTAAATAGGGCCATTCAAATATTACGTAAGTAGAAGTAGTATTTTTAACCAGTTGGTAAAAGTAAGCACAGCTCTTACCAGCGCCCCCCTTCACTGTGCGAACGCAGTAGTTTTTTAAATCTGTTTAGTTTTCTTTATTGTTATTCATGATCTTTATTGGAATCCCTGCACTTGCTTTTGCTGACGTAAACACCATCCAGACACGGTCCCCAATGTCATCAAAAATAAGCAAAGTGACCCCCAACCCGCCCCTCTGGGCTTACGTAATACTTGACTAGCCCCTTATAAGGAATTTACATGCCAAATTTCAGCTTCGTAGGTTAGTCAGTGAAAGACATATATATAAATATCTTATATATATATATAAATATCTTATATATATATATATATAAATATCTTATATATATAGATTTCTGGGTTGCAATTAAGTAACGGTCGTCACTGAAAATATGTACTTATCACGTATGTTGAAGTAAAACCAGGTGTTCCAAGCACTCGAATAAAATTTACTGAAATTAATCTATTTATTTTCGCTTATTTCCAGCGTCCAGAACATTGTGGGTGGAAAATGGCGCAGCGAAGGTGCTCTTGGATCCGGTGAATATGACAGGTTAGTACATTTACAAAGTTATACCAAGTTAACATTCAATATGTTCGCGGTCCGAAATACGCCAACAGCGCTTCTAAAAACCAACACGGCCCGATGGAAACTTTCTTTGTGCCGTGTTGGTACTCATCAGAGCTGTTATCGCCGTGGCCGCTGTTGGAGTAATTTGAAACGCGCCCTATGTTATAGCGTAGCGCTGTGCTCGCAGGAATAACCGATGCAATTTCGTCATTCGCCCTCGTTATAAGTTGCGCAGGTTAATTGCAACGTGTGCCAGATGCATTGTTACCCCAGACAGGCAAGACGTTTGACCAAAGCTCTCCTGAAGTTGGTGACGCCTAGCCAGGAATGGGCTGGCAAGTGATGCTGCCGGAACACAACCATTAGGCGAGACAGATTGTCAACTTGAGGTTGTAGCCAGAGAAAGAGCCCTATCACCATGCTATGGTTTCTTTACGTTTTTCCTTCACCAGCGGCTCCAGCCCATCGTTGGAATTTCAGTAGTACCGCAGTACTCTATATAGTCTATTTACTATTGTCTCCTTATAATTTGCGCTCAGTAATATCTGGCTCTTATTCTATAGATACCAACTAATCAATAGAGGTGGGTGGCCTACGAAAAATTATACATGTATTTTTTTTGATTTTGATGTTTTCATCTTCCAGCTTCCCGTCTCCGACTCCGAACCCGGATGCCGCTAACATGAACATGGCAGACCCTTCGTTTCCCGGACCCACCGAGGCCGTCATCCCCAAGGGGGAAGCGGACCTTGAACGTGCATGATTGGCGAGGTTCATAGTCCCCCAGGAGGACTATGTCGACCCCGGAGTATTGGTCGAGGTGTTCACTAGGCGCTCTTACTGGGACAACTATGTTTGGACCCTGTATTGAATACTCAATGCTGCCCACAATGAAGTGGACCGGAGAAACATAAAAAAAATTGCATAGTCGGAAAGATTGCAGTCGTACAGCCTGATTGATGATGAGGCATATCCTGTTGAAAACAAAACAAAAGCATAATTAGAGGATCATAATTAGTATAAACAGAAAATATTACTTAAATAAAAATAAATAAATAAATATCAGGGACATTATTGCACACATGGTCATCTGACCCCAAACTAAGCAAAGCTTGTAATGTGGCTGCCAGAGACTGATATATATACATATATATTTTTAAATACATACTTAAATAGATATTAACACCCAGACAGAACAAACACAAATGTTCATCACACAAATGTTTGTCTTAAACATAATGTTCTCACTATTTGGCTACTACTGTTCTCTTTCTACAAATAACATTTCTATTGCACCCCGTAAATGTTGAGTTCTAAAATTAAACAAATCACAGTGTCGGTACATTTTTACAATTGATGTAATTTCTCCACTCCACTTCTGTGGGCAGACAACCAAAAACTCCCCTTTACTGGTCTTACCTTGGATACTCTATTAAGGATATGAAAAACAAGGTCACTTAGTGCAGTACGTCGATGGCGTCTTTCACTAGGGATATTGTTTTTGACACCTAATGTACCGCTTGACAGTTATGCAAACATGGCCGACGTGCTGCAAGTAGATCCGAGGTTTAGTTACCTTGTGGCGTGTCTTCTATAGAGCGTCCTATGGTTTTACTGATGTAAAAACTAGTCAATGTCGTCAATTCTGTCGGATTATTCTCCAATCTAACGGTACTTACCATATCTGTCAATGTAATTTAGTTTGTGAAAAAAGAACAGCAACCATTTTCGAACTAACAAAAATTATTTCAAAATGTATAACAGAATAGATGTCATTGAGGATAGTGTCAGATTGTTTATTAGCGCCATCTCTGGATTATTGTTTGAATTTTTGTTAGTCGTTCAATTATTAACCGAAGGAAATACATTTTTAACAAATTGTTAATAAAAAAATTCGAACGACTTTGCTGAAAGTTTAATAGAATCGAAGATCTAAAAAAATGATAATTTAACGCGGCGTATTGTTAAGAAGACAGCACTTATAGGAGGAGTAATCAATGTTTCTTTGTCATTTCGCATGCCTGTTTATATAAGATTCAGTAAAGGGGACTCCATTGTCACAATTATATAGGATCAAATAGTGTTATAACTATTATAGAGTAAGAACTCTATAATGTTATTTATTCATTTAAAAGATATACATGAATCACAGTGGATAGCACATTTAATGGAAGGGAGTTATTCCCTTGGCAAAATCGCGGTTGCTTAAGGAGGAATGCTCGGTGCATATATTATCTTTAGTATGCAAAGCATACAACCAACGAATGGCTTAGATGAAGCACCATGTTCTTTATAATAATAACACTTCTTTTTAATTTACGAGTAACTTTCCAGAACACAAATTCCAAAGACTGAAACAATGTTTTAATTACTTTTACGTAATTAATAAAATATATTTTTTCAATAATAGTGGCTTAGATTGCTTTTGACTCGCTTTTTGCACTTATGGAAATGAACTAATCTATATTTTTGTTCATTTAATCAATTTTTTGCTGTTTTTACATCCATTTTTTTACAAGGTTTTTACATATTTTTTTTACTTTGCTAATGTTGTGTATGGAGCTCCGGATATTTCGGCGCAGTTACATGCACCATGTTGTTAAAGAATGCGGGTGGTTGGCAAAAACGTAAGTTAGGTGAAGATTAGACAATTCACCCTATTGTAACTTGGATTTGAACCTCAGTCCAATCAAAATACACTGTATTGTATTTTAAACACATTTTGGAGGTGTATTTTTATAATTAGTGAAAAGCATGATAGTTTAAAACAAAACTATTTTTCATTACCGGCTGAAAGCCAAACATGTTAATACTGAAAAAGTGAGTCAAAAGCGAGGACAAATGAAATCATCTCACATTATAGATATTGACAAGTACAAGGTTATTTAGGCAGCTCAGCCGAACAAGTTTAGATTATAATTTAATACACAATGTTGCCATTTCCATGACGGATGTACAAAATGAACTTTTTTTTTATTCATTACAAATTGATTATGCTAAAACGACACACGGTGGTTTTATCACCTATGGAACAAAAAGCATAACCTTACAGTACAAAATACTATATATTTTTGTATGTTTATCAACAAACATGTATGCTTTATTTAGTTTTTAAGTTATTCTACATAAGCAATCTCTCTTTTTTAAGGACCTACCGTTTATATCAAATCAATTTTATATGTACAACATTAGTCGTATAGTTAATGACATTATATTACATAGTTTTTGAATTTATAAAGAAGGGCAGTATAGATTATGTTTACTTATAAAGGTTATTCAAATTATACCTCAATATTACTTGTTTTGAAACGACTGCAATTATGTAAGATATTATTGTGGTCTTTTTGGTTCACCGTATTGGATTGCCAAAACATAAGCCACGAATTTATTATGAAAAGGAGGGTATTTAACATAATAAAAGAGTTTTTAAAACAGACATTTTTGAAATGTATTTGTCAAGTTTTAGAATTTGAAGTAGGTAAAATAATGATTAAATTTTTCTGGTCTTGTCTCAAAAGACGAGCTTACGATAGCTTTAACGTAAGTAAGAATGATCCCATCGTATCCAAGTGGAAACATTAGTCACTAGCTCTCTTAAAGTAACAATTGGTGAACCTGTGGACAGTTAGACGTGACCCCGTACTATCCGCCGGCGGCTCGGACTCAACGGAGCACCAGGGCCCTTCAAACACATAATATCCGACATTTATATTCGGACTGAAATATATATTTGTGTACGGGCTCTGTTGTGCACCGCTTAATAAATAAGATAAAAATTATATAAATTAAAGGATACGTCCATAAGTCGATGTATATTACAAAGGTTTGGGTATTTAACCATTAATGTAAGGGGTAGTAAAACTAACATTAAAAAATAATCTGATTATTATTACATTCCATTAGTTGATAAGTAAGCATAATCACCTGATGTTAGATTTTTTTTTTCTCTAAATATGATATTTATAAATTAAGTATATAATAAGGTATAATATAAGCATAAAAAGGAGATTAATGCATAACATTATGTAGATTCGGTAGCTGTCTAGTTTTTAAGCATTTGTTTATAGTATGTTTTTACCAAATTTGTTTCATACCAATGCTGTAACATAGTTTGTATAGAGCGAAGATGCAGACTGCAGCTAACTCGAGCAGGTTCATATGTGACGCGCGCTCACTATCATAATACCTACTGTGTTTTCAAACAAGTACAAAAAAAGCGTTCATAATCATTCAGTAACAGATACTGATATTTGATACAAATTGTCGTTTGTATGTAGTGGCCGTTGAACTGAGCGCGTTCAGTCATAGCAGGGGCCATTTTAGGCCCGACATTTTTATATTTTACGTCTGTTTTATTATATTAATACTCAGTACATGTGGCCAAATAGATATTGTAACAGTACTCGTATTAATTTTAGTATGTATGGAGTGACCGTCGAAAAATGTACTTTTTTCCCTTCCACACGAAATCCGACTACAAGAAATAAACTATGAAATCTATACCTTGATAAAATTTCAACCACTGTCGGCGTGTATATTATTCGTATATCCATGAGCGTAATGCTCATATTTCATGAACTACTCGGGCATCGAACGTATGTGGAAGGCGCCTTGTCGGACGGTCCCTCGTTTATCTTAGTCTTTTTGATATTTTCTTTACATTCCTTATACAACGTGAACATTCCAGAGTTTATATTTATTTTTAAATAAGTATTTTTTACTAAAACTCGTGCTCAAATATTGTGTACTTTATACCAGATCTATTTCCATGACAAATTCTAGTATACTCTTTTAGGTTGTAAGTTTAATAAGAACATTATCTGGTTGCTTGTTTGATGTTTTCATTTCAGGCTTAGTTGTTGTTATTTTACTAAAATTCTTAGCAGATACCTACCTTGGAGCATGAAAAAAAAATCTATAGGCGTTCTTGCCTGTTTTCTTTTTCTTCTACTCTGTTTTTCTATAGTAAATCAAGGCATCAAACAAAAAATCAGTATTTCTTACAAGAATATGACCACATCTAATATGGTCGTTTTGTTTAGATCTTATTTCATTCTAATGCCATACTTTTGTTCTCCAACAAATTGTATTAATATTTTTACTGTCCGTCTTTTATACATAACATACATTATTTTTAAAGTATTTTTTTATAACCTTTATGCATTTTTACGACATTTCATGACTAAAAATAACAGTACCTATCTGTTTTATATTAAACAATCAAAATCATGCATTTATTGTACAAAAAAAAAATTAATAAGTAAACAATTATGAGATCCCACACTAGTTATCATTTTAATAGTAATGACCGAAAAAGATTTACATGTTATTGTGCGGCTCAAATGCGCCTTATCTCGATTATTTTTAGCCATAAATTACTTTCGAGATGGGTACAGGTGGAATAGTAGCATTGAAAAAATATGCTTTTTCGTGTCCCTACTCGATTTAGTAACGCAATCGCCTTTATTATAAAAATCTAATTTACTGTTACTTTCTGAAAACCCAATATACAAAATTATGTAAACACCCTAAAAGTATAAACATTGTAAAAGTGTTGTCTGATATTTTAAGTATTACACTAAATTAAAATATGCATTGAAGATAATGAAATACATGTTATACAATTGGCCAGTATTTATTATTAAACTTAGACTATTTTAGTCTATAAACGATTTTTAATATAATCATTGGACACATTTTTGACAATATAATTAGTTAAGTATATTAAAAATATACATACTTTTGACAAATTCTTAGCTCTTACTGATTGAATATTTTCGGCGCTACATTCCATATTGTTCATGATTTAAAAAAATGCATGATATTTATAAATTGTAAACGTAGAGGTGCTGAAAAGGTCGGAATTGCGCAGTGATAGAACATTCGTCCCAAGAGATTGAATCTCTTAGAATGCCGTTTTTGGCATTAGGCACTGCTGTAACATTGTTTCGTGTTTTATTGTAAAAAATTCCACACCTTATACAAATTATGATGTGGAACGAAAACTTGCATTACTTTAAATTTGTTTCGTTAATATAACAACGAAATATGGACTTTGTGCGCTTAGAATCGCCTAAAACATGAAGCAATGTTACAGGGGATCAAAATGTGAGGTTTTGTGATACGAAAGTCGTAAGTTACGATATCGACCTTGATTCTATTGTACCATGATATAAACTAAATTAAAATTATCTGCATCACATTTCAATACTCGAGAAAATAATGGCTCCATTTTTAGAGCTTATTTAGTTTAGAAAATGGTACAGCAGAATATACGTCATTGTAACTAGGGTTGTGTATAGATTTGTGACACGTTTACATATAAAAACTACAAGTAAGTTCTACATGTGTAGTTCTAACGATATCCATCGAATATTAGAAAAAAGTGTGAGTCGATGTAGTTTACTTAATCGATTCTGTTGCACCATTCTCTAAACTAAACTGTTCGCAGTACAATAATCTGCCTCTTTCTATTCCAAAGTTTAAGAAAAGGTAGCAATAATATAGTGGTGGCACGCACGCGATGTGATCGCAAAGAATGAATCATCAAAATCGATTCCAAAACCATATAGCGCGCTATATAGGTACTAGTCTGGCCCTTTTAGCTTCAACTTGCGTCTTCCTTTGATGCATGCGTGCGTGCGTGAAAAGGCATAGTGCATGCGCGGACGCAGCTTTTTATAATTAACTTCATGCGTCATTATCGCACTCTATTGGCTAGATACAATTAACATCACAAGTTGAAGATAAAAGCGTACAAGTATGGCTAAATATAGTGGCCAGCCAGCCCTTAGGTACAACGCGCATTTTTTAGAACGCCATTGTCGCGATTCTGCAAGTGGAAACAGTCTGAAAATTAAGAATCTCTCGAAAACAATAAGGCGTAATAAGTGTATTAAAGTGAATGTTGAAAATTTGCATATTAGAGTTTAATAATTCGAATATATATTTGAACATATGAGATATTTAATTATGGCTGAACTTTTAACGCATTCTTTTATCTTTGCTGCACAATTAATTGAAAAAGTACATTTTGCTCACCAATTTTTATATGTTGCATATCGCGTTGCAGAAGTCACTAAGACTAAATCAGATCTTCTATTATCAATTATTTCGTTGGAATAAGCTTATTTCGATATTATTATTTTGAGATTTGACTGTAATTGTACTCGAACGTGTTGTGGGAGTGATTTTAGTTTAACAACGAATATGATGGGCGTTTTGACTGGCGTGATCAATCTGTCCTATGCTCTCTAAGTTGTGATTTTCTTAAGACTGTAGTCACGAGTCGAATTATATGCTTATAAATTTGAAAACAGTTGTTTATATTTATTTTGTAGCACCAATATGAGATTTTAACTTTACCAAAACAACATATTTCTAAAAGAACCTAGGAAAAGATTTTCTGAAAGGTCGGGACATTATTTTTCATTTTGCCTGTTGAGTGTTTCGTTGTTATTGTATGAAATTGGTGGGATACACATTACCTTTCAATGGGTCTTAATGGTCATTAACTTCATGAAAAACGTTTCATCTGCTGTGTTGTGTGTTATCTATTTCTTGTCTTCTATATCTTTCTACTAAATAGCTTTAATCTGTTAGGTACAGTAAAATGGGAGGAAAGTACTTAAATAAACTTGTCTCTAATATAATTATTTTTCCAAATTCTGAAGAATTTTTTCGTCTGTCAGCTGTCCAGAAGGCCATTGGGAGAAGCAACGAAATGTTCACACTTAATGAAATTGTAAAGATTATTTATTACCTTGGCTAATTGTGAATTGTCTCAAAATTTTCGATGTTTATACACCATACCTTACAACTGTTCTATGTTTGTGGGCATATGCTCATGTATTTCATAAATTATTTATTTTCTATAGTGTAATGAATTACTCAATGTATGTAGGTGTATACTGTAATACTTATTGACCCTACGTCGATTGTTTTTTTATACTCAAACACCGTTTTTTATTTTTTGTATGTCGTAGGTTTACATGAGATAATAAACTTTAATTTTGTAAGAGTGTAGTTTTATTGTCACTCCTTATTTTAGTATGACGATGTATGCCTTTATGAATTAGATTATAAGGGAATGGCCATATTCTTTTTCAGGCATAAGAATTCATGATTTTTATAAGGCAGGGCTACTGATTAGATTAAAAAAATAATTAATAAGGCTTAATTTATTGTATTAAAGTCGCATTTAGTGCAGCAAAACTCCATGGTACTTGCATACAGACGTGGGTTTCGCAACTTCTATTTTTGAGGTTTTTCTCATACTTTTCGAAAAGTATAGTTGTAATGTGAAATGTACCTATACGGTTCCCTCCATAATGATGAAATCTGTATATTAGGACATCGTAGACATCATTTAGTAAATAGGTATTTGAATGAATCCAAAATAAAACGGAGAAAAGCTCAAATCAGTATGTTTTTTTTTCTGTGTAGCGAAATGTCCTTAATCGAGTTTCGGTTTTTACCGAAACTCGATATATATATATCAGCGTCGTCATTTACTAATTTCAGCGTCGTAGATCAGTTCGTCGTTGATCGTTGCATATATATATGCGCAACGCTGATCTACGACGCTGAAATTAGTAAATGTTTTATCTAGGAAACGGTCTAATATATATATATATATATATATAGATGTATTTATCCGGATTCCGAAACAAAAAAGAGTAGCTAAGCTAGTAGCAACTAAAAGCGAAGTAACAACCTTAACTTTTTTTAATCGATTTCAGTTTCTATTTTGAGCTAAAATACAAAGTGCGTTTGCGTTTGTGCAACATTTTTTTCAATCTAAATAAATATGAAATGGCAAAGTCTGAAGCACGTTGGTCTGTCTCCAACTCCTGAGGTCAACATGAATCAGTTTTAATAGTAAATGCAAAGCACCTTGACCCCTAACATCTCACATCCAATATACAGAATGGCTAGTGCGAGTTTTTCCAATTGCGATTACTTATTTCGCGTCAACATTAGCTACGATTTATATGAAATAAAAACAGCGCTATCTAGCGTATGTAGATGGAACTTCTATTATCTCATACAAGTCGTAGTTACCGTTAACTAAGTAAATGCCACTGGTAAAACTCGCACTAGGCACTCAGATCTGTCCGATATTAGTCGAAACTTTACGTAGCAATAATCATAGGAACTAGGAACATTTAATTTGTATTATTTCTACTTAACATTGTACTGCAACGATATGTGAAAACTTTAGATTTCGTCATAAGTACTAGTAAATGTTTCAATTATAATCGGAGCCAATACATGCCGGCCCTGATACGGGTGTAGTCTGGGAGTCCTTCTGTGGGCCCTATAGCCGCCACAACGGGGCACTTGTCGTACACGTAGTCGGTGAGCACACACCGCACGTCTGGCGCAAACACGCGGTCGATGGCGCAGAGGCGCTCGTCCAGCGGCGCGCGGAATCCCTGGTATATCATCCACTTGCCTATGTCGTGGCAAGTCCGCGTCATACTCTCAGTCATAGACAGCAGTTTAGTCTTCAACACCCGCTTCGCCCGCTCCACATCGCTGTCAGTTACGGTGTTACAAAGGTGCATCCACTCATCCTGCACCAGTAACACCATGTCGTCCAAAGCGAGCGAAGGGCCCATGAATTGAACGCCAAACAGTCCCGTGTCTCTGTAACTGACCATGAACCCTCTATACGCGTCGCAGATGGGTTGTGCCGATGTGGCTTTGGCGATGTTCCACGCGTGTTCGATGCCCCCGGGCTGGGAGCGGTCCCAGCCGCCTACCAGCTCCGTCACGACCTCAATCACCACGTGGTCGTCGTCGCATAGGCACGGTCCCTCCACCGCCATGGCGACGTTCGCGACCGGCATCGAATCGTTTCGGTATCTAACTTCTGAACCGGTAAATCTGTATGTGTTTCTATCAATGCACTTACTCGGCTCAAGCTTGCCCATGTATGTATTGCCCAATGCCACCATCTGGTCGTGCGTCACTCCGCCGACGCCGACGAGGATCGTGCGCTCAGCATCATAGAACCTGTTCATATACGTCGGTATGGTATTACAGTTTAAGTTATAAAGGTTGCAACTAGGTCCCATCACGGTCTTAGCTAACGGTGTGCCCTGAAACGCCGACGCGTGCAAGTAGTCGTGCAGGACTTCGTTGGGATCCTCGTCGTGGTCTAGCATCTCATAGTACACCACGTTTTTTTGGAGTTCTATTTCACACGGGTTGAAAGAGTTATTAAACACGCAGTCTGATAGTATATCGACGGTTAGGGTTACATCTTGGCTGAGACACTCTGCGTAGTAGGCGGCCATGTCGCGGCGCGTGAAGCAGCTGTACCGGGCTCCCGTACACGACATCTGGTCTTCGATAGTGGCTCTGTTGCGCGCGTTTGTTCCCTTGAAAGCGATGTGTTCGAAGAAGTGCGTGGCGCCGTTCTCGAAATCGCTCTCGTACACCGGCCCGGCGTCCACGTAAATGCCGATGCACGCGCTACAGCAGTCGCGCTCCTCGGTCGCGATGGTAAGACCGTTACACAGCCGCGTCGTCTGTAGACTCGCGGATGGCATGTTTCGCAAGTAGTTCAAAAATGACACTGGATATGGATTGTGCCTCACGTGTACTTTGGATGGACTCCATGCTGATTTAAGTAATTTCTTAGTTACCTTTAACATCTGCCTTTTTTACTTAGATATTCATGTGAACGTGCAACAGGTTTGTATTCTTTGTACGATTCTATAAAAGTCGATTTTAGTCTGACGTATATAGTAGTCGATGATATGAGTTTAAATAAAATAAAAAAACGTCAGGAACTGGCAGTTTTGACAAAGTTTTTATTAAGATTAGTTTTGCTATGAGGTTTTCCTATTACCACAACAAAGAGTACTATAATATACGGAGGATACATATACTTACTATAACATATGTACCACAATCTCAAAAGAAATCAGGCTAATGAGCATGTCAAAATTCAATGTAAGATAAAAATGAGAAAGTTTTTAAGATTGTGGTAGGTACCTACACTCCAAATTTTACAGGTCATCGATGAGAGTTTTTTCGTAGTGGTTCCTATATATATATATATAATACATAAGGTTGCCTGGAAGAGATCGCTTATAGCGATAGGGCAGCCAATTGTTTCACTAGTTTTTAAGTTGTTTTTTTTTAAGTTACCTACTATATACGTATGTATTTTTTGGTGTGAACAATAAAGAGTTTTCTATCTATCTATCTATGAATTAGGTCTACCTACTAAAATATTGACTAAAATTTGCAGATTTACTTCTATACACTGAAAGTCAACATTTAGATGTGGCCGTAGAACGACCATGCTGCAGCTACATCATTATTACAGTAGTGTTTTAAAAATAAATATTAGCACCGATAAAAGTTCTGTTATGATATTTAGTAGAGATCCCTTTGCACAATCATATGTCAAAATTACTTACAATAACGAAGTAATTCCTATTGTTAATCAACATAATTTTAGGAGTTATAATAGAGAACAAATTAAAATTTGAAAAACATATCAAGCAATACAATGAAATTAAATAGTTTATTGTCCAGCTTATAAAAATTAAAATACGAAAATTATACTACACATTAAAAATAAAATTAAGATTAATTAACACAATAATGACATGAAAATTATATAGGTACATTAAAAATTGAAAATTAAGATTAGTAATTATAATTATTAAGTGATAGGCGTGTGATACACCCTCCACGTGCGATGTATAGGGCTGGAGTGCTACTCTCGTACCGCAGCCACCAGTGCATTATCTGAGCGGTGCAGGGCGGTACACACGGCGGCTGACCGGCTCCGCAGCAGCGCCTGCCTGCTAGCAGGGCGCGCGCCCCGCGGCGAACATGCCGCTTGCGCTGCACCACCGCGGCAGCCGGAACATCGCGCGCCATGCGTCGTTGTACTGCACGCGCATCTCGCTCATAGTGGCCTTGGTGTAGTTCGTCCACAGCTCTGCGGTGTACACAATGAAAAGTATTAATGTTCTAAGAAGTTTAGCTGGCACTTTTTGGGAATCTGACCCCAAAACCTTGAGCATGTTGTATAAAAGTATAGTCCGAAGAGGGGTGTAGATTGAAGATTGTACGCAGAGAACACAAATAGACTTACCAACTACACCTTGGTACAACAAGTACTATGGCAGAAAGTTCATTACAGTTATAAACCGCCTCCGATTTGGCCATTGTTTAGTCCCAGCTCATCTACACAGAAGATGCTTGTTCATACTGTTCCCAACCCCAAGAGAATGTAATACTTGTCCCAACCATCTGATATCAAGATTATCCAATTATCAACCACAAAGAGAATACAAAACCATATCATTTTCGAGTGTCAACATTTCAACTCTATTGTATTGTAGAGTTCGCGCAAAACTTTATGAGCCCTCTGAAGTTAGGCCCGAGGCCTCCCCGACGCCCTGTCCCGTCCCTCGGATACCTATAATGCGTACTGCGCAGCCACTAGGGCCTAACTTCAGAGGGCTCATAAAGTTTTGCGCGAACTCTATTATCAAACGAAAAAAATTCTCACCAAAGAGAATAAATACAATAGAAGACTTATTCTCACTTCAGTGGTATTGGGGTCAATTCTGTTGTACCATTCTCTAAACTAAACTAATTTGACAGGACTAAAATTATCGGCGTTTCTTTTTATTTCAATACGTCAGAAAAGGTTGGCAACAATTTTAGACATGTCAAATTTAGTTTAGTTTAGAGAATGGTACATCGGAATTGACGTCAATATCTTTGTTTGATTTCAACCTCCAACGACTTATTTTTGTCAGTGACATTAGTGACATAGAAATAGAAGAGCAAAACTCAATGTTCCCCGCCGCATTCAAGACTTGCTTGCAAACGAAGTGTTTTATGTTTCCATCTTTAAGTTCATTTTAAATACTGTAGTTTTTTTTTTGTTTAGTTTAGCTATTTATAAAGTACCTTTTTTTATTTGAAATTATTATTAAGAGTTCAACTGAAGGACTTGATTCCATGGTCACGAATAAAATATAAATAAAATTAAAAAATCTCACTTGTGATTTTTGCGCCAACGCAACGTGGCAAAAAATCTCGGCTAGTAGTATTATTTTCCTAAACTTGTGTATTATTTGTGCTTGTGTAACTTGTGTAATGTTAATGTATAAAATGGTAGGTTATTATTATAAATATATTTTGTTAAATACTCGTGAACGTGATCGAGGGTGGACAAGTGATAAAACGAGGTGAAACATGTCATTTCGTTTAGTTTCCAAAACTCCATAGAAGCCTCTACCACTTTACTGGGACATAAGTTTGACTAGACTGCGACTTACTTTGCTTGACTCTATCTGTGACTTTGACTTGTTTGACGATATTTAATACAACAGAAACTTGTTTATAATTTTGACTGAAGGACTTTGTATACATAGTCAAGCAATATTTAAAAAAAACTACCCGTCCGGCAGGCAGTCACTTTCCCAACGATATATTCATATATTATGATCTATGGCAGTCACAGATCTACTATATCTGTGATGGCAGGGTGCGTTTACGGACTCGGCGAATTTTTCACCAGCAAAAAATTTAACTAATGGAGGTTCACTGAACGGCGTCATATCTTTATGTCATATATGTCAACACTAGCTGTCAAATTCAATAATAAATAAATATCAAGTAAAATATAGTAAAATAAAATGGTATACAATAGTGAAATATCAAATATCAATCTATCATTATATAGATCTAAAATTTTATTTTAAATTAAAACATCTACAACAAAAAGATTCGAACAAAATAATATCAAAAACAGCTTAACCTCCTCAACAGCTGTCAATCTGACAGCAGGCGAAAATTTAGCGACCTCAAAAGGTAGATAAAATTTAATCTAGTCAGGCGAAAACTTATACCAGCGGACGCCAGTAAACGGGCAGTTTAAATTTTCGCCGGTATAATTTTTCACCTCGTGGAGTCCCAAAACGGGTGTTTTGACGTTCATCTAGTATAAGTTTTAGTCTGGATAAGTGCCGTAAACGCATCCTTTATATACGGAACGGAAATCACTCAGTCAGTTCAGTCAGTTTTGGAGTAATAGTGCTTTTATGCTTTAGTGCTTCTATTGTATTCTCTTTGTAATAGTGTTCCGTGGTTCAGTTTCAGTCAGTGTGCAGTCAGTCGATAATTTTAATTTTCTCATATTCGAAGAGTACTATAATATACGGGCTCATATTCTTAGGGCAAGGCAAGTCGCAAGTAGGTGCAATACAACAGTTTCGCGATAAAATCTCAGCCTGCTCATAAAGATGGAATCGTATCTTGAAATTAATAAAATATTAAAAAACGTTATCACCACGGTGGATCACACCATGATTCCGCCGGGCTTTCATGGTGATGCGCAATCATTCAGGTAAGGCTAGATCTGTCGGAATTTTACTATCTAGGTTTTCTTCGGGTTGTATGCATAGGTACGAATTTGGTCACCGTGGGTATCGAAACTCGATACAATTTTAAAAAATGTCAAAGTTCAAAAATGTTAGTTACAAAATGTCCGAGAAGCATTGATATATATATATATATATCTATGTACTACTTACCCGAGGACGAGGAGGCATACAACAATACAATGAGATCGAGGTTGTAAGACAGACACGCCTCGCGCTCAAGGTTTTCTGTAAAGGTTTCTGTATTCGGAATTTTATTGGCCTTTCTGCTTTTTTGATGCAAAATACTACTATGAGGCAAAAAGATCGCGTGAAACGCACACAAACAAAACATTTAGTATAAAAAAAACATGGAACAATTGTAGGTAGTACAAAGTTTACAACTTATTATTTAACAGCACAAGGATTACATTTTTATTTATAACTGTTGTTACAGAGCTATCCAGGATATGCTGTGCGCTATCGTAGACCGCCTCGGCAAGTTGTCTTCAGCTGCGCAGGGTTTGAACAGGGTGATCACCTCTGCTACGAAGATGCGGTGCTCTGATAGTACCTTGCTTTACCTGCTTAAAGACGCCAAAGGCAATGGGTGAGACACTAAATTTTTATCCTTCATTCACTAGTTGATGCCCAAAAATTTGTATGTGTAGAAAAATCTCAGCCTGCTGTTTTTTCTGTCTTCCACCAGTCTCGCTCCCATCCCATTACTATCTACTCTCATCGCGCTCCATTCTCGAATACTGATAAAAAAGTTCTTATTCAACTGTAGATTTTATATGATAGCGTTTATAATACACACCATGATGAAAATATAAAGTAAAAGTAAAAATAATATTCAATTAAGTATGTAGTCCTAAAATATTGTTCACATTCTACCAACCAGATTTGTAATAATACAAGTGTTAGACTTTCGGCCAAAGAAATATGTCAGCTTCCAGAAAATACTTTAATTATTCATTTTTATCGCTTTTACAGCGTAATTACCACTGATACTGTTTTTACAAGACTAGTTTCCACTTCGAGGTTCGAGCAAAGAAAGAGAGCAGCTACTTTTTTATTCTAATGTGCCTTTTTGTTGTTGGCCTTGCGGCCTCTACAGCTTGACCTGACTAGTTGGTGAATTCAGAAAGCGTTGAGCCAACATGATATAGATTTTGGGCGACAAGCGCAAGGGCACCTCGGAGGTACGAGCCTCGGCTTGGACAGTCGCTGGGAGTGGGGATCAGACTTGCCCTGGCACCCCAGAAGGGGTGAGCCCTGGGGCCCTAGTAGGTTGTTGGACAGAATGATTATTTGGAGAGAATCTAACCGATCTTCTAACAGATCCTGGGGGTCTTCGACCCCGCCGGCGGGATCGTTGTGTGTGTGTGCCTTTGGTAACAGGCACCTATATCAAAAACTGAGTATTTCCTGTTGCCAGGAGCAGTCGGATCGGGGAGAGCGGTTACAACGCAACTGCAACTTATATACTGTGTTCGTTAACAGTTGTCAGCAGTCAACTGTCTACGAATACACATGAAGTTTCCTAATACAACATGAAGCTCCTTACAAATGTTACAATGGTGCTACTAGTTTTTATACATTCAAAAAATTGTTTACAAAAGTGGATCACATTAAAAACTGACTGAAAATATATGAAAAATGTAATAAGTCCCTATAAAATTTGAGGGTTGCCCTCGATTTCCCTGAGATCCCAGATACTGACTTGGTGACAAAAGGAACAAATTGAAAGTATACCCTACCGAACAAAAGTTTTTTTTTAAATCGATCCACAGTTGGCTGATGTTTCAGTGAACATACATAAAAAAAAAAACCTATCATAGAACCTCTGCCTTTTTTTAAGTCGGTTCTCATTGCCTGAAATTGATGATTATTATTAATAAAAACCTAGTGTGCCGCAGGCAGCGGAGCAGAGCCCAAGCGACCGGTGGTCAGGACTGCAGAGTGAGGACCCTACTGACAATGCGTGCCGTGTCAATGATTACTGCCTTCTGCATTCGAGCCTTGACCCAACCGTCTAGCGATAGCCTCTTAAGGTGGTGGTCGAGGCTCTTCTCTATAAGCCCGTTGAGTTCGAAACTACTATCGAGACAATGATAGTCGAGTCAACATCCCACATGGAGGTAACCTCGTGAGCCAAGTCAAGGTACTTGCTTAGTACTTGTACTTGTTACTATTATTTAACTTCATTTATTTATACTCACGGGTCTAACCCAGACCTCTTGGTGTTGGTTTCGGCTCCACCAATGCCTAAAAAAAATCCGGGCCAGACTCGTGAAAAAGTGGAAATAAAGAATGATAATAACAATAATCAATAACGCATAAAAACGCAGGGGCGGCTGTATGGCGAGCCGTCGGTAAGTGGCGACACCGCATACCCCGATTTCAGGGGGCTAAAACGCCACCCCCTGCCCCCTGGCTTGCCTTAACCGACCGTCCAGGGGTGGAAACCGCAAGGGCTAAGAACCTAAGCTCCAGGGTGGAAGTGTTAAAGGGCATAACGCTGCGAGTAGCTCTCAGTGAAAGGGCAGCACACCTCTCTACACCCTAAGCCACCCACGCCAATGTTGCCCCTCCGGTGCACACCTCTCTACACCCTTAGCCACCCACGCCAATGTTGCCCCTCCGGTGCCAAGATACGGCAGCCTTTATGGGGGGCCCATTCAGTGGGTGGCAAGTCATCACCTGCCTAAATATATGAGATGAGACAGAGTAAAGCAGGTGTCGTAACTATTGTTTTTCCTTGGGTGGCTTTATTTTACCTAAAAACGTATATTGATTCCCTTGCAGCATCTTTCGCTTCGCGCTGGATTCAAAATAGCACCCTTGCCGTAAAAATGTAATTTTACTCCCTCTTAATAAAATCTATGTTATTTCAGAAAATGCGGAACATTGAGAATCGCGTTTAAAGTCACAGGTGGTTTCTTATTCAATCCCAATGTATTGTAATTTTCAACTCTATTCTGTAGCTAACACGAATGCGGTAGGTAGGTACAAGAAACTCGCAGTGTAGAGCTGGCGTTGCATGCTAGTGACTCATCTTTTAACCATTATACTGATGTTACCTACATAGCTTCTAATTTATGGATTCTTCAGCTCCAAGTAATAATCGATTTTGGCGACTCCTTAAATCAACATGGCCACACATATTTGTTTCGGTTTCAATATGCCAATGTCACACACAGATGAGTTATCATGAGTTTAACAAATTATGATAGTTTTTTTGGGTTCCGTACTCAAAGGGTAAAACGGGACCCTATTACTAAGACTCCGCTGTCCATCAGTCTATCTGTCCGTCTGTCACCAGGCTGTATCTCATGAACCGTGATAGTTAGACAGCTGAAATTTTCACAGATGATGTATTTCTGTTGCCGCTATAACAACAAATACAAAAAAATTGAATAAAATGAATATTTAAGGGGGCTCCCATACAACAAACGTGATTTTTGCCGTTTTTATGGATAATAGTACGGAACCCTTCGTGCGCGAGTCTGACTCGCACTTGGCCGGTTTTTAACCGACTTCCAAAAAGTTCTATGTTCATCTGTATGTTTATTTTTTCTGTATATTCATCGATATTTTCACCAATTGTGAACCAATTTCAAAAATTCTTTTTTATTTCGAAAGGTTATACTCCCGATTTGGTCCCATTATTATCAAGTTAGGATTTGATGATAGAATCTAAAGGAAATCGAGGAAAACTAACTAACTAACAAGTGATAAAATCTTAGAAGTCAATGTTTGACCCACATCCCGGTTTCCGATTGAGCTGAAATTTTGCATACTTATGTAAGTTTTGTAACAATGCAATAATCTGGTACTTTGAGCTGATCTGATGATGGAGTCAGGAAGTGGATAGTGGAACTCCTCAACGGCGAACAGCAAAGACATAATTATAACAATGTAGCAATAGTATATCAATAGAACGCATAGCACACAGTATGGCTAGAAATATCCAAAACTAGGTAATAATGATTTACGTCTTGTTTTTAATATTAGGTAAATAAAAAGTAAATAGCTTGGACTAGGAATTATTTTTATTTATAAGCTTTTCGTAATAAGTATACTCGTACCTACCTACCTAAACCTAACCTAAGTAGCTAGCAAGTTATGTGGTAGTACGGAACCCTCAGTCCGGTAGTCCGACTCGCACTTGGCCGGTTTTATTTTTATTTAACTTTCTAATATATTGATTGAAATTTGCCATTTCCCTTTGGTCTTTTGGAAAATAATTTTGGTGAAAACATTATTAAAATAAATAGCCATCATCATCATTATCATTTTGTGTCCGTTGGCTGTTATATTTATTTATAGGTCGATCTATAGCCATAGCCACACATTAGTTATATTTGAATTGAAATACTGCGTCAAGTGTGACCTGACCTCATTTGAAACATTGAGCATGGCGAATTAGAAAAGCTCGCTTTATATATAGGAAATCAGTGAAAGAATCGTATCAAAGAGGGCCAAAGGCTTCCTGTTTTGATAGCCTTGTTGTTCGTAAAATTATACATAGAAGTCACAACGCGTAGAAAATTGTAGTCAATAAACGTCCGCAGTTTCATATACATACATAGCTGTATACAATTTATATCGAAACAAAACTATTTTACCAAAACCAACCGTATATTTATACATTTACGGTTCAGTTCTCTAATGTCTGTTCGATTTGGACAACATCGTCAAAACTCGTGAACCGACGTTAAGCAAGCGAGACGGCGATTATGTCTGAATCGCAAGTGGGAACTTCTCTCCCGAGAAAAAAAGTCAATTTTCTCTTTCTCTACCGTTGGTCAGACGGTGGTTAGTCAGCCAAGTAGACGTGTCTGTTACGGCTTGTGCAACTATTGCGTAACTGTGGATCCAATCTGGCTACGTATTGAGTCCAGCCAGATTGAGTATTGCCGCGATTAGCGCGTCATTGTGGCATCTTTGTATTTTATTTGACCGAAGCGAGACGGCACGACTGCTACAACCACAGAAAAAAGAAGTAAATAGAACGGAAATGAGAAGAAATTTCTGTCGTCAGGCGTTATGACAGAACCTTGATTGAACATTCTTATTTAGATCGAAGCGTCGAACTCCGCGTCACAGTTGCTAATTGATTTTGAATGACTAACGTTTCGTTTATATGGGTGTTATCGCCAGTTATCGCCACCTTAAAAAAGCGTTAATATACATATATTTCGATGTATTCTTCAGGGTAACGGGTAAAACTGCGGGACGCTGTTGGTACAGTAATAATTTTAATTCTGTTATACATATTTTTATCTGAAATCTAAACCAACTGGTTCTTACCTTTTTTTCTCATGGCGAATTTTTTGCCATTATTGTAGGATCCGACTACGGACCACAGGTTTAGGAGCTCTGGTTCATATTGTTTGCTCGATCAATTATACATATTATACTCGCTGCTATGCTACTTCGTACGCGTAGAGCTCAGCCTTTGGCCTCGCTACTATGACCCGCTCCAGGTACACAAAATTTCATCCAAATCGGTCCAGTCGTTTACTCACCGTTTAAACCTTGCCTGAACTTTCACATATATATTTCAAGATCAAAATTAGCCATATTGGTCCAGCCATTCTCGAATTTTAGTGAAACAAACAACATCAATTGATTTTTATATATATAGATTGTTTAGCTGTCGCTAAAAGCTTAAGGTCGACGTGTATAAAATAAACTTAATCTTGTCTACCCAACAGTCAATCTGTGTGGGTGAAGTAGTCTTTATTAAAGAACTACGGGCGCGATGCGGTTTCACTTGGGTGAGCACCCCACGAGAGCCGTCAATTTACCGGGATATAAAGCCTATGCCACTCAGCCCTTAAACACCAAACATGCAAAAAATTACGTCGATCCGCTAATCTGTAGGTGCGTAAACGGGAACAAACAAATCAACAAACAAACATATTTGTAAATTAATTATAATATTAGTACGCTATACATTTACATACAGGCTTTTCCTTGGTGGTGGTGGTGTGGTGGGGGAAGCGCTGCGTGCCAGATAGCCTCTCGACTGTGAAGTGTTTCCACTTTTTTATTTGCCTGACTTGTAGCCGTGACTAGGTTTTTTCCCCTCAGGTCATTGTCTTGTCGGTACAAATTGGTTGCACCATAAAATTGACGCTATTTATTTAAAATCACCTAACATTTTTGGTTAAAGATATTTATTATTCTCATTAAAAAAACTTCACTTACTTTTTATTTACAGTGGTAAAGGGGAGGTTGTTGGTCTGCTGAAGGTGGGCCACAAACATCTGTATCTAAGCGACTCTACTGGTAAAGTGTACGAAGTCGAGCCACTCTGCATACTCGACTTCTACATACAACAAGATCGCCAGCGACACGGACTTGGCAAGAAACTGTTTGATTATATGCTACAGGTTTGTATTATTGTACTTCCCGAAATAATTATGAATTGAAATTGCTTTTTGGGATTCCGTACCCTAAGGGTAAAAACGGGACCCTATAACTGAGCCTACGCTGTCTGTCTGTCCGTCCTACCTTTAAACAGAACGGTATCTTTGGAACCGTACGGGACGCTACATAGTGTATATACCTCTTACAGGATAAGAACACGCCGCCTCACCACCTGGCAGTGGATGGACCCTCGCCCATCATGCTGCAGTTTTTAGCGAAGACCTACGGTATGAAGGACATGATTCGACATGCGAACAACTTCGCAGTTGCTGCGGCCTTCTTCAAAGACATCAATAAGATCAGGTAGAGTATGATTCAAGACGATTCAATTTATTTGCCAATAAACATTGAGAAAAATGAGCTGTTACAAAATTATACTTATGTCCAAATATGTTTCTACTTTCTCCTCAATGAGACATGCAAATATAAAGGTCACGAACTAAGCTAAAAGAAAATAAAAAGAAAATTCACACATAGTAACACTACTGTGTTCCGGATTGAAGGGCAATGTTTCCAGCGAAATTACAGGGCACACAGAGACTTGACATCTTATATCTCGGGGTGACGAGCGCAGTGCATTGCCATCCAGGGTTTTGAACTGTTGAAGTTCAAAATTCTGAGTGGCGTTGAGCTGTTATGGGCAAGCGTGAAGAGCCATCAGGCGAGCGACTTCACTCGTCTCATCACCCAGTATCATAAAAAATATATATATAACTGATTAAGAAATGATCCAGTCTAGTCAGTCCAGTCAAACTTAACCTGTTGTATGGGAATTCCGCAGTACTCATTCGATATTTGTCATTAGAGTAATAACAACGGTCTAAGCCATTTGTGCAAGTTGAACATAAGCCTAGATGTGGACATTCCCTTCAGTTCGTCGTTGACTTAAGATGAGCATTTTGTTAAGTAAGCGTTAATCTGCAGTATCTAGTTGCCATTGTGTTAAAAATTTGTTCGTAGTTGCCGGTTAGAGCCTTCCTGGTTAGTCTTAAAAAGCTCAGGGTTACCGTTCACAATGAAAAAAACATTTTTAATGTACATGATTCAGTTCCACTAGGTTTGGACATTGAAATGTATAAATCGATTTCACTTCAAGGTGCCAAATTTCACACGTGCGGAAATTTAGCGGTGTGATGATAAGTGAATTAGGGAAAATCTTGAATTTGATAGGAGTTACAATAAATCCAAAATGTACTATTATAAACATTCTTATAAAATGGTCCTTTTATATGCTTTTATTTTTGCTGCAAGTTTACTATATATGCTTTTCTTGAAGAATTGCTTACCGTCAGGCAGCCCGTCTGTTTGTTTGCCACCTATGGCATAAAAAATACTTGCAAACAAAATTATATTTAATAAATTTTTACAAAAAATAACACGGGATCCATCTCATAATTGTTCATTCTTAGAAGTGGAATATATTCTTCAAATTACCTCGAGTAATGGCATATTCAATTATTATTTTATTAGTATAAATTTAATGTATCAGCTGAATCAGACATACTTGACTTTGGCGGCCAAGTTTAAATACACTGTCTGGGAATTTTCACTATTATTGTGCGGATGAGAAAGGAGCAAAGGGACTGACATTTATTGTTTATGATGTGTTTTCAGTAAGAGTGGTTGTAGCACGCCTGCCTCCTCGTCGGGCGCGCGCGCAGGTCGGTTCACGGCACCCAAGCCGATGTCTGGGATTAGCCAGGTAACTGCACCTTCAGTCACGCTCATACTATAAAAACTAAAGTTTATCCCCCTTATTAATAAACGTATAGTAGCCTCGGAACAGGCGAGTTGGTGGTCAAACGCGGATTTATTCGCCAAATAAAAATAATAATTATATCCTAATCAAATGTCTTAAATATTTCAGATAATCCATGGATCTACAGAAGTCAGCGCCCCAAGGTGATATTTTTTTAATAATTCGCACATTTACTTAATATATCCTGCTTATTTGTTGGTCTCTTACCATGCTTATCACCGTTGGCGTAGCTAGGAACGTTTTTGGGGTTACAAAGCGATTGTCTTAACATATACCACACTGGCAGAAGAAAAGCGCGGAAAATGTAGATTTATTATAAAAATAAGTAGCTGTTGTGGTAGTGGTTATGCGCAAGGCCTCATATTTTTTTTATTACTCATAAAAAAGCTGATCTTAAATAGAGCTCATCATCATCATTCTATCATGTTCCCTTTGCTGGGACACAAGCCTACTCTCAGAGAGAGTGGATGGGCCCTAATCCACCATGTTGGACCAGTGCATGTCGGTGAATGTCATAGGTTAGAACTTTTCAGGTTCTTGGACATACCGGTTTCCTCACGATGTTTTCGTTCACCGTTATTCAGTGATGGCATCGAAACTGCATTTAAGTAACTAAATAAGTGAAATACTAAGACCGCATCATCGCTCAACATCGGGCGAGTTGGCGTTCAAACGCAAGAATATACGCGTCAGAATATAAAGTGCACATGCTACCGCCTGGCAACCATCGGTTAATAGAGCGCATCAATTTTTATCTTTTTATGAATTTAAATCTTTGTCACATTATGTCAGTGGCGGCGAAATGAACGGTGTCCGTAGCTCGATGTTCAACCATCACCACCAGTTCCTAAGCCAAAACTTGACCTAAGGCGTTTAATGTCACAGGCAATGTCTTGCCGCCACTTGCTCCACCGAGCACGCTGCATGCGGCTGCTGCTTCAAACAGATTCGACTCTTCGAAAAAATGTGCCAAAATTGTTTAGTGCGAGCAAAGATGTCTATAAGGTACGAGCCTTGGCTTGAAGGGTCGGGGTCGTGGGGTATTGCCCTAGGGTCTTAGCAGGTTGTGGAGCTGGTTGATTATTTGAAGAGAATCTAACCGATTTTCTCACAGATCTTGGGAGCCTTTGACCCTGCCGGCGGGGTTGGTGTATGTGTCTTTGGTAACCGGCGCCTATACAAAAAACTGAATTACTTCCTGTTGCCTGAAGCAGTCGGATCGGTGAGGCTTATAAAGCCACGCGACGTACGTAGGGCTTGCGTCGATGTGTGAGTTGAGTCGTTGGCAGGGCGCGATGCGTAGGCAACCTCCCCCTCTGTACGCAATGATGTCCCGATGAGTAGACATTCAGGAAGGTTGTTCTGGGTTGTGATTTTTCAAGGTGAACCATGTCTACAAGAGGTCAGCGTGGAGATGGCTTTGGTTAGTCGTCCCTTTTCTTTAGCGGCCGTAAAGGAGCGGGCAGCGGGTCCCTGTTGACACCTATTTACTTGATACTAGAGTGGCGGGCATTTCCGCTACTAGATCCGTCATTGGCCCGTTTGGCGAAGAAGTTCGCTATTATAGATTGAATAGGGGACCGTTTCGTCAAGGCCAGAGTTTGAAGCATATTCATCTTTTCAGCGGATTCACAAATTAAGTGAAGCTTCGCTGTTATCTCAGGCGCAAAATTCTGTTAGTTTTGTGATAGTTTCTTATTTTCCAACATTTGAGTTCTTCTAGGGCTGGCCTCGTAACGGAACATTCAAATTATGAAGCAGTTTTAAATATGAAAAAAACGCGAACATCCCTTTGTTCGCGTTGCGAGCTATTTTGTCTAACTATAATAGTAATATTATTACGTCTTCTGTGAGTCATTTTCTGGGAAGGGTTAGATTTTCTAGGGGGCGGGGGCTTACTTCTAGTGGTCCTACCTCCCCATACCCCTACCTAGCTACGCTAATGCTCACCACCTCCGTAGTCGTACCTTGCACACATTCATTTGCTTTTATGCTTTGTTTAAAAATCTATGTATATATAAAAGCGTAATACTCTGAACTCTCACTCACTCTGAATTACTCACCGACCCATCAGGGAAACTCAAAAATTACTTGACCTGCCTGCATGACTGCATACATTTTTGGCGACTTCTTACGCGTAATTTTCAGATAAACTTTCAACATCAATTGGAAACCTTTTATTCGGCCCTTTCGGAAAACCCTCATACATTTTCATAGTGCGAAATATTGTCGCATCAGCCGCGCGCGTTATACGCATTCGTCAGACGCTCGCGGCTGCGATAGGCCGCGATGCACGGAACATTCTACATTAAGTGAGTTAGTAGTGTTTTACTTTTATATATAAATAGATTTTTCTCGAATATATTTGCATTCGACGGCAAGTTGGCATGTTGGTAGTGTAAATATTGCTTGAATAAGCTCTCCTGCAAAGCACCGCACGCACTCCGGTTTTATCATTACCTATGATCATTATTCTGCACTTCGCGCACACTTCTTTATCGCTTTTGATTTATTAAGTAATTTTGCTTTTTGTTCCTTTTTGTTGTACTTATTTAGCTAATGATATTTTTGGTTGCCTACAGCGAGTCGCGGTACAATCGGATCTACTGACAGCGTTTCAACTGAATGTAACATGGCGCGCCCTTTAAATCAAATACTCGCACTAATATTATAATAACGAGAAAATAACTCTTTTCAGGTTTCTAATTTTGTCTTGCTCTCTCCCTAGCCGAGAGAGTGAGACGGAGCTATATGTAAGATAACTATAAGAATGTTTTAGAGGTTATGGTAGCCCCAGTTCGTTTCTCAGTCACAGCTCAGCGCTGAACCAATCTTGTATTGATGAAAGGCAAAGCAGTGTGAGTAATGAGAAACATTACTGGATACTTTTTACTTTAAAATAAGAAAGTAATCTGGAAAATCACAGGACTAATAATTTTATATAGGATTGAAACAAACTGAGCAGAATCTTGGACCGTTATAGCTACAAGAAATGATAAATTAACAGATATTTACATACTGTGGCATCTATTTTGTTGTGAAATTTTCTTGCTTGATAGCATTCAATTTTTCTGTGTCTTTTCGTTTCAATTTGTGAGAAAAAGGGTACTGATATTTGAGATGTGAAAATGTGTGGCATAGATCTATGAATAATAACAAAACCTAACATTAACAACAACACATAACATTAACAACAAACAAACTTACATTTATATTGTTGGTTAATATTCTATGATTATTTTCCTGTGGCTATAACCCTTCAGTATATTATTCATCAATTGATGTTAGCTTTATCATCATCAGCCTATTATTTCAGCCCACTGCTGGGACACAAGCTTTCTCACAGAGGGAGTGCTTCTCGCACAGCGATTTACCGTAACCTAACATGCTGGCTAAGTGCATGTCATATGTTTGTGAACTTTTGAAGTTCTTGGACATACCGGATTCCTCACGATGTTTTCTTTTGCCTTTTTAGAGCGATGCATCGAAAACGACGCATAGTTTATTTGAGTACTAAATAAATAAGTCATTGGTGCAAGGTCGAGAATCGAACCGGGTGCCGTCAGATTGTGAAGCGCACATTCTACCGCTCGGTCATCATCGCTCATTAGCTCAACCAGAGCTGCACTAAAATGTTTGCAAATATTTAAAAACTAATTGATTTAGCAAAAAACGCAGCATGTAGATAGCGAATTTCCATTCTTACGCGTTCATTTGCGTGTGGAATTACGATTGAAATATCCGTCCAGTTGGCAAAAAGGTCACAGCACTTATTACATACGTACGTTGCTTAAGCTGGTGATGAACAGAAATTTGTCACCAACACGCACCTAGCCAGTATATATTATTTGTTGTTTTACTTTAGAGTAGAGTACTATAATCATGTCAAGTTCGACGCTTGTACGTATGACGTTATTACACTAGAGCAAATACAAAAATACGTAAAAAAATAGTTTGTTGTATAGGGACCCCACCCCCTTAAGTTTTTACTTTATTAAAATTCCTTAGTTAATCCGCCGTACCATTACATATTCTGTGAAAATTTCAACTGACTATCTATTACGGTTCGAAAGATACAGCCTGTAAAAGGAACGACAGCCAGCGTAATCTTAGTAATCGGGTCCCGTTTACACCATTTGGGTACGAAACCCTTATAAAACAATAAAAGAGGCTGTAATTATAATTTAAATTCTTTTTTCTACAACTCTAGTGGATGACGATGTTTAAATTTAAAATGAAGTTGTAATAGCATAATATTAAATTTAATGTTTAAGTTTTATTAATTTATTTTTTCTAATTTATTTTCGCATCATGAAATTATTGCTTGTCTTATTTTATAAATTGTGTTTTTTTTTTGCGTCGTATTGATAGCGTGTGTGTTTTTACTTAGTTCTTTAGCTACTATTATAGATAATTTTTTTTAAAGACACATTGACGCTAGATAACGTATTTACTTATATATTTTACGTTGTTAAAACTAAATATACGTTAAATTCAGAATTTAAATCGAATCGCCCCAGTCATGGTCTATTACTAACCATACTGAAACAAAGATTAAATTAGCGTGCAATATGGACTTACTTCGTAAAGCAACAATTACCACAGAATACATATAAGTACAATGACAGAAGTTTCACTCCGCAAATTCATTTAAATAAGTAGCGACTCTTGCTGCTACACAATAAAGTGCAATTCAGGACGTGCGAGCGCTACCTACAGCTATATTAACCTAAAAGTTGCGTCTCTGTCTATCGCATAACTCTTGTCGCGTTATCTCTGTCTATCGCGCGGCAGCGGGCACGGCAAGTCCGCCAAGACTACTTGTAGCTTCATACCTAAACTGCGAAGTGCGCCAGGTATGTTATTAATATATTTGCATTACAAAGTGCATATTGCACTTCTAAACTGCATAAATTTGATTATGATTTAATTATTATACAGGGTTATTACAATTAACTAACAACCTCTCTCAGGCAGCTACCCCACTTAATACATTACCAATAAAAAATGAAGTATTTTTTTGTATTTTGTGGGTGTATGAGTCGGTTCCAAAGTTTCACCAGGCTCCTATGTTTTTCTAATATTTTAGTTTATTGCATGAAAGAGTTTTTTTTTAACCAAAAGATATTGAACTATAGATTTTTGCTAATCAATAACCCTGTATCTCGTAAACTGGGTTATGATCACATAACTCATATTTAATAATGCACTGTGATATATTTACTATTTAGCTTTTGTAACTACATATGGCTTTATTTATTACTATACTTTTCTTATTTTAATATTTAATTTTTAGCTAACTTTAAGAGTTCACCATGTAAATAATGTGCTGATTGATTTAAATACTTACCAAATAAAAGAGCTATAGGTATATAAAGCTATAAGTATCCTGTTGGTAATGATAAATTATTTTATTGCAATCTCTAACCAAGCAAATTAAAATCACCAAATTGATAATGATAAATGTATTAATGTCATAAGCGGTAGTAAGACATGATAAATAGTTGGATGACTGATGTTTATATCCTTGAAACCAATAGCATTGATGAAGAATTTAATTAAATATAATGTTTATTGAAAAAATAATTTAAACTCTGTCCCTCTGTCCGCCTGTTTACTCTATTTCCCACAAAACAAAAAATTACGTCACGCCTCTGTGCGTCATACTTGTTAGAATAGAATTTGTGGCATACAGAGAAGTGACGTCATA
Organism: Agriopis leucophaearia; assembly: GCA_949125355.1. Classification (NCBI taxonomy): domain Eukaryota; kingdom Metazoa; phylum Arthropoda; class Insecta; order Lepidoptera; family Geometridae; genus Agriopis; species Agriopis leucophaearia. The sequence goes on along the minus strand of OX421261.1, from coordinate 4,339,835 downwards.
ATTTGCTGTTTCGTGCATTTTGTCTAGCATGATATTAAAATGCTTATAAGTTGCTTATTTATGTCAGAATTTCATTTTGTTTTCATTAATCGGCTATATTTATGTGCTACATTTTAATAGGACAATAATAATAAAACAGTCATCTAGCCTATTTAAGTGTTATACAGGATTACTGGTAATCAATTACCATCCTCTTAAGGGCGGCCTCAGTACATCAAAACAAACAACTTTTGTCTTAGACTTTTTGAAATTCGTGAGAGAGAGAAACAGCTGTGTCATACATTTTGTCGGGAGCGAATGATTTTCTTGTATGGAACAGCTATTTTTTCCCGCAAATTTCGAAAAGTTGTAGAACAAAAGATGTTTGTTGTGAAGTACTGGTACCACCCTTAAGAGGATGCTAATTGAATACCAGTAGCCCTGTATTGTATTTGATTGTAAGCAGCGTATCTCCGATGGAGGATGTGGGTCAGTGGCCGGCGCTGGCGCCGATTGCGGACCAGGAGCCACCGAGAGCGACGCCGTCGCCGGTGGAGACGGAGGCGGGCGACGCGACGCCCCCGGTAGAGGCGTTGCCTCCCGTGGAGCGTCCGTGCACGCTGCACGTGGAGACGGTGGCGCCGGCCACGTCCAATGCGACCTCGTCCGCCGGCTCCACTACCTCGCGCCGCCTCTCGCAGCTCACCGATAAGGGCTACTTCGACGTCAAGTTCTATCACAACAAGCTGTGGTAGACGGCCCGTTGCCCCAGCGCGCATTCCACCCGCACCCTCCCCAACACCACCCCATCAGTGTCTCTGCCACATGCAACATATAATGGAATCATTCCAAATACTAACAATATTTTAAAACTATAGTTAACATTAAGCAAACATTCTCGCAACTCAATATATAATCAAATCAAATGTTTTTTCAAATCAATTCAAAGTAGCTGTTAGTTTTCCGAAAACAATAAAATAAAATAACTCGATTTTAGCGCGAACGACTAAACTTCGCACCGCTCTGGTATTACTTGATGATCTTTGAACTGTCAATATTCCACCCCCACCACCAGGCGTAACACAAGACGTCAGCGGAGGCGAGGTTTAGGAGCTTCGCTAAAAATCGAGTTGTATAAGTTAACATTCCATCTGACACAGCGTTAGTTGCAGGCGTTAAATTAATCAAGGTACCACCTACAACATTTAATATTATATAGACTGAATAATAGTTCCCCTAGGTGTCAAATAAATGTTACCTAATTGTTTAGTCTTAAAATTGTCCTTTCATAGCAAATGCTTTTATGAAGTAAGATGAATGGCACATATGTATGTGTTGTACATTTAACTTGCTTACAATGTATAAGAATCAGAAATCATTTATTGTCAAACTGTATAATAATAATTTTAATTTCTCAAAGTCAGTAAAATGTCAGGTATAATTGTCAATCTATTATTATATCCCTCTTCTATGAGTTTAGCATTGAATTTCCAAAATGACAAAATTTGAAATTCTGAGCCTTTAGTAGGCTTTGGAGTAAATTGTGTAGTTAGGGTGGAGCGTCGATGTATGGAGGAAAAAAAAGTTATTACGCTCCACCCTAAAATGTGTGGTCTACTAGAATTACTATCTTATTTTCGGTATTGCTTTTCAACTATTTGTATTAATCGCAAACCAAAAATAATGAGTAGGTAAGCATCTTATATTAATTATTTTTTTGCTGCAATGTTTTTTAAGGAAATAGAAGTGTGGCATTGAGATAAATGTATTAATAAATCATAAGTGATAGTTCTGCATTTATGTTGTATGGATCTGATTTAAAATAGTGTGTTTAAATTTGTAAACTGGGTTGTCAGAATGGGCTGGAATGTACACAAATATGTGATACGTGCGAACGGGGTGTGAAGCTTAATGTATCTGCACACACTCAAAATCTGCTTGATGGCACTATTTATCTTTCTAATCATAATATATATATATATATAAATATTTAATTAGGCGTTTATTAATTTCCCTTACTTCATTCATTCCAAAATCATTGCGGGGTTGCAGATGATAATTAGTTAGTTTAATCATATTAATTTATTTTCGCTTAATTATAAATCATTAGGTAAGTAGGTACTGCAAACTTAGATCAAAGATCTTCAAAGAAAATAAAATTTACTAATGAATGCATGTAATACAATTGAAATATATCGGGATATATCTTGTGTAATGTGGATCATGTCTAACAATGTAAACAACAACGGGATGTATCTTGTGTATTTTGTAACCTGGATCATGTCCAACAATGTAAAAAACAACGGGTTGTGTAGTTTGTTATGTGGATCATGTCCAACAATGTAAACAACAACAGGATGTATCTTGTGTATTTTGTAACCTGGATCATGTCCAACAATGTAAAAAACAACAGGTTGTGTAGTTTGTTATGTGGATCATGGTCCAACAATGTAAACAACAACGGGATGTCATGTAGATCCATTTAGAGCACATACTTGTTGTTACGTCATATATAAATTATTGTTTTTTACATTTTTTTTTATTTATAATAAAATTCATAAACCAAATCAAATGTTTTTTTCTTTTTAATATAGATCTGTAGCTAAAAAAACAGCAAAGAAATAAAAAAAAAAATTTTTTTGATTTGAGAGCAAATAAATGCTTGTACAGCTCGCGCGATAAGTGTTTGGCTTTGACCTTCTGGTGGAGGGGATTACTGCGCATGGGTACTGTCACGCACCAATTAGAGCACCGCGTGCGCCTAACACGCAACAATCAGAGCACCGCGTGCGCCTACACACCCACCCGCACCCCGCTAATTGCCCGTTGATACCCAATTTCTGATTTCTGCGCAATAACGGTCAAAGCCAAACTCTTATCGCGCGAGCTGTATCAAGTTTAGGTAATCTTCTCGGTAATTTACGTTTCAGAAACCGGGTGAACCCACCCGGTTTCTGAAACGCAAATTAGCGAAAAAATTACTCAACACTGAGTAATCCAATGTCAAACGTAGTATTTTGGGTTGCTGAAAATCCACAGATATTGAAAATCTCATGTGACAGTCTGTGAACGCAATGTCAAATCTACAATTAAACGCCAATTAAAACAATTTTAGGTTTCCGAAAAGCTTTTTCGCATGTTAAAGGCTTGTTATTACTCAATTAGCGAAAATCGACTAATTAACAGTGTCAGAAGAAAACTACAAGCAAATATTGATAACTAAAAGAAAACCAGTTTCTTATTTCCGCACTGGCGATCACTGATGAGCTGGTGTTAGTCCAGGTACCGGAGGAGCTGGTAGGTGTTTACCACTCGCTCCATCACCATGCAGAGTATATAGGTATTAGCAATAGGCGTGTAGGTATAGTGAGACGGATCACACCGATTTCCTTATCGAGGGAGGGTTGGAATAGGGCCGTGCAGTTGAATAAATAAAGCTGGAAAAGACGTGTTAAGACTGGAGTCAACTCGGGAGCATAATTTAGTTTTAAGGACGATTGGCCGGAACGCCATCCGACTCACTCAACTTTCGTACATCAAAGAACATGAGTTTCCTCCGTACCTGACGTCTGAGAAAAACGTACTTCAGGCATAGAACTAGTACACTGCGGTATGGTGGGTGGTGATAACGTCGAGAGGTCCGAATAGCCAGAATGTTGGGTTTCTCCTTTACACTAATAGGCCACAGTGTCATCCGGCCTTCGCAGAGTTTGTAGACCTGTAGATGCACACAGATTTCTACCCCTATAGTCCGTACGTACCCTTTAAAGTGGACAGGACCTGAAGAAAGCGGTCTTTTGTTGTCACAGCAAAGAACTTTTTATGTACCTCTTGAAAAGCTTGATTGATTTCACACGTACTTATAATCTCTCTTTTTTTTTCTTTCTCCGTATAGTTTTAAAGCGACATTTATTTTCGATAATTAAGAGAAAATTTCGAAAAACAATCTTATATTTTCACTTCACTTTTTGGAAATATGGCCTCTGCGACTATAGTGTCACAATTCTGCCAATCTTATATTTTTTAATAATTTAAAAAAGTTGAATTGACATTTGGTGTCAAACTGTGTCAAAACTTCAAGACGTAGTGTGACTATCACAAATAAGTGAGTGAATGAAGGTGACTGGTTTTAGCAAGGGTAGCCAGCAGGGATGCGTTTACGGCACTTATCCAGACTAAAACTTATACTAGATGAACGATAAAACACCCGTTTTGGGACTCCACGAGGTGAGAAATTATACCGGCGAAAATTTAAACTGCCCGTTTACGGGCGTCCGCTGGTATAAGTTTTCGCCTGACTAGATTAAATTTTATCTACCTTTTGAGGTCGCTAAATTTTCGCCTGCTGTCAGATTGACAGCTGTTGAGGAGGTTAAGCTGTTTTTGATATTATTTTGTTCGAATCTTTTTGTTGTAGATGTTTAAATTTAAAATAAAATTTTATATCTATGTAATGATAGATTGATATTTGATATTTTACTATTATATACCATTTTGTTTTACTATATTTTACTTGACATTTATTTATTATTGAATTTGACAGCTAGTATTGACATATATGACATAAAGCTATGACGCCGTTCAGCGAACCTCCGTTAGTTTAATTTTTCACCGGTGAAAAATTAAACTAACGGAGGTTCGCTGAACGGCGTCATAGCTTTATGTCATATATGTCAATACTAGCTGTCAAATTCAATAATAAATAAATGTCAAGTAAAATATAGTAAAATAAAATGGTATATAATAGTAAAATATGAAATATCAATCTATCATTATATAGATATAAAATTTTATTTTAAATAAAAACATCTACAACAAAAAGATTCGAACAAAATAATATCAAAAACGGCTTAACCTCCTCAACAGCTGTCAATCTGACAGCAGGCGAAAATTTAGCGACCTCAAAAGGTAGATAAAATTTAATCTAGTCAGGCGAAAACTTATACCAGCGGACGCCCGTAAACGGGCAGTTTAAATTTTCGCCGGTATAATTTCTCACCTCGTGGAGTCCCAAAACGGGTGTTTTAACGTTCATCTAGTATAAGTTTTAGTCTGGATAAGTGCCGTAAACGCATCCCTGGGCCCTTATTCCGCACGGGCAAACGCGCGCTATCGTGGCCACGGTAAGTTTCCCTCAAAAAATTGGCCTCTATTGCTTAGGAAATAAAGTTCAACTTTTGGAAGTTAACTTATCGCGCCACGATAGAGCGCGTTTGGCCCGTGCAGAATAAAGGCCGTGAACGGCGTCATAGCTTTATGTCATATATGTCAATACTAGCTGTCAAATTCAATAATAAATAAATGTCAAGTAAAATAAAATGGTATATTATAATAGTAAAATATGAAATATCAATCTATCATTATATAGATATAAAATTTTATTTTAAATAAAAACATCTACAACAAAAAGATTCGAACAAAATAATATCAAAAACGGCTTAACCTCCTCAACAGCTGTCAATCTGACAGCAGGCGAAAATTTAGCGACCTCAAAAGGTAGATAAAATTTAATCTAGTCAGGCGAAAACTTATACCAGCGGACGCCCGTAAACGGGCAGTTTAAATTTTCGCCGGTATAATTTTTCACCTCATGGAGTCCCAAAACGGGTGTTTTATCGTTCATCTAGTATAAGTTTTAGTCTGGATAAGTGCCGTAAACGCATCCCAGGGATACGTTTACGGCACTTATCCTGATTAAATAATAAATCTCTTGTCAACGGATGATTCGTAAATTTTATGGTACCTATCTAGCTTTTCAGAAACCCACAGATTGTTAATGAGGATCAGTAACGATTTTAGTTGAGAATGCAGATTTATGGAGCTAAGAAATCCTTAACATACAGAGCAAAAAATATTGTTCTACGACAAAAAAATAACGAAGTTATGACCAAATTACTAGCGAAGTTCACTGGCTGGCCGGCACGATAGCTTGTGACGTCACAGTGACGATCGTCGCCAGTTACCCGTAGGCAGCTATAAGGCGCCCAGTGTTTTGTGTGGATAGTTGTGACTTTCGATACAAATTAAGTGCCCGTACCCTTAGTACAAGATTTGATAGTTTTCGAAAACTTTTTTCGTTTTCGTATTGTTCCATACATTTCAGCAAAGCGCCTCTAGCGGAAACGCGGAAGAACTAAAATCGGTAGTAATCGGCAGTATAGGTTGCTTCACTCGAATACGAAAGAAGGTTTCGAATAGCGTTTAGCCCAGCAATGTATGGAACAAAACGAAAACGAAAAAAGTTTTCGAAAACTATCAAATCTTGTACTAGGGGTACCGATTTGTGTCTAATTGATCTTTTAACTATGTACAAATATTGTATAGAGCCGAAATGTACAAACACTTCTTTTAAAACGCCATTTCTTCTAGGCAAGCGTGATCGATCGTAGGCCGCATCATCGCTCAACATCAGGCAAGTTGGCGGCCAAGCGCAAGCCTATTTAGCAATAAAAAAAAAAAACATATAACCGCTGTTGTGTAAAGGATTAAAATAAATTATCATTCAATATTTGCTTTTTACCCGAGTACGTCTCTGTGTTATTGTTTTGACCTTGAAATATTATATAGAAATGGAAACGGGCGAATTGGTAGGTACGTAGGTTTATCCACAAAACTCAGAAAAAGTAATTAGGTATATTTTTATTACGACAGCAGGCTTAAAATAACAGAATACATAAATACACTACACGTAATAGTAGGTACCAACTTATTTCCATATCAACTAAATAATGGGTAGGTACCTATAGTTATGGAAGTAGGTACTTACATCGAAATGATCTTCACAGCAATGTCTAGTAGCCTGGGTAGAGGGTGGAGTTTTATATCTCTTTTTACAATGAAATACCATTTTTACGAAGTTTTGGATCTCTCTCACGTAAAAAAATAGTTTTTCTGGTGTTTTAAAAGAAGTGTTTGTACATTTCGGCACTATACAATATTTGTACATAATTAAAAAGATGAATTAGACTTAAATCGGGCACTTAATTTGTATCAAAGTCACAATTAACCACCCAAAACACTGCGCGCCTTATAGCTGCCAACGGCTAACTGGCGGCGACCGTCTCCGTGACGTCACACGCCCTGCGTCCATTACTTTTAGCGGCAGGAACGGCATTATGTTTATTACTTAATATCTTTGTAAGTAATGGTCCGATTTGGATAATTCAAAGAAATATATTATTCTTATGTCATGAAGAATAAAGTGAGTAATTCTATTGAATTTGCTATTACTTTACTGATCCTCATTGTGACAGTCTGTTGACTTAATCAATATTTGACATGCGTTTCAGAAACCGGGGGTAATGAATACTGAAATCTCATGTTCTTGGGCCCTCTAACTGGATTTCAGGCTGACAGAGGAGCCTTGTTGGATAGCATCATACCTGCAACTGCAGTGTATAAACCATACTCTTGGACCATCTTTTCCTGAAAGATTTTATTGTAAATAATTTTTCTTTTCATCAATACAAATTGAACTTACACGTTATGTTCTTCTACATCTATCTATACATATAATTAAAACAGAGATAAAAAAAACTATAATTACGAGAAATAAAAAAAATGTCATTAATATTAGTTGATTGAGTCAGGCGTTACTTTGCGGAAGTCCATTTTCAAATAATAGAAGCGGAATTACACTAGAAATTCATCATTAAAACAGTTTTGTCATTAATATTCTTCCCTTTTACACTCCTCTGATCCTTCCGTCCTAATCCTTCCTATATCCTAATTTTCGCGTATCGTTACCCTACTTTTACATTGTAAAACGACTTGTATATGGCAACTGGGGCGACGCGAAGCCAAAAGCAACAGAAAAAAAATTGGTTAATTCCATCAAACTGTCAAGAATCTTTCGTTCTTTTTGGTTTTTAATATAATCTATGCTATGCGGCGGATTTGAGGTTATATTATATTGTATAAACGTGTTACGTGATATTTTGTGATATTGTTTTTGTTTGTTGTTTGTTAAACGTACTACCTACTAAAAATTAGTGGAAGAAAGTAAGTATTATTGTGAATATTTCCGAACAGAAATAAAACGAAGTTGTAAAATTGTTGCTTTATAATGAAAGCACTGATTTATTTTAAAGTTAGCGACCCGCTCCGGCTTCGCACGGGTGTAAGTTTTATTATAAATACAAACCTTCCGTGAAAAATTATGTAACTGTTGGTTAAAACCGCATCAAAATCCATTAATAAATAAATAAATAATAAATATCTGGGACATTATTGCACACATGGTCATCTGACCCCAAACTAAGCAAAGCTTGTAATATGGCTGCCAGAGACTGATATACATACATATATATTTTTAAATACATACTTAGATAGATATTAACACCCAGACATAGAACAAACACAAATGTTCATCACACAAATGTTTGTCCTAGATGGGAATCGAACTCACGCCCCCAAGCACAGAAGTTAGGTTCACTACCAACTGAGCCACCGGGGCAGTCAAATTCCATTTGTTGTCAGTCCATTGTGTAGTCGAGGAGGAGTTAGCGGTTATACAGAGTCAGACAGACTCGGAAAGCGACTTTACTTCATACTATGAAAGAAGAGAAGAGATCTGATAATCATACTCTATACAAAACAGTATAAACGCTCACATATCCAGTGAAATAATAATTTTATTTCTATTATACAGATTGAGAAGCAACAAAACCCAAATTAGGGTTTAGGTTGACTTCATGTCGACCAAAACATAAACAGAACTTTTGACTAGGTGAATCGATTTTGATGTTTTTTATTTTTATTAGAGAGCTAAGGGGGGCTCCCATCATACCACAGACATGTTTTTTTGCCGTTTTTATAGATAATGGTACGGAACCCTTCGTGCGCGAGTCCGACTCGCACTTGGCCGGTTTTATTTTTAAGTCATCGTCAACATTTCAGCCATAGGACGTTGTCCACTGCTGGACATAGGCCTCCTCCATCGATTTCCAAAAGAGCCGCTTGGAAGCGGCCTGCAACCAGCGTTTTCCTGCGGCCTCTTCGCTTTATGCTGACGAGATGACCCGCTGTGCGTGTGGGGCGGTTCTGGTACTTACCACGCAATTCGTAAGAGCCTAGGTTTATTCTTACATATGTTGCCACCTGCAATATAATTATTGATGGCAGCGTAAGAATTCTTAAGCTCTTGAAATATGGTTTTGCGTGGGTTTCCTGGTCTACTCCCACAATTGCTCGTACGGCGCGTTTTTGGAGTCGGAATACCTTCTCCCACTCTGCACATCTTCCCCACAGCTCCGCACCGTACTGTACGAGTGAGTGCACTGTGGCGAAGTAGCAGGTGCGGGCCATGTTCACTGATACGACTCGAACTACTCGCCACAATGCAAAGCATGCACTTCCGATCTTTCCTCGCAACTTGTCGACATGGTTCTCCCACGTCAGGCCTGAATCGACCTCAAAGCCGAGAAACGTGGTCGTGTTCACCTGTTTCAAGACCGTAACTCCAACCAAGACTGTTAGAGGCCTGGTTTCATGACCTGACAAACTGATATGGAGGTAGTGGGTCTTTTTGAGGTTCAGAGCTAATCCTTTAGAGCTGAACCAGTCGGCGAGCTGCGATGCTGCCTCGTTCAGTTTTTGTTCTAAACGATCTTGGCATGGCGCGGTGACTATTGCTGCTACATCATCAGCATACATAAGGATTTCAGCCGCTGTCACCGCGTCGCCAACAACAAAAATCACAAAAATCGCCAAACGCCGATATCAACTAGGCGAGTAGACTGTGAGGCGAAATGAATTTGTAGGCAACTAGGCATTCAGTGCGGGAGCACGGGCGGGCACGCACACACGCACAGTCTGTTCGACACGCACACGTCGATAGCTCGCTTGTCAGGGCGCAGCGAGACAGCAATAGAGTTGCTAAATACCTATTCATCAAATTTCTTGGCCGTGGTATACCGGCTTAAGATACAATCATATCTGACAGAAGTTTATTTATCTACAGAGTAAGATACCTAGATTCCTTCTCAGGGTTGAATTGCAACTGGGTGTGGGTAGGTGCAGTTTACAAAATCACGCGAACCGTATCTCGGCGCATTAAGGTTCGCATTCGCGTGATTTTGCAAGCTGCACCTATTCGGTCCCGCGTTTAGAGTTGGGCGTACGGCCCCAGGACCCCAGTGCCTACCGATTTTAACATAGCTCTTAACGCGAGTTTAAATTAGCGCTGAACAACGCATTTCGGAAAATCACGCAAACGTGAACCTTAAAGCGCCGAGGTACAGCTTGCGGTCGCATAACTTTTCGCAATAACCAAAAAGTCGCTTAAATCAAGTGGCAGTACGGCCCCAGCCGCCATAAATCTCGTAATAGTTTGTTGTTCCATAGAAAAAGGTCAAAATGTAATATTAAGGACCTCTATAGAGATGCCTTAGTAACTCGATTGCCCCGGTGGCTCAGTTGGTAGTGAACCTACCTTCTGCGCTTAAGGGCGTGGGTTCGATTCCCATCTATAACATTCATGTGTGTTTGTTCTATGTCTGGGTGTTAATATCTATTCAATTTAGGCGAAGATTAACTTAACGTCATCACATTACAACATTAATTCGATTAAAAACTGCAATGCAACAATAATACGTTAAAAACAAAATTCCCACTTTTCATCGCCAATAAGTTGCTCGTATGAAATGAACTGACAGAATGGTACGTTTCCGGTTTCGCCTTTGTTTCGCTATAAATTGCAATGTATTATCAGTCTTTTAATTTATTTAAATTTTCAACTACATATATAAATGTACCTACACCTCTCAATATCAATACAAAATTAATTACGGTTTTCTAAACCCTTTTATTTAATATTTTAAGCTAATTTTAAATTTAATTATATGTGAAACGACCGCCAATTTCAATCTGTTGACCAACTATGACATTGTCCGCCAGCGCCGCACCTGTCTTTAGAACTTATTTTAATAACAATAAAACAATTTTAAAACTTCGTCTCACGTTATCAATACATATAATTAATTTCGGTATACTAAACACGTTTTTTTTTTTCAGTATTAATATCAATTTTTAACCTTAATATACTTGCAACGACCGCTGGTTTCAAATTGTTCACTCACTACGTCACACGCGAAGGCGGGTGGAGTCGCTTTGTTTTGCCATCTCGCTTGTCGGCAAAACTACAAAGAGAGCCGCCGCCATTCGACTTCGAAGCGCGCGCCAAGCGCGCGCGTTGTTGGAGCTCAGCTCAGTTCAAACATGATAGAACAAATCATAGTTCTCAGGAGGAATCTGGAAAATGAGACAGGGTACCCCCCGACTCAACACAGCGGCCAGCGAATCTACGGCCCGCCGCCCGACTGGGTAGGCCCTCGGCCCGAGAGAGGGTCTGAAGTTTTCATCGGCAAACTTCCGCGGGATATATTTGAAGACGAACTCGTCCCCGTATTCTCAACGGCCGGCAAGATATACCAGATGCGGCTTATGATGAATTACTCCGGTTCCAATCGAGGGTATGCGTTTGTTAGTTATTGCAATAAAAATGAAGCCTCGAGAGCGGTAAAAGAGCTAAATGGCTACGAAATCCGACCGGGACGAAACATCGGAGTGGTGAAATCAGTGGATAACTGCCGTCTCTTCATCGGCGGCATACCGAAGACTAAAACCAAGGATGAAGTCCACAAGGAACTTGCTAAAATGGTGTATGGGATCGTGGATGTGATTTTGTACTATGACTGCTTGCACTGTACGCCAAATCGAGGTTACGCGTTCGTGGAATTTTTTTCGCACACAATGGCTGCGTTGGCGTTGAGGGAGCTGGTGCCCAGATTTGTGCTGTGGGACGAAGTGGTCAAGGTGGATTGGGCCAACCCAGAACCAGAAATTGATGACGAACGGATGAAACGAGTAAGTAGTATTTAAATATTCGCGCTGTGATCGATATTGTCTTTTAGATCTACCTAATTTTTATAATAATTGACTATCAACGCCTGCGGTTTCGTCCTCCAACTTACAGGATCTGCAACGTAAATGCCTACTTACGTATCGAATCGAAAACCTACGTAGGTACTTCGCCCACTGATTTTCGGTGTAAAAAGTAGGCTGTGTGTTAAGAGGAGAGGCCTGTGTGTGTCTAAAATTATGCTACGCTTCGATTTTTTGCCGACTTCAAAAAAGGAGGACGGTTCTATGTTCCACTGTACATATATTTTTTATGTATGTTCACCAATTTCTCCGCCAATTGTCAAACGATAAAATAAAAAATTGTTCGGTAGGGTCCAATTTAGTCCCATTGTGACCAAGTCAGGATCTGACGACGGGATCGAAGGGAAATCGAGGGTAACCCTCAAATTTTATCGCCACTTTTTACGTTTTTCATATATTTTTGAAGTCTGTTTTTAATGTGATCAACTTGTCGTCGTTATTGTTTTGGATTTGGATGTGTTTTGGTTGTTTGGTAGCTGATTTTTTTATCTGAGCTTAGTGGTAAACATTTTAGCCAGTGGCGGATTTACACATTTGGCGCCAGTAGGCTATTCAAATTTTGCCGCCCCTACCAACATCAATTATTCATTAGTAAAAAATAAACAATGAAATCGAAACTATGATTTGTGCACTATCGTCCTAATTAAACCACCTTTTTTGAAACTAGGGGATCGATGTGTAAGTTATTAGATTATTTTTAAAACCCAAACGATTGCACAGAAATAGTTTTAGGGTAATTACATAATAGGTATATAAATAATGAATTAAATTCTGTAAAACATTTAAAAAAAAAAAAAAAACATTGCCGCCCCTAAAATTTGCCGCCCTAGGCTCTAGCCTACTTAGCCTGCTGGTAAATCCGGCACTGTTTTTAGGGAATTATAGTTACAGTCATCTAGAACATTAGCCAAATATAATGGAGGTACTAGGGTTTCTGGAACTGGTACTGATTTTAAGAACCGGGATTTTCGGTACTGGACTTCATCAGAACCGGGATTTCTCGGTACTTTCGGTACTACCTTAATTTTGTTAACTAATGGTGCAATTATAAGTGAAACAAGAAGTAGTAATGAATATATGAATTATTTAAATAAGTTAAAGAGTTTTACTGATGTTTCTTGATAGTTCGGTGTACTGGGGCCTTACCCCTAGCTTCACTTTTGCGAGCCAACTTTTAGTAGGTACCTGATAGCATGGATTAACGATTTGTCGATGCTGATAGGTACCTAAAATTAACAAACTCATTTAAGCTGCATCGTTTAAAAGCGTCTAACTTGAATGAACGAAAATCCGTTTTACTATGCGTGAATGCGTGAAAATAGCAAAGCTTGGCGGCTATCAAATAACTACCGCTTATCGTAGTTGATGGTACCGTTTAGACAAATAACACCTATGCGGGTCAACTTTTCGAGCTAGGGTTAAGGCCCCTGTTCTGTCATTTTTATGAAGTCTGTTTTTATATTGATAATTATAAGTGGCTTTACTACGGGTAGTGAGTTTAGATGTGTGCGCGCAAGTACGCACACACCGAAGCTTACGGTGACACACTGCTATAGATTCTGTGACGCGGCTGCGGGGGAACGTTGAGATAGCAATACGTTTGCCTAATACCTTCAACGCGAAAACAGTGTTTGGTATAGACTCCTCTTAAGCCAGTGTGTAAGCTACAAATTGCATCAAATCCGTTTAGCAAATAAGAGTGCAGAACTGCATACACACATGCATACAAACTTGAGCAACATAGTCTGATTTGCTATTATTGCCTGTCCCTACATCATTAATAATCAGAATGCTCTGTCCCTTGTAATACCACACTTTATTATTTAGGTGTCTATTAACTGTCCTCAAAGCTCAGTCTTTCTTGTTAGTGAATTTGGATAACTTTGAATTAGGTATTAACACCAAATTACCTCTGCAGGTGAAGGTGCTCCACGTACGAAACTTCTCGGCCAGAACCGTTCCTGAAACTATAAAGTCTGTATTCGAAGCTGCAATATCAAACAAAATAGTGCGGGTCAAAAAGATCTATGATTATGCCTTCGTGCACTTCTTTGAGAGAGAACATGCAGAGTTAGCCATGACAAAATTGCAAAATACACAAATTGATGGCATTAATGTTGAGATTAGATGGGCAAAACCAGTTGTACCCCAAGTATACAGCATGCAAAAGAAGTTTAGGGGCAACGCCAAATTCAACAATACTTTTAGCCTTACTCGGAGCATGTGGCTCAACCAACCGACTGTTAAGAAGGATTATTACACACTGCCTCCAGCTAATCTCGAGGCGATGTAATAATAAATATTTGATTATACAATAATATAATAACTACTGTTTGTTCACTTCAATAGCTCAGTTTATTTTTATCCTATACTATACAATAGTTTCATATTCCTTTTTATACATATCCCATAATTGCATGTATTTATATTCAACAGGGCCTCTTGTTGTTGGCTTCGGCTCCACCAATGCCCACCAAATGTCCGGGCTAGACAAAATATAATTTAATATAATAATAATGATTTATTCAAAATATTTGCATTACCAGATAACTTAACAGTACGTAGGTACAGTCTTACTTAGGTAGGTATATTAAAACATATGCCTGAACTAGTTAATCCTGTGTTTCAGGCGAGGGGAGCTAATATAGTTCTTAAATAATCACAAATATTATATTAGTAAACAGTACAGATTAATCTAAATAATGGGTAAACTATATAAATATGACATTCTTAAACATGTTCAATAATAATGAAATAGCTAAATTAACATAAACATACCAAATATAGATTAAACAAAATAACACGGCTGTAACTAAATCTATATAATAATAGGCTAAATCTATATAACAATAGGTATTTACATTAATACAGCTTCTCTGTGTTTTCGTAGGACATATTTTGGAGGGTTTCCTAGACAATTTTCTATCTGTAATATGTATGTCAGTTTATCTTATACTAGCCGTCCGCCCCGGCTTCGCACGAGTGTAAGCTCGGCCTTCGGCCTCGCTACAAAATATAACATAGCCTATGTCACCCGGGGATAGTGTAGCTTCCCAACAGTGAAAGAATTTTTCAAATCTGTTCAGTAGTTTCGGAGCCTATTCATTACAAACATACAAAATACAAAAATAGATACAAATCTTTCCTCTTTATAATATTAGTGTAGATAACTATTTTCCTCGTAGTAGATTGATTCTTCTCACGACATGGATGTGTTTTTAGCATCCCCAATGGTTGCCTGGAAGAGATCGCTTTTAGCGATAAGGCCGCCTTCTGTTTGTAATTTTCATTTCTAGTGTACACAATAAAGAGTTAAATGATTATTTACGGGATATTTACCGTGGTAAGGTTGTGGAAGGAGCTCCCGATATTTAAATAATCATTTAACTTTAGTGAACAACCGTGATAGTTTAAAACACAATAAAGAGTTTTTCTATATGTGTGTTCTAGACGTTTTACACACATTACATTACACATTAGGTACATTACGTTAGAAAAAATTGCCTCTGTTTTCCTATAAGGTTTGTATGGATCGGTGTTGCTGAAACTATAGGTCATTGCACTTATCATTATGAACAACTTTTCCTGTGGGACCAACCCCAAAAAATCCTGTTCTGTAGAAATAAAACATTTACACGATTTACATTGTGTATGACCTCATTTCATCATCATTTCAGCCTAAGGGCGTCCATTGCTGAACATAGGCCTCCCCATCAATCTCCAAAAGAGCCGGTTGGAAGCGGCCTGTACCAGCGTTTTCCAGTAGTCTCTTTTAGGCACTCATTTCACCTGTACAGCTATACAGTCATTTATTTTATTTTTTTATTATTATTTATCTCAGTTTATAAGGTACATGCTATGTATATACAACTCTGCCAAACTGCGTACCAGTTTGTAGCCAGATATCTACTCTCATTACAACATTGCAGTATTGAGTAGGAACATTTTTTAAATTTTCTTTTTTAAGGCAAGTGCCTTTAACTGTGTAAACAAAATACATACTAACACTACAGAAACAGGTCATCATTGGAACACTACGATTAACCCTACCTATAATTGAAGATAGTAAATACTCCTAGCCTGGAATGGGAACTGGCTCTCAAGTGAGGCTGAGGCATTAAAGGTATGGTGACAGATTTTTGACAACTTGAGGGTGGCTTGTGGCAGCTATTCAGCTGAGAATTGGATAGTGCCCTACCTACCACTATACTATGGTCTCCTTACAATGTTCTCATTCACAGCAGCTCTAACTCATTGTTGGGATTTTAACTCTACACCACGCGGATTGGCATTCGCACGTCACGCCAACAACGGTAATTGAATTTTATAATAATTTTTTTTATGTCTTACAAATTAAGAAACTTCCATCAGATTGATAAGGAAATGGAATTAATGACCTTCTTTTCTACACTGTTTTGAACCAAACCGTTTTTCCGCTGATACATGTGGGCGCCACCGGTGTAAGATTACCAGAAGTACTACTTCAGAGGTGCAGAGGTGTGGGTGGGAAAGGTGGAGCTCCCGCGGGTGGGGCTGCCGCTGCTGTCGGCCCCAAAGCCCATCGGGCCGCTCGTCACCGGCGCTTGCAACAGCTTGCAGCAGGCTAATGTGGAGGCTGCTACTACTGCTATCACGGAAATAAAAGTAAGTTTATTTTCAAATTTTAAGATTCCAATCATCATCATCAGCCAGAAATCTTCCACTGCCTCCCCCTTTAACCTCCACACTGAACGACATCCTGCCATCTGCATCCACTGGATGTCCACGATTCCCACAATGTCTTCTGTCCAACTAGTGGGAAGCCTACCTACGCTGCGTCTTCCTGTTCGTGGTCTCCACTCAAGAACCTTTCTTCCCCATCGGTTGTCGGTTCTTCGAGTTATTTGTCTAAACGGTACCATCAACTACGATAAGCGGTAGATAGCCGCCAAGCTTTGCTATTTTCACGCACACACGCTTAGTAAAACGGATTTTCGTTCATTCCAGTGAGACGCTTTTAAACGATGCAGCTTAAATAAGTTGGTTAATTTTAGGTACGTTTCTTTCTGCTCATTCTGCTGCCACAAATGTTTGTATACTACGTAATTTACGTTACGTTTGTATACTACGTAATTTACGTTACGTTTGTATAATACGTTAATTACGATTTGCCGATGATATTGTCATCATGCCGCGTAGTTGCTGCAAGACTTGCAAGAAATGCTAACCAGTTTGGCGGTTCTCGACAATTAGGTCTTTGGATGTACCTGGATAAAACTAAGATCATGTTACCCACATTACTCTGAGACCTGTTAAATAATGTTGGCCTCATACCTCTTGAAATTGTCAAAGAATATGCATACCTAGGGCAGATTCTGCAATATTGTCAAAATACAGTAGTCTCACTACTGTATTTATTTAATGCAAACTTTTCATTTAGTGTTATGTAGTGGGGTCAAGTACCACACATCGTCTGCTACGGCTGCAACTAAGCATCTTCCACTGGCACTGAGTAAAAAAGTATTGTAGCTCATTGCAGATCATGGGC
Source organism: Agriopis leucophaearia (assembly GCA_949125355.1). Taxonomy (NCBI): domain Eukaryota; kingdom Metazoa; phylum Arthropoda; class Insecta; order Lepidoptera; family Geometridae; genus Agriopis; species Agriopis leucophaearia. The sequence goes on along the minus strand of OX421261.1, from coordinate 4,322,386 downwards.
AGTTAACTGGCGCGAGTAATACTTGCGCAAGTACTGTGCTTTGTCTGCACAACTTATGTACTACCCCGAAGTTAAGTGGGTCCTGGTGGCTCAAGTCTAAATAAAAATCTTAATGTTCCAGAACATCACCAACTAAGAGCCCTAATAAAGACAGACGTGAGCCTGACAGAGACAAGGGGCGAGACCGGTCTCCTCTCGGAGACAAGAAGAAATCTGCTTTTTCTAGTGACAGACTTGGATAGAAGAGCAAGGAAAAGCATGACAGGTAATAACCAGTTCTACAATCATTGATCTGTCCAAATTCCATAGAAGAAAGCACTTTTAGTTTTTCCTGAAGTTCTGTTGTTTTGTTCCATTATGACAACGGTTTTAACATTTTCCAGGTCACCGGGTCGCAAGAAGCGCGAGCGCTCGCCGCCCCCCCGACCTACTCGCATCCACATCGGACGACTCACACCGAACGTCACAAAGGACCATGTTCAGGAGATATTTGCTACATATGGAGTTGTTAAAAACATAGAGTTCCCCATGGACAGACTGCACCCACTTAACGGCAGAGGATACGCCTATGTTGAGTTCAGTAATGCAGAAAATGCCATGAAGCATATGGATGGAGGTAATTTCTTTTGTTAGAAAGTTGGGTTGAGTATCGAACCAGGTGCCATCAGATCGTAAAGCGAACATGCTACCACTCGGTCACCATCACACAGATGCATTTTCATTTCACTTTCTATAATTGGTGTTTACATTTGGTAGGTCAAATTAATGGGCAGGAGATAACGGCGGCGCCGGTGCTGATCCCGTCTCGACCACGGCGTCCCTCGCTGCGCCCACTGCTGCCGCGACATGCGCCTCCGCCACGACGAGAGTCACCGCCAGGGTACATACTACTTTCTTTCGATACATACATTGATTACCAAATACAAATTTAACTTTCTCTTTTATGTAAATAATATTTTATTTCAGGTTAGGCTAAATTAGCATCATTAAAAAATATCTATACTATAGATAAAAAAAAAAAATGCTATTTGGAGATTTTCTTACAAATTGTTATGAGGCTAGACCTACAACTAGTAGGTAAATGTATGGCAAGATGGCCAGGGCGTCGCAAAAATATGACAACTTCCCAAGTACGTCACAGTCAAAATAAGTTTGGGAAGCCCTGATCTATAGAGTAAAATTTTACCCAAATTCCTTATTATACTTTGACACTAAAGATTAATCAGAAAAAATGTTTTGAAGATGGACTTCCGCAAAGTAACGCCTGATTCAATCATCTATTGTATCAACATGTGGGTGAATCAAAAGAAAAGTCACATTCCTAATATGTATTAGGTTGTTAAGCAATTAAGGCTAAATATGTTAGTTGTAACGCGTAGTTTGCATGATGTTGTCGCAGGTACAGGCGGCGCAGCCCGCCGGTGCGCCGGCGCTCGCCGCCCCCGCGGCGCCGGCGCTCCCGCTCTCGCTCGCCGCGCGCCCCGCCGCGCCGCCGCCGCTCCAGGTCCTCCTCGTCTTCCTCCCGATAACTCCGCACCACAACAAACATACAAAACAATTATTGTATTGTATGCTATTTAAGTTTATCGTTGATTTTTCAAGTTTTTCTGTTAGCTTACAATAAATGACATAAACATACAAAAGGTTGTTTTTATTCCCTATATAAGGCTAATAGTCCAGTCATTATATACATTTGGAAATGCAAGTGAACCGAGAAAGCTAAATTTTTGATATTCGTGGGGAGGGCCTAGAAAAGATTAACTTCAAAATGTCGACCAAAACTGGCTTGTGGAATTTCCGCCATCTTGAAAAAGGGGTTAAAATCAGTTTTTTCATAGTTCTGTTGAGATACGAAAATTTTCATGAAATGTTTTTCTGTTGCTTTCTTTAAAGGTCTTTAAAGATTAAAGGTCCTATACATTTTTCACCTATCGTTCATTATTATTGAGATATCGATCAAAAAAAATTTTGGGAGTTTTTTTTTTTTTTTTTCTTTTTTCTCGTGAAAGACATCGAAAAATGTGTTGTATTAAACTTGTAGAGCGTGTTCAGATCTACAAATTCGTTTCTTTATTTTTGATAAATATTACAACTTTTAGAGCGCCGCAAAGTCGGCAAGTCTTTTCCTAGTTTCAATTTAGCCGTCCGCACGGTTGTATCTACACGCCAAAACGGTTGTTTAGGGAATTATTGCAATACTAAATAGATAAACCCACAAAAAAGAGAAGTGTACGAAAAAAAATCTCTCTTCTGTGTTTAGCAGATTGTCATTGTGACAGTTTGTTGACTAATTCAATATTTGACATGCGTTTCAGAAACCGGATGTTAGTCATCTACCGTGGAATTCGTCATTATGACATTAGACAATTTGTGTAATTATATAAAAATGGTAAAATCCACCCTGCTAGCGTTGTGTAGGTAAATTAAGAGTTTCTAAGATACCAGCTTAAATAAAACACTTTAAAACTCGATAAGAAATATTTATTTCCATTACAATTTGTATGTATTTATTTGATGTAAAATGATACCTGATAGACCTCTTCTAATGCTGGATTTATAGTATCGCTTTTAGCAGCGCGGGCGCATACGTTTGAGCTTCTACTCCCGTTACGCGGGTTAGATTAATTTATAAATATACAAATACGTGTCACACTAACAGCGGCGCCAAGGGGTTTGACAAGTGATAAAATTACAATTAAATGATAATAAATTGGTAAAACTATACAAGTCAATAATTTCAAAATATGCATAATATGAAGAAAAAAAAGTCTAGAAAAACAAATTTGCAAAAATTATTAAAAGTAGATACTGGCAGAAAGTCTTCTGCCAGTCGAAGGGTTTCTGCTTGTCGGTGGAATGACTGGAAGTTATTCCACCGACAAGAGCTATGCTCTTAAATGTTGAATTAATTAATTAAAAGTATATATAATTATCAATATAAAAAACCGACTTCATAAAAATAACAGAACTGGACCAAATTGAAATGGGACAACACAGGATATATACACAAAAAAAAACAGTCGAATTGAATACCTCCTTTTGGAAGTCGGTTAAAAATAGGTCCAATTGTCAAATAGTAATAAAAATAAAAAGTTGTTAACATAAAATTAAAACAGACATTCACAAACATACAGAAGGACAGCGGAATCCCAACGCCTTAGGCGTGTGGGTAGGAATTCAACCTATATTATTATAAACGCAAGTGCGTGCGTCAAATGCCGCGGAGCACATCAGCACGGGATACGAGCGTTACTACAGAATCAGTCTCCCAGGATCGCAGCTCTAAGCATATAAGGAATTTTGAGTAGTGTGAGAAACATTTTCCTTTGAATTATATATTGAATTATGGTGTTGATTATATTCTTTAATATGGACTTTTGACAGCTCTCAATGTCGTGTCCACCAAACCGGATTATCAATATTGAATCATTAGAACTTTACGAAATCGATAACACAGTTCTATTAGGGTTTTTTTTAAAACAAATAATAGGCTTGCGTTTGGCCGCCAACTCTTGTTAAGCGATGATGGTACGGTCATATTCATCACATATCTCCGCTTTGGTGGTCACCGTCTACAAATCTTGCTGTCCTCATCTTTAAAATAGAATCTAACAATTTATGTACTATCAAGTCTTTTCTAACATTATGTATACAATATCAATATTATTTTTCTTTTGGCCGATTAGGGAAATTAAAATTCCGTATCTATTTGGGGATCTACCAAGTATCATAGGTGAAATGCGAGAGTAAATGGACCCACCTTGAATCTATAAGCCATTTGTGGGTCTATATATTCAAGACGGCTTTATACACTGCTCCTAAATAATTAAAACGAATTTTGCAACATAGTGTTTGTTTGTAAAGAAATCTTAACCGCTACTTTTTATTGTATAACATTCATCAGAAAATGTTCTCAGCGTATAACTTTATTATTAAAGTAATGAGTCACTTGAATCTGTCAAAATTTCGCTATAGAGCATATGCCCGCGTGAGGCGACAATGCTGGTGTGGTCTGGACACCTTAAAGTGACTCATTATATTAAGTAACTCAACGTTTTCCGCTTAGTAGTAAGGGAACGTACCTATACTACGTGACCATTTTTTTTACAAATTTTTCCCACCTCTATGACCACCCGTAGTATATGCCAAGATCTCCCTCCCCCTCTAGTTTTCACGTAGTAATCCATAAATATGGTTTTAAATAAAAAAATTGCTAACAGAAAGTTTAAAAAAAAAGGCTCATATTTCTCTTTATTACAGCGCTTGCATCGCGACGCCATGAGGCGTGCATTATTTGAATATAGCTCGAAAAAGCGGAGTTTTCCCTAGAGGATATTGACTACGTGACGAAAACTTAAGGCCACCCCCTCGGCGCTGTGACCAAGCGTGGTATTTTGAAGGACCCCCCCCTGGACGGGTCATGTAGTTGGGGTACGTTCCCTAAGATAAATCCTTGGTAGTAAACAATTACATCTGCAAAGTTGATTACAATTTAGATTGATAAGTAATGTAGGTAATATCTTACTGTAAAAGACATTTTGTATATCTTTGGATTCTATTACTAATTAATATAATGGGAAGGTGAATAATATCATTTCTAAATTAATTATCCATTTAAACTACATTGATCGTGGTCAGTTTTACATCGTCATTGATTAAATGTATTGATAAAATTATTTGGATTCGAGGTAAAAGCTCTATGTCAGCTTTGAAATGTTGCGGAAACTTTTAATTTTAATACTACAGCGGTCTTATTCACAAATTTCGTCATGACGGTTTTTGAGAATTTTACAAATATGTCAAAAACCGTAAATGGTCGATGTTACACCGTCGCCACGAAAAATGTAAACAGGAGTCTAGGTACTATGAAATGGAACATGCAGTATTATACGATATCACAAAACCATTACAAATAAGATTCCATACCATTTCAAATTTAACAGAAAATATACATTTTTAGTGAATAAATGTCATTTAATATAGATACAGTTTAAAATGGTAAAAAAACAGTCCGATAGCCTATTTTCACAATTAAAATTTGTAGGGATAACGTAAATATTTGTGCTCCCCCTTTATACTATGGGAGGGTTTCGTTTTACATGTTCACTTGCTCAATTAACAGTAATTGCAACCATATTTAATGTTTTAAAAGATTTCTAAGAATAACTAATGACCATTATAGGACTAATAAACGTACTATATTTCTCAGCGAGCCGCGTGTTACATGTCAATCATCAGATAAACGATCATCAATATAAATAGACAGTCAGATTGTCGAAACACTGAATGCAGCTCTGTACGTTTTGTTGAAGCCACCATGCGTACGCGCATAAATATATTTCTTGACCAGATTTAAAGGCGGAAGTTCGTCTTGTACAAAGTAATGTATCAGAGTTGATTTTGTAATCATGATTTATGATATAGGTGGATAGAAAAATATTGGAGTGAATTTGAAGTAATGTATGAAAATTGGGTAAGCGGTAAATGGGTATTGATTAGGCGGCTTCAGATTACGTCGGGCGATATGCATTCAGTGTATCTCAAGGAAGATATCAATAATTCCTTAACGATACATCGCGGTTACTAAAATAGTGTGTCCGTATATGCAAAGAGTTTAACGCACAACTATTATATTGGAAATCTTACGTATATAATTACTCTTAACGATAAACATTTATTATCATAATAAAGACTAGCATATTCAATATTACACTGGCGAGCGCGGCGCTCGCGCAGGATGACGTCAATCGGCGCCGCGCCGCGGCGTGACGTCATCCTGCGCGAGCGCCGCGCCCTTTAACCACCGACACAAATGGTTCGATCCTACAATAATCGCTACAGTAGAAATAGTACATATAAGCTTTTCATTAAAATACCGTACAAATTCGATTAATACGATTGACAAAGAAAAATATTGAGCATAATAATTTTATTTAACGATTTTCAAAAGCCGTATCACAGTACGCTAACTTAAATAATGTCACATAGAAGCGCCGTTTGTTCGTAATTTATAGTCAATACGCAATAATTAATACAATAAGAAAAAAAAAAACACGAAAACAAGTCATAAGTACGCCGCTTCGGCGGTGTCCCTTAACTATTATAATTAAGTAATTTTGGAAAAGTCCTTCGAAATGGCCCTAGTCGAACGGGCGGTGTCGAGTGAACAAGTCGTCGCGCCGCTTCGTACAAGTATCGCTATTGGTCCGAGTACAAATATTCTAACGAGTACAAGATAGATTAACGCTATTTATATTGAGTAAATGCTAAACGCTAGGGACCCCATTCTCGCTCTTTATGAGATATTATATCTGATGCATACAGTTGCTGTTGGCAACGAAGAAGAGTACGAAAATTACGTGTTAGGGTGTTCAATACAACATTAATTTAAATAATAATTTCTTCTTTTCTAATATGTTCTTGTACAACAATCAAAGCATCATGATTGGAAGGCTACCCACCAAAATACAAGTGTTGCCACACCTATTTTGGTGGCCATGGCTGCATATTTAACTGTATTTTAATGTTTTTTTTTTTTTTTTTTTTTAAATTTTCGCACGAAGAGTATCTTAAAGTGTGAGAACAAAGTCCCCAATGGGTATATTGCACATAGTGTACGACATATATAATGTATGAGAAGGGGTGGAATGTAGGCTGCGGGAAGACTAATAGGACTCTATGAGTACTTCATGCGGTATTCATACTTACTCCATACACTAAAGCTAAGTTTTAAGTCCTTCATACAAATGCAACTCTGGAGTCGCTACTGAGCAACTCTCTTGGTTAGATCGCTACGGAAACATCCTATAAACCTTATACATAACGTACTATTTGGCACTGACAAACAAATCATAAGTATTTACACGAGGTCGAATGTATTTGAGATATTTTACATTAAACAACAGTCGTGTAGCGGAGTGCATTTTACCGCTCTGAAGATGCATCCGCTTGTAATACTACTTGTAATAATTAATGTTTAATTAGCGCCGTTTTTGTTTATGTGGTAAATCAAATCGGTACTAAAATGATGGTAGTTTACGCCCTAAATACCCCTATTAATAAACCTAGAGTAGCCTTGGAATACTCCATCTTTAGCCTTTTTCGATAGAGTTCAAAATTTGAAAGAGAAAAAAAATACTAAACACTACGTAACTATTCCGAGACTACTCCACGTTTATTAATAAGGGGCGTTAATTAATGTAACATTACTATTTGGACAAGCTGAGTACTAGAGTGGACGCAGCACGCGGCGCCTACATTAGGCCTCAATATTGGTTTCAATTGCTATTTGAGCTCTCACTTCACTCTATCGGTTCGATCAGTCTTGACTCACATCACACACGCAACACACTAGAAGCATCAAGTTTAGGCGAATTACGAGTATTTTATATAATTTATCGAAGGAACGGCGTGTGTACCGACGCGAGCGGTTTCCCCTAACCTAACTAATTCTAACTGAGAGTATTGTATTGTAACACGGGTGTTTCAATAAATATAGAGTGTATTATACTCTCTTTGGTTGATTATTTTACATGTCTCTTAATATTAAGTAATTATAAACAATCATACATTGACGAAAGGATAATTATATATAACACATAGGAAACAGTTTGTCTTTCCGATTCGGTGGTTGTCGCGTTCAGTCATACAATGTACGGGTTTCCGTATTGGATGATGAGCCGGACGATGAGCACCTAGCGCCGGACGACCCAAGTTGCAATCATTTCCTGAGGGCTGGAACTGTTTACCTGAAAATTTTACAGTACCTGGGTTAAACTTTCTGCAACAAGTCAATTTTGATTTTATCTCACTAATATTATAAATGCGAAAGTTTGGATGGATGGATGTTTGTTACTCAATCGCGCAGAAACGGCTGGATGGATTTGGATGAAATTTAGAACATACGTTGCTTATGTCTTGGATTAACACATTGGACTACTTTTCTTTATCATCACCGATTTTCATCACCACGTGGGTGAAACCACGGGGCGCAGCTAGTTTTTCATAATTATCAATATAAAAAACCGACCTCATTAGAACTGGACCAAATTACAATGGGACCAAACGGGAAGCACAAGCATACAAAAAAAAAAAAAAGAGTCGTCAAAATCAGTTCACCCTGTCGAAAGCTCTGAGATAACAAACATAAAAAAAAAAATGATCGCCTTTTTAGAGGCCTAGCTCTGGACCAAATATTGTATATACAGCGTTACGGCTACACTCTGTACTAAGCCGAAAGGAGGTCATGGTACTCATCATTATGAACAACATTTACAATGGGACCCAACCCCGAAATCGCGAAAAAAACAGCTGTTCCATAGAAAACCGTCATTGAAATTCGACAAAATGTATGGAACAGCAGATCTTTTTTCGCAATGTTTGTGTGTGTCCCGTAGTAAAAGTTGTTCATAATGATGAGTACAATTACCTCCTTTCGACTTAGTACAGGGCATGTGTGTAACCCAGTATTCGGTCCATAACATCTAAACTTAATAGCTACGGCGTGGTTGTAAGGTGTACTATTACTGTTTACAGTTTTCAATCTGGAACATTATAGGTATGGTAACTTTTTTAATGCCATTGGTGGCAAACAAGCTAACGGGCGCCTGATGGTAAGCGATCACCGTCACCTATGGATACCTGTAACACCAGGGGCATCACATATATGTTATTTGTGATGGGACATTTATTAGTTTAAGTAGCTTTTTGTTTATGTTGTATTTTATCTAAAGTGTCAGCAGGAGTATAAATTTAATTTAATTTTACATGGAAAACAAACAGCTGGAGTGGAGTGTTAGTCTAACACCAAGTACCGACTTGTATGTGCGTTAACATTATAAAATGTTTGTATTGAGAGGTGTGTTGCAGTATGTGTGTATCGCGACGGGTGTAGGTACCTGTTGACGATGTTAGCGAGATCCTTGAGCGCGGTATCGACTGCATCGGCGAGGTGGTGGTGGTGCGGCTCAGGTGAAGCGAGTGCACGCGCCTCTGCCTCGAGGCGTGCAGCGGCGGCGCGCAGGCGCACACGCAGCGCCGGCGCCGCACGGCCCGCACCCGCCGCCGCCGCGCACGCGCCCGACAGCACCGACAACCTCTCCGACGTCTGCAGCCGCCACAGGGAGCCACGCCCGCCCCCGCACCCGCGACGCACCTACACATACAGTTCATACATTACAACACGTACCTACAGACCAATCAAGTATAAGTGTTTGATTGGACCGTACCTCGTTGGTGCAGCAGTCGAGGGAGACTCTGAGCGCGGCGAGCAGGTCTCCGTCGGGGTCTTCGTCGGCGGGCAGCGGTGTCGCGTAGATGCCACCCTTGCGCGGCGCGAGGCGGGGCGGCGCGGCGACTGGCGCCAGGGTGGGCGGCGCGCGCCGACCCCGCTCCTCCGGCGACCCGCCCTCCGCCGGCTTGGGCGAGATACGCTCCTCGCTCTCCTTGCTCTCCCACAGCTTCTTGAGGCTGGTGATGCTGCCGGTGGAGCGCCGCTTGTCCTCCTCGGGCTCGAGCTCCGGCGCGGGCCCAGCCACCGCCGCCTCCGAGTCGCGTCGCTCCTCGGGCGAGCGCCGAGCGCTTCCGTTTGTCGCCGCCGAGCCACTCTCGACCTTTCGCAGGCGCGCTTTAAAGTCTATTATAGAGCGGCCGCTCTCCTCTTCCTTGACGGTCGCGACGGGTTTCTTGTTGGTTTCCACTTTCTTGAGCTGCGATTTGAAGTCGGTGCCGCGTACGTCGGGTTCGGGTCGGCGCTCCGGGTTGCTGGAAAATGAAGTCTTACGAAGGCTCGCCTTGAGGTCTACGGGTGAGACGGTCTCCTTGAGTTCATCTGGCGGCGGCGGCGGAGCGGCGGCCGCGGCGGGCGGCGCATGTGAGGGCCGCCGGTGCATCAGCTCCGAGAGGCGTAGGCTCTCGGAGAGCTCGGAGACGAGCCGCGCGGCGGGGTCGACGGGCTCGGGCACGGCGCTCGACTCCGTCGCCGGCGGCGACTCCTTGAGCCGGTGCTTCTTGTCGGCGCGCTCCTTGATCTCGGCCACTAGTTTCAGTTCGAGCATCTCCTTCATGGCCTGCTTGGCGTCGAACGCGGCCGGCGGCGCGGTGTGGTGCGCGTCCGGCGGCGGCGGCGGCTGCGCGAGCGGCTCCTCGGGCGGCGGTAGGTCGGGCGGCGGCGGCGGGAACTCGAGGTCGGCGAGCCGCGGCCGCGGCTTGGCGGGCGAGCCGGCGAACGAGCGCAGTGCGGGCGGAGCGCGGGGCGCGCGGGGCGACGCAGGAGCACCCGTCACGCCGCCCGACGAGTTGGAGCGGATCATGTGCGGCTGCGCGCGACCCGTGCGCGGCGATAGGGAGCGTGCCTCCTCGGGCAGAGGATCACGCGCACCCGCCGTCCCGGCCCCCGCCCCCGCCGCGCCCGCTCCGCCACTCGCGCGCAGCGACTCGAGGTATGCGCCGATGCGCGCGCCTTTCGGCAACGTACCATACCGGTTGATGGCGCGCTTCACGTTCTGCACCTCGAGCGCTGCCACCTGCACTCCTTGCTGCGATCAAACAACGACACAGTATGAACAACATTAACAACTAGTGAGATGGTGAGTGAGGAGGATGAGTGAGTACCTTGTGGTGTTCGTGATGATGGTGGTGGCGGCGCTTGGCGCGGTGGCGGCTCTCGGCGCCGCCGGACTCGTCCGTGTCGGGCGTGGCCTCGGCCAGCGAGCCCTCGGAGGAGGCCTCGCGCCCGCCGCCGCCGCCCGCGCCTGTACACGTCACACTCATCACATCATACGTGCTTCTCACTTGTTGTCATTTGATATTATATTGTGTCGGTCATAATTTTTAAACAATTGCCAAAATATTAATTACGGCACATACCTAATTTACTTTTCACGTAACAAAATATAAAAACTAATAAAAAGCAATATGAGTTGCGAATGTATTGCTTTGACATAATTAATACAAAAATACGTGTGTACAAATCATCATACTAACGAGTATGTAGTTATTTTCAGTGAGCGGTTAGCCGATAATAGAAATATAGGTCTACGAATTTTTGTATTAGATAAAAGTGATATATTTTAAACATTCGATCGTTATTATTTTAAAATTTTATAGTCTTACATAATATAATATTTACTATTAGTCTACCAGCATATTATTTATTGAAATGTTAGCTACACAATTTATACATGATTATTATTGCACACCTGATAATTAAACTACCACAAATGGTTATTAAACATGGAAAACGGTGAGACATGCGATCGATTACCTAAGTTAGCCGTGAAACCGGCTAGTCTTGCATAACATGGCCACATTGCCTAGACAAAAAACGCTACGCGGTTGCTATTATACCAAAAAGAACAGATTTTGCTTCACAATATTAGAACATAATACATTACACGTAAGAAACGTATTATAAAAAAAATACATGTTTTGTGCAAACACATAGCGTTGTCGTTTTCAAATAACCAATAGCATAACGCCAACGCTTTATGATGAAAATTAGTAAAAAAAAAACAATGAATGCTCACAAGAGTTTTGATTGAGTAATTATGACAAAAATATTAAAAAAAATATGGGTAAACACTTAACTGATCTGATACAAACTTTTTACCTGTCGCGCTAGCATAGCTTGCTCCATAGTTCCTTCCACAACCTTACCACGGTAAATATCCCGTAAATAATCATATAACTTTTGCTCTATAGTGGTTTTGTATTTGGTAATATACTATCATATTGCTCAAATTTCCACAACAATAACGGTACATAGTTATTCTAGCGCTATTTGATACTTCCCAACCAATGAATATATAATCCTTTACCCCGCCGTGATGAGAAGGAACAGGATCTTTTTCGAGCCCACCGCCCACAACCGCCCTGGCGTACATCATGAACAAGCAAATTACGAGTCATGCGCGATCGAGTGGTTATATATTATCTATGTTGCCAACCCTATTGGTAGTTTAATCGGGCCTCTGAAACTCTGTGACGGTTTACCCTTCTTTAGATACTTTAACTCTTTTTATGTAACAAATTTCATTGACATATATATAATGTATATTCATTGGTTGTAATATTTCTCTATGAACTTTGACATGTTCGGAAGAACCTGTAGAAAAATAATTATAACTGAGTTATATTTAACGATTTTTTTCTAGTTAATGAAGGCCATCAACAAAATGTTGTGTTTAAATAAACAGTATCAGTTTCCTGCGATACAGGCCTAGCTTAGTGCAGGAATCACAGTAATAAACATTAAGGGCCTTACTTAAAAACGTTACTCAAGTCGAAATACGCTTAAATAAGCTCCGTCTCGTTTTCGCATGTGACGATTGCCGTCAGCGAGATGTTGAGAGAGCATTTTAAAACATAGATCAACTTGAGTAACGTTTTTAAGTAAGGCCCTAAGGTTTGAAAGCTGTCATAGACATAAGCCAGTGTGTAGCTGATAAAAAACTTATAAACATAAGCCTGTATTTAAGCTAATAAAAATATTTTTCATTACTTTGTACCTGTTGCTAATATCGCGAAGCGAGCTCAACTACCAACAGAACTAAAGACAGAACAACCGTTTCTACAAACAATAACGCATGCTTTGAACACAGCGACAAACGCTTTCATAAAATATTAACTGTCTAATGCGTATCGTGACACGCTTATAGTGGGGCTTTTAGTAGGGTTCCGTAGCCTGTTCAGATGCGTATAAAAATAATAGGTCGAATTCTTGTATGGCAAGTAGTCTCAAACGTGGTGTGCTAAAATATCGTTAAGTGTATTAAACAAGTGATTTATCTAAACTCCAAAACATACAATGAAGAATTTTAGAAATTTCCACGCGCTTTAGTTGAAAACTTGTCTATTTTTCAACGAATACAAGAGACAAGACGGTAATATCAAGATAAATCGTTGCATACAAAAGCGTTATTGTTTTTTTTTTTATCCAGCGTAATGTTAAACACATTTTTAAGAAATAGTATACAGTCCTAATGGTCTCTGAATAAAGAATGAAACTCCAAGGATTTCTTTCTTTTGTTACGGAACCCTAATTAGTGGCCAACGCATACATTTTACAGTTGTTAAATATTTTTAATCTATGTATAAACTTATAATAAATACACACTCATAGTAAGATTATTATTATTAATCCTAAGATTTTTATGACAGCTCAAAAAAAAAAAAAAACGGTACTAAAAGATTGTAATGATGACGTTGACAAACAATGCAGTCAGTGTGACACTGATGACAGTGACTGACTTAACTTGATGACAGTTGGCTACTAGTTTTTTACTTTTTATCACTTTTTTGTTTGCTAACGCCATCTATTGGATCATTTTGTAATTAAAAAACTCTGTCATAAAATCTTTTATTATGCATACAAATATTACACACATAGAGACTAATGATAAAAAACGTAATAAAATACTTATACATATAAATGAATAAATATTATAGCTACGCGTATCGTGACGTATACTTACGAAATGCCCGACCCTATCGCTATACACCTGAGCGAGCAGACAAACAGACAGAAAACGCTATTTAAACTGACGCAGAGACAGCGGGCGCTGCGTTCTGTTGTACGGATCATACTATGAAGTAAGACAGACCCACTACAGCAGGGCCCTGATACACTAACTAAAACACGCACGTAATAACGTGGCGCGTTAAGGTAGCCTCCAAAAATGTGCACTCTATTTCCTAGGGAATACAGGCCAACCTTTAGAGGTTAACTTAACGCGCCGCGTTACGAGCGTGTTTGTAATTAGTGAATCAGGGCCCAGGCCTAGCACGGGCCGTGGACAAATTGTCTTTCCACCTTTGTTACCCCGCGAGAAAGAGACAAACGTCGCTTACCATCAGGCGAGTAGGTGGCCAAACGAAGATATTTTTTATATATAAAAAGTATCCATATTCTAGCTCTATCGCGTCTACGCGCGGATAAAAACGATGGAAAGACAATTTATCCACGGCCCGTGCTAGGCCTGCAGCCTATATATATATAAACAACGCAAAAAAATCGTGACTCGTATTTGTCGGACCGTACTGAACATTGTTTAACAATTTAAACAGACTATATATTTTTATGCATGTGCTGGTATTGTGGGCCCAGACCTTTAGCCTATCTTTAGGTGCAAAAGATGGCAGCTGGCGCAGTTCCATCGTTACTTACTACTCTACTTACTACTCGTTCGTACTACCAGACACGAAGCTGGTACTAAGAAAATAGACGTATAGAGAGCTACGCGGATAGGGTGTACTAAGTCAAAAGAGGTCCATATTACCCATAATCAATGGAGAATATGGGTCAACTTTCTCCATTGTACATATTTTTTTCATATTATAATGAAATCAGGTCTAAATATGACATATTTTATGCTTCTTTGGTGTTTTAGATGATTGTTAGTACATTTCTTTCCATTTCTGTTATATATATATATATATATATATATATATATACTTATTTTATATATTAAGTAAGAATGTACTTTGTATTGTCAATGTGATTCAAGAGAATTTGTGTTAGATAATTAGGTATCTGATTATTGTAATTTAGCAATGTCCGTAAACAGCGTGCTGTGTTCACTAGTGTTAGGAATTACACTCGGTTTTATTTATTTATTTGAAAGCTGGTGCTTCCCGTGTGGTCCTATTTCAATTTGGTTCAGTTCTGACATTTTTATGGGGTCTGTTTTTTGTATTGAGAATTATTATTATTTCATTGGTTAACATCTAGCCGTTTTGCTCTTCTCCGCTTCGATAAATACTGGGCATAACGGGGAATGCGCCCGCGACTAACAAAGCTCGAACGGCACACAACTTACTCTTATACAAACAAAACTACATATGTATATATTTGAAGAATATTCGAGCTTAACAAAATATAAATAAGACATAGAATACAAGCATCAGACATTATTATAGTATGGGGTGTATAATGCGAGCAACATAAAACGTATATAAGAAAGTATATGATGGCAGCAACGTAGAAGCTAGCGGATGCTGGAAGCGATAGCCAACACAAGTAAGAAAAGCTACGTTTTACCCTCTCTCACCAATATTATAAAGGCGAAAGTGTTGTTAGATCTTTTACGTCAAAATCTAGAGTAACTAAAGCTGGGAAAGCTGGAAACTTACTTTACGCGGGAGTAAACAGTTATAAAACAGATTTCTCTCAGACATTTGGGCTGTACGTAATCTAGCCAGTCATTTAATTTATTTTTCTATATTCTTTTCCGTGGTTCTGTTGACCAGACTAAAATAAAATTTATATACAATATTACAATAATCCCGCAGTACGGTCTATTGTACCATGGTTAATAAGTTACCATGCAACTGGACGTAACCGTGAATCACCCTTTATTTTGAGCTGTTATCTTAAATGATGCTTCTTGTGTGGAATTTCATTGACGCATCCAGTCTCATTATTTTTCTTAATTTGTTAAATCTTAGGAAATCTACAGTTTAAGCCTACTTGAATTGATTCTTGTGTGGAATTTCATTGCCGCATCCAGTCTCATAATTTTTCTTAATTTCTTAAATCTTAGGGTACCTTCAGTTTAAGCCTACTTGAATTGATAACAAGACGAGAAAGTCTTTTGGCTGATGTAAAGCGCCACGCTTGTCTAATGGGGTTGGTCGGTAGAAACTTTTAACAGTTTTTATTATTTGAATTTGGAAAATGTCAAATCTCATATAGACAAACATTTTATGTCAATATTAAATGGTTATGCATATACCATATTCTAATCCGAAAAGAGGCCATTGTACTCATCATTATGAACAACTTTTACTACGGGACCAAACTAGTAATCGCGAAAAAAAAACTGCTGTTCCATACATTTTGTCGAGTGTCAATGACCGTTTTCTATAATGATTAGTACAATGACCTCCTTTCGGCTTAGTACTGGGTATATGCTTAACCCTGTATAATGTGTAAATTTCTACAAAATGTCAAAAAAGGTACACGTTGTGCTGTCCAGTGGCCATCCCGTTTTGGACTTTAATAAAACGCGGCAAAGCACTGCGCTTGTTAATTTAAAATATTAGTTGTCAAATGTTGTTTAGGGTGTGTATGTGTGTGTGTGTGTGTGCGTACCGTTGAGCGAGGGCAAGTCGTCGTGGTGTGCGTGCTCCTCGCCCGCGTACTGCGATTCCCTGAATGAGCTGCAAGACGACAGCAAGCTGAAACGTTCATCGATACCTCGTCAGATACAAACATATTTCAAAAATAACAATTTTGGGGAAAATCCTTATCCTCTAAAAATTTGTTAATAAGTGGCAAAATGTGTTAGTTATAAGGAAAATCTGAACTTTCTGAAACTCATATAGGTTTTTTTTAACTTTATTTAAAGTAAATATGAATAAAAACTTTTTTTTTAATAAAGGTAGCACCGTATAATATAATGATATACCTTAAAATGGGCCATAAAATTATATTATTTAATTATTATATTATATTATTATATTTTTCGCATTTGGCATTTTGGCGATCCTGGCGTCTAGAGCGACCGCAGCTCTCGCTCTACACTAGGGCCGCCACTGTGCACTCAGCATAGTAATGTCATTTAAAATTGCCATTTATTTATTTTGGGTGACGTTATTAATTAGAAATTAGAGACTATTCTGTAAAAAACTAGATACAGTGCAAAATATAATAAAAGAGTATTATAACGGGGCTTAAAACACTATTTTAAACTATCACGATTGTTCCCTACATTTATACGATTATTTACGGCATATTTACCGTGATAAGGTTGTGGAAGAAGCTCCCGATATTTCGGCGCAGTTACATGCACCACTTCCCGTAAACATGGTGCATGTAACTACATCGAAATATCGGGAGCCCCTTCCACAACCTTAACACGGTAAATATCCCGTAAATAATCATAACTGTAACTATAACGGGGCTTGTTACCTGGTGCGCTTGGGTGGCGTGGGTGCTTGCTTGCCGCGCCGGTTGGTTGGGCGTCGCATCTGCACGCCCCTCTCCTGTGGCAGCGCGATGCCCCCCGTGGCACCTCCTGATGCTCCCGTCGACCCCCCTATGCCCCCGCTCGTCTTCTTCGTGCTCAGCTGTGGCGTGCCCGACCCGGACCCACCTCCCTCTTGTAGCTGTTTCTCTACTTCTGTTGACAAGTACATAATAATTAACAAACAATAGAATTTCAAGTATACTCCCCCCCCCCCTCAAGGTTTCGGAAAGCATTGGAATCCTTGGAGTCGACATTTCTACGAATGTACAATATCGCCGTCACATTGCGATTCAACGATGCCAAGCTCACTGGACACCTAGAGTCGCTCAGCATGCGCAGACACGTTGGGTCTCTTTGTGTCTTTTATTGCATTTACAACGGGGAATTTTCTGAAGAACTGTTTGATCTGATGCCGGTATCGAGTTTTATCATCGTACTAGCCGCCACCACCTGAAAGTTCATCCACATATAGATCGGAGGAAATCGCACACTGTGCGTTTTACGCGTTCGTTTTTGCTTCACACCTCCAATTTGTGGAATGAGCGGCATTTCCGAGTAGCCCTAATATGAGGTTCTTCAAAAGGACTGTTAATAGTCTTTAAGGGTCGGCAACGCATCTGGTGATGCCCCTGGTGTTCCAGGTATCCATAGGCGACGGTGAACGCTTACCATCATGCGGCCAGTCTGCTAAATTGGCACCTATGGAATAAAAAAAAGTAACCTTCAGTGATCGAGTTGTCCTGGAACATGTGTTCGAGCGCGTGATGGATCTCGCAGAAGGAGGGGCGGTCGGCGGCGTTCCACTGCCAGCAGCCGCGCATCAGCTCGTACACCGCGCCCGGGCACCCCGGCGGACACTCCATGCGGTATCCCTGTAACACAGAACAGAGAAGTGAATAGAATGGCAATGAGAAGGAAAATCTGTGGCCAGGTTTTTATTATAGGTCCACAGAACTGGAAATACACAGGTATAACTTGGTTAAAAAGAACTAAAAATATGCGCCTATGTGTACGTCCTACTTGGAGTGAACACATTATTGTGACATAAATAAGAATGAACATTCTTATTTATGTCAATGCGTCGAACAACGCGTCACAGTTGTTATGGGTTTATATGGGTGCAAGTGGCTACAGGAAACTTCTTATAAAAATACCTTGACAGTATATATAACCATATCATCGGAAATCTCTTAAGGAAGGCTACAGTTGAGTTCAACAGACTACCCTAATTAATGCCGTGGTTAGGCAAATATAAAATTTACCAGACCAATGGAAGTTTAGTCATGATGGCATACATAGGAAAACCAATTCACGAAACGTATAGGTCTGGGAAGTTTTTATAAAAAGACAAGGAGACGCCTACTCAGAATTTAAAGAGAAAAAAAAGATGGGGTGCAAGGTGCTTTAGGCTCGGTCCTGGTGTGTTGGTTTTTAATTTATTTATTGTTTATCGCCAATAAGTCCGCGTTTGACCACCAACTCGCCTGTTGGTAGGCGACGATGTAGCGAAGACGAAGCACGCAGACTCGAACGATACCTATTTACTATGTCCTTGAAAATACCCAGATTATATCTCTCAGGAAACAAGGAAGCCGGCAGGTTGTTACAATTTTTAGCCATACAGATTAGAAACATAGAATCAAAACATTTGGTACGTATCCAAGGAAAATCCACAATGTATGGGTGGTATTGGGTCAACTTGGGGATGGTAGGATAAGGGTGTATTAAGCCGAAAGGGGTCCATAGTACCCATGATTATAAACAACGTTTTCTGTGGAAGCAACTCTGAAATTGCAAAAAAAAAACAGCTGTTCCATATAAAAAGGTCATTGTCACTCGACAAAATGTATGGAACATCTGTAATTTTTTGCGCGATTTCAGGGTTGTTCCCATAGTAAAGGTTGTTCATAATGATGAGTATAACGGACCCCTTTCCGCGTAACCCTGTATACTCACAAGGTTCATAGTAAAATTTACTGCTGAAATAACTCGTGTCCAGTTTTTTCATCGCGCTCCAAACGTCTTCGAGGAAAACCATCGCGTAGGAACGTTCGCTTATCACTGTATGTATTAGAAATCTAACTGAATTTACTATGTTGGCTGTCAATTTTATTAACCGACTTCAAAAAAGGAGGGGTTCTCAGTTAGGTTGTTTTTTTTTAAATGTTTGTTATCACTGAACTCCGTCATTTATGAACCAATTTGGAAAATTATTTTTCTAATTGAAAGTATATACTTTCAAATTGGTCTCATAGAAATTTCATTAAAATAGGTTTAGCAGTTTGGCCTTTAAGTCAAAATAACTGGAAAAATTTGTTACCTGGATGACAATATGATAATCCAATTAACCTACTTTGCCCATTTTATACAAATTTTAAGAAGTCGGTTTTTTTTAATTGATGATTATGTAGTTAGGGAACATACCCATACTACGTGACCCATTTAAAAAAAATATCCCCTCTCCTTCGGTGACCACGCATAGTATATGCCAAGACCCCCCCTCTAATTTTCACGCAGTAATTCATAAATATTTTTTTACATACAGAGAGTAAAAAAATATATTTTTGGCTCATATTTGTCTTTGTTAACGCGGCGCTTCCCGCGTATATATATATTTGGTACGTATAAATTACTACAAACGACTCGTCAATACGTATGAAACATGAAAAACATAATTGTGAATGAATGTTGACAGAATCCATTCAAAGCGCCCGCTCTCTCGTGTTTGTATACACATTTTTTTATAATTGAGTGTACCCATTTGTTTACGTGTTCATGTTATACAAATAATAAACAGATATAATAAAAATATAATCAATGAAAAATAAACGAACGCATACAGCGTGTTCACTTATCTATACTAATATGAATAAAGAGGAAACATTTGGATTTTTGGATGATTGTAACGAAATAACTCAAAAACTACTGAACCGATTTAAAAAAATCTTTCACTGTTGGGAAGCTGCATTATATCCGGGGTGACATAAGCTATATTATATTTTGTAACGAGGCCGAAGGACGAGCTTAAACCCGTGCGAAGCCGGGGCGGCTACTATCAGATAAAAGTCATTATAGTTAGGCCATCAAAGGCCTTAAATTTTTGACACTAGGGCTCACCCCTCGGTTTACACAACAAGTAAATTTGCAGACAAAAGTAACGGAACTAAGACGTTGCAACCGACTGACATTGAAAACTGCGCCGACCAAATCGGCACTTCAACAATCAACGGGGAAAACTTGTGTGAGATTTCAAGCATTAATTTCAAAACAAGCTTGTAGTATTCCATAATTATTTTGTTGTATTGTGTGTTCTCAGTGCCGGGAACACTGGAACCGAATGCCATTACACTGTGAATGTTTATTTAACTCAGAGCCATCGAGATACATACCTATAGAATCACAATGTTCAACCATATTATTTAGTTTTAGTACCTATATTTGGTTTAGCTTAACCAATATTATATTCATACTATTTATAGATTATGTTTCAAAATTATCTGCTCTTTACTGATCCATGAAGGTATACAGAAACCTGCAACACAAGCTCTGCTTAGTGTAAGTTCTGTGGACCAACCTATTTGTCACTAGAAGCTAAAGTGTAAAGAACTTTATACATTAAGAATTTTTTATTTTTCTATTTGTCATTTTAGCTTATTTTCTATGAAATAAAGATTTTAATTATTATTATACAATACCTTTAGAATCACAATCGTGGCAAAAAAATGTCCGTACGAAAACTCGGCGCACGTTACAAATTGCGCCGACTTTTTGGTCAGTTGTAAGCCAACCGTGATCAGACTACAACACCGCGAGATGCCAGTGCTACGATGCCATAGAGGATAAGCAACGTTGAACACTATGCAAGCGACAGAACGTCTTAGAGATTGTGACTCTATAGGTATTGTATCTCGATGCTCCAAGCAGTTTCATTGCACTCAAAGGAATAAAAAAGAAAAACGAGGATCGTAAACCACGTTCATGTATCATGTTCCAGCTGTTGTCTTATCTATTTTCGAAAACCTCATTTTACAGTTTTCCTCAACTAAATCTTAGTAGTTTTGCCATAGACCTTGAGTATGCATTAATTACATACACTACTAAGCAACTTCCACAGTCTCTGGCATTAAGCCACGGCTGGCGTTTTCGAGCTTAAGAGAAGAGGCTTAAGAGAAAGGGAGCGGGTGCGAAAGCAGGATGATGCTACTAGTAATGCTACGTCCATCCTTCTCTAGTCGACCGTGGGTAAGACACAATGGTTTTGAAAAGGTAACAAACATCCAGAGAGACAGACAGTTATTTTCGCATTTGTAACTTTAGTGTGATAGCGGCGGCGGCGGCGCCGGCGAAAAAGTGAGTGAGTATACATTGGATGCCAAGGACGGCAGCATCGCACACGCGCGATTTCCTCTTTATTTTGGGAGTAAACGGAACTTACGGCATTCCAGGCTAAATTCAATTGTTCATTGTAATCTAAGCTCAATATAGGGTTGAATGTAATGTTCTGATTCGAGATGAGATTGATGCAATTTAAGCTCTTATGCCATTGAAATAACGGTGTTATTAAATGCCTACAGCAAATCCGTATGTAGGCCAACTGCACTCTAATGAACTACTGAATAACGATACTCATGTTATTACAGAATAGTTCTAACTTCATCACATGTTAGAAGGTTCTTGAGTGGAGACCGCGAACCAGAAGACGCAGCGTAGGTAGGCCTTCTACTAGATGGACCGACGACATTGTGAGAGCCGCGGGCATCCAGTGGATGCAGATGGCAGGATGTCGTTCAGTGTGGAGGTTAAAGGGGGAGGCCTATGTTCAGCAGTGGACGTCTTCCGATGATAAGAATATATTCAACAATAAAAGAAAAACAATAACTCTGCCTATATTACCTTCAAAAGGAAACTTAATTCTTTGTAATAATATTATGTTCATAACGAATGGAAAAAAAAAACCGAACAATTATGAGAGGTCTTTTCAGTAGCTTAATGCGGTGAGTTGGTATTAATGCCCTAAGGAACGATATCAAGAGGAAATGGACAGATGAGATGCCTTTGCCTAGCAGTGGGACGAAGTCACAGGACAAGTGGGGCAAAAAAGTAAATGTCCAATACTCACTTTATTCACAGCTAACATAGTCTTTTTCCCTGACACTATCTGTTTGTTACCTTTTCATTGATAAACAACTGGGCCGATCTTAAAAATATGGGGAACGAAGTAGTATGCTTTATAAGATATTTTTTAGACCGCAAACTGGAAAATCGCAGCACGCAAGAAGCCACGAAGAAGCTTTAAGATCTCAGCGACAAATCTTTTAGTTTTATTTCGCTAACCTACTAGTTTAACATAACTAACTAAAGATTGCGGGTCAAGTTGTGTGAATAACCAAATATTTCCTTCTCGACAAGCGTGCATAGCAGATCGCATCATCGCTTAACATCAGGCGAGGTAGTAGTTAAACGTAAGCATATGGAAAATGAAAACAATAATTTTGAAAAAGTTCATTCGTATACATTAGTTTAAATCTTATCCAAAATTTCCATAAACGATTACAGAATATCAATTGTACTTGTACACAATTGGTGGTGATGCTGTAAGCGTTATGGGAGAAAACACCCTGTGTGGGTGTTATCAGCACACGACGCATGCGCGTATTGTTTGTGCACGGTATAAACTGGCGCGAGCGGCGCTGTTTCGGCAGTCGCAGATCGGAACTCACACTGACACCACTGTTTAACGCCCTCGACATGCTGCATTACAAAGAAGTCATCGTCTATTTTCTACTACTGTCCGCTGCGGTGTTTGGTAAGTACTCTCCATTTTAATTAATCTATAATCAATCAAATGAGACAGTTAAAAGCAAACCACGTAATTTACATCGTTTACCCGAGTGCCTTAAATGGAAGGTAATATTTTTGTTCGTTGTCCCTTTGCTGGCAGGCACTTTTAACTTCTATTCTGCTCTCGTTCAAAGTTGATTTTGATTATTTTATAGTTTTTTTGTCAATTTTGATGCTGTTATTTTTAAACAGAAAACTAATCGTGCAGAGTTTTTTTAATCGATTATTTTTGTATTTAATTGTGTTAATACGCACGCCATAAGGGTTGAATCTAATAATAGTTTTTAATGAGCAAATAGTTTGCACGATCACTGAAATTCTATTTTGATGAACATTAAATCTATTTAGAAGAGTTTTATGTTGTGCATTAAAAATTTGATCGTAATCAGTTTTAGCACAGGCAAGTCGTTATTGTGAACCTAGTTATGATAGAGCTATATTGTGCTCTTATATTCTGTATATTTCTTCACAGGTAAGCACAAGAAAGTGAAACCTAAGAAATTCGTATCGCCTACAACGAAGGGCATTCAGTGCTATAACTGCCTCTCATTCGACCACCCCGGATGCTGGGATCCCGACCACCCCGATTACGCGAATATAACAGTAACTATATTACAACTAACTTTACTACCACTGTCTTCATCCTACTAAACCAGCAGCGCCTGGCCATTGCGCAAGTTTTAGTTCTTTACTCCCGAAAGTAAAACTCTCATAATAAAAATAAAAATATCTATACAGGGTTATTTTAAATTCACCTAAAATTTACGTTATACCTGACAACTTTTGTTCCATGACTTTTCACAAAACGTAATAAATTCCCCAAAAAATGTTTATTCTTTGTAACTGTTTTTTTTTGTCTTGGTTTTTTTAAATCTACATTGCGGCTCTTAGTTATTGCTTAGATTATGCATTAATTCTTATTTGAGACCACGTAAGGTTATTGTCATAAAGAGCCCAAATTTCTTATTCCAAATAATTAGTGTTTTAGGAAAATAAATTTATCTTTATTTTCCCTTTTTTTTTTGGAATAAATAAACGAATAAATACAGGCAATAGTAAAAAAGATGTCCGCTATGATGTAGAGAACCTGCCTACGAAAGGTTTTAAGTGAATTAAAAATAATCCTGTATAAGTATTCGTAGGACGTCCAACCACGAGATGGACAGACGACCCAAAAGAGACCGTAGGGAAACGCTGGATGCAGGCCGCTTCCAACCGGCCCTTTTGAAAATCAATGGGGAAGCCCTATTTCTAGCCGTGGACGTCAGTATGGCTGAAATTATGACAATGAGGTATTTTTTATGTGACAAGATTCATGCAGGTTCCAAACTAATTATTTCTTGCAGGTTCCAAATATCGATTGCTACATCCCTGGCATGGCGTTCTTATGCATCGTGATTACCTCTGAATCAGCCAAGTTGGGTAAGTTATCACTTTTTCATCGCAATCAGACAACTTTGCACCAACAAGTATCGTATTTATGATATATTTTAAAATCTGTATACTTTTACAGGACATGAAAACTATAGTTATGTCGTTTATTTAGTTACGATATTTTGTTGAGGGTTTTTTAATCTCAAAGAAGAGTATGTACATTGGTTATATTTTCTTTGCAGTGGAGACGGGTCAAGAGATCGGTCCAGTGCGTGCGCGAACATGTGTCCCGGCCAAAGACTTCTCCAAGAAGACAGTATCATACTCGATGTGTTCCAAACTGAGTAAGGAACTGTCCGCGTCGGAGATATTCTCCCGTATAGCTGTAAGTCGGCCGCAGTGCACGCTATGTAAGAAACATCTTTGTACCGACGCGACGCATTGCTAGCCACTGCCACGATCATTTTAATCGGAAGGATCACAGTGTTTTTTCTTTACCGCCGATTAAAAAAGCCTGTGCGCTTTTTTTATACAACGAGCATTCATTTCTTCATATAACAGTGGTAATGCCACCCGCGACGAAGGAGAAAAATTCTAAATCCTGCGAGGCGCTCTGTTACGCTTTCCACCATGACATTTATGTTGTTAAATCGTATTCGCATAATTACTGAAGGATATCAGGCAATTGTGGGAGGTATACCTATGCTGTGTCTTCCGATTCGTGGTCTCCATTCAAGAACCTTTCTTCCCCGTCGGTTTTCGGTTCTTCGAGCGATGTGGTCTGCCCATTGCCACTTCAACTTGCAAATTTTAATGCCTATGTCGGTGACTCTGGTTCTTTAATGGACCGACGACATTGTGGAAGTCGCGAGCATTCAGTGAATGGAGATGGCAGGATGTCCTCAGTGTGGAGGTTAAAGGGGGACGCCTTTAGCAACTACAGCCTCTTTTTCAGACACCATCCTCATCATCCGCCCTGGATGACCCACTGCTGGATATATTCTTTATTGCAAATATGTACACTATCTTCTTCTAAAAGCTAAGTTTTAGAGTACATTGTGTAATATACTCTGCATAAAGGGTGCAGCAATAGGCCTCCCTTTGTTTATGGCACTCTCCCTGGTCTCTTGCGCTGGTGGTGGAATCAAAAATACTGTCGTGAACGAGTAGATACGACTTAT
The DNA here is from genome assembly GCA_949125355.1 of Agriopis leucophaearia. NCBI lineage: Eukaryota > Metazoa > Arthropoda > Insecta > Lepidoptera > Geometridae > Agriopis > Agriopis leucophaearia. The sequence continues at coordinate 4,297,023 of OX421261.1, read as the reverse complement.
AGTCCTTTTCAAATAGCATGGCACTTGACAGGTGGTTTGACAGTACGATAGAATGTAACCTGATTAGTAAATTTTGTAGGTGACGTCACAGAATTAAATTAAAGATTATAATTTTGCGGCGAAAACATATAGCTATGAAAACTAGTGGTGAAAACTAGTCTGATACTGGTGGTTGTCAGGTGCACTGCTATTAGAAAAGGACTATAAGTCGTATTCACTCGTTCCCGATGATACTATTGATAACGTCAACCCACCTTTTTCAGACATAGAAGGTAAATGTTACATCATAAATCATTATATGTTGAAACGATTTAGTACTTCGAAAAGTTTTTATTTGGTCGATTGTTTCAATGCAATTCAAAAACTCGGATGTAAAATGAGATGATGTTTGTAAATACGCACCGTGCGCGGTTAATGGTCACTAAGTATGGGCCGTTCGTTTACTGAAACATTCGTTTTGTATTATGTGAAATATAAAGGTATTTCGATGTCGTTACGTATTTAATGTTTCGGAGAGTTGAGTAGTATCGAAAGCATAATTGATACTACACAACGCTTTCTATTCGATACTTTAATTTCCTTAATAGTTTTAAGTTAGTGTAAAAACAAGATCATAATGGCGTCTGAGTTTGTTACGTTATCCTAAATGTAACAAGTGTGTACGCGCCACAAGTGGCGAATGTATTGCGTGGCGCGAGCCGGCACTTGGAGTGTTTTGTAAACGCCAAATGTTCGCGCTAGGAAATAAATGCAAGAATGTTGATAGTTGTTGTTTAGACTTGTTGCTAACTGCCGTACTTGTTTGGCTAACGGCCTCGGTGCGCGACGAATTAGACTAGTTTTTATATTATTCAAATAAATTATTAAATATATATTTTGTTTTTATGTTTTTTTTTTATTTGAGATCGATACACACGTAATGGTCTTTGCCCGCCAAAGTGATTTGCCAAAAATATCTAATGAGGTATTTAAATAGACTTCAGTTTTGTTTTCGCGAATGAATTTTTTATAAACATAATTTTAGCTTTTGTAATGCCAATAGGTCGGTAAAAAATAGGTTCAAATAAATAAATAAAAACATTAAATAATTTATAATGAGATATTCATTCATCATTTATATTTCAGATTATATACTTAGAGACTTTAAACGAGCAATTTTCATCTGGTATAAATAAATTTACGGCTCTAACTATTTGAACCATTTATTATAATTTGCACGCCTTAAAAGTTGAAAACTGGCTGATGATGATGTGAAAGGTTCAAAATAGTGCCAGTTAATGGCACTTTAAATCGATCCTGTTCTTATATTGTAGCAAAGAAATTTCGATTTTGATTATTTTAAATTTTAAGTTATGTTTTACTGTATTCATTAATCCTTCACCAAGATCGGTTCAGCCGTTTAGTCATGAAAAGACAATCAAATACAGATATAAAACAATAAACTCAGTTCCCCACAAGGCGTTCCAAAAATGCCTTGGAACAAGGAAAACACAACTCACACCCAGAACAAATATTTTACCTCATCGTTCTAAAATCTGTCTGGCCTAGAATTGTAATCCTGAAACCTCAATATGCAGACGAACTACCAAGTAAGTTAAGCTATTCTAGTCCGTTAGTAAGTTGTAAAAGAGTTGAATATCTTTTTTCAAAGAATACCTTTTCGAGCATGTGGTAGACGTCTGCCAAGTCGACGCCGGGGTAGGGTGACATGCCGTACGTAGCGATTTCCCAGAGCAGGATGCCGAATGCCCACACGTCGGACTTGGTGCTGAAGGTGTTGTAAGCGAGACCCTCGGGCGCCGTCCACTTGATAGGGAACTTGGCGCCGGCGTGGGCCGTGTACGTGTCGTCGCGCATCAGCCGCGCGAGCCCGAAGTCTGCCACCTTCACCAGGTGGTTCTCGCCTACGAGACAGTTGCGTGCCGCCAGATCTCTGGAATGTGCATATGCGCTCAAATTTATGTAGAATGGTGCATTTATTAAATGTAGGTTCAACAAACTGGACACTCTTATCTTTAATCCAGAGACGAATTTTAATTTTACTTTAGTTTACCAGAATTTGAAATGTACACTTTTTGTTTTAATTTTATGATCCTATTAGTTTCACCTTATCAAAGTTTGTTGCGCAAATGTTCTAGTTGCAATTTGACTGTTAGGAAAGTTCTTTTGGTTATTTTCTGTTAGATATGTTTTATCGTAACTAATAGAACTTGTCTAATAGAAAATTGCAACTGCCTGCGTACGTAGCCTCCTTAACGCAACCCCATAGAATACGAGATTGTGTAATTTAAACTTAACTATTTATTAAATTCAACTTGCAGATTAGAACACTCTCGAAACTCGTCAGGCAAAACTATGATCTCGACAACTTCGTCAGCCCTAAGTTTGCAATTTCCTCGAGAGCTAATAACTTTCTCAGATATTCTGGAAGAGATTCAACTAGGACCAGCTTTGATGTAAATTTTCACGTTTATAAAATACAAACTATTCATATGTAGTTGACTGCAACGCATCAAGTTAATTCTGTTATAAGTAAATCTATTTAAAGCACAATATTTTAGTATAGAACTTAATATTATTTCAATGTTAGTGCTAGACTGCATGGATGGAGTCTGGAATAGAGCTCAATATTATTTCAATCGTAGTGCTAGACATGAACGGAGTCTGGAATAGGTCAATATATCAAAGTGAGTGCTCGTCTAGGTATGAACAGAGCCTGGTATCAATCACAATACTTCAATGTCTGTACTCTTACAGTCTCTAACAGGGCCTAGTGTAGACATTAATATTTCTATGTCAGTGATTTGGACAGGTTTTCATGTACAATACTGATAACCTAAATACATCTTCGTGGTTGAAATTGCAATGTTTTTGGATTTTTTGCCTCAAGCCAATGCTCAGGGATGCCAGACTCCTGTGTCTGGCAATTTTGAAGCCTGCGATATGTAATAATACGTGTGTTAATATTTCAAAGTCAGTGCTCGTCCAGGCACGAACAGGGCCTGTGATGTATAAATCAAGCTCACGGGTTACTTTATTTTTAGATATAATTGAATTCACCGAAACCAAAACAGACACTGAAAGCAAGCCAAGGCAAGGTTGGTTTCTTCTAGGCAAGCGTGATCCATCGTAGACCGCATCCTCGCTTAACATCAGGCGAGCTGGCGGTCAAACACAAGCCTATTTTTAATAAATAAAAAGGGGATAGTCGAAACTCATGTAAGGATAATTACAAAAAATCTGCATTAGTTTGTACTGTTTTATCAATCATTTAAAATATGGCTGTGGTGCACGAGACAGTCCACTAAAAAATATTTATTTATATTTCAATTTACAAGTAGAAGGCGCACGAGGTGAACGGCTAACCAACAGCGATTGCAACAGTATGATCGGTGCGCTAACCATCAACCTCGTCGTTTGTAGAGCTCGCTTTGGAAGCAGTTTCATGGCCCGAGTCAAATACGATGGGTAAAGAATTTTGTGTTTATGGAATACGTGAATTATAGTCGCTCGTGTCCAATAAGCTACATACATGTTACGTGGAAGTTTTTTTAAACCAATCATGTGTGCGGTATGGATTAAAAAAAAAACATCTGACCCCAAACTAATCAAAGCTTGTAATATGGCTGCCAGAGACTGATATACATACATATATATTTATAAATACATACTTAAATAGATATTAACACCCAGACATACAACAAACACAAATGTTCATCACATGAATGTTTTCCCTAGGTTGTATTCGAACCCACGCCCTCAAGCGCAGAAGGTAGGTTCACTACCAACTGAGCCACCGGGGCAGACAACAGATTGATGTTGTACCTGTGTATAAAAGAGCGGCTTTCAAGGTAGCTCATGCCCGAAGCAATCTGCGTGGCCATGTACATGAGCACGACAGCTCCAGGCGTGGCGTCCCGCGATCCGGCGCGCAGGTACTCCAGCAGGTTCCCGCGGGACATAAACTCCGTGATGATGTAGAATGGAGGTTCGCGCGTGCACACGCCCAGCAGTTGCACCAGGTTCGGGTGCCGCATCTCCTTCATTATAGCCGCCTCTTCGAGGAAGTCTTTCAGAGCCATCGTGTCGTCTTTTAGAGTCTTCACAGCAACCTGACAATAGAAACATGCGGTTTAGTAACTTCACTCAAAAAGTCTACTGTGAATCGGATATTGTACTAGGCCCCGGTTAATTGTCTAACCAAAATCGTGAAATAGAGATTTAGAAATATCCCAAATAAAAAAAAAAAGAGATTCTATTCTTCAATCAGATCTTATTTCACATCAGCTGCAGTTTTACCAGCTATACAGGAAATCGGGAAATAGGAAATTTTATCGGGATAAAAAGTAGCCCATGAATTAATTCAGGGAAATATCAACCAAATATAATGCAAATCCGTAACAGAGATATGTTCGAACAAATGCAATCACTAACAAACATTTGTCTTACTAATGACTTGATCTGTCAATTAAAATCCATAGCGCTGAAAGAGTTTGCGTTCCATACCGCGGCAACTTTCGCAGCCACCGACAGCAGGAAATTAACTTTACTGTGGAGCTCACAAGGGAAGGGATGCTTCGTTTACAGGATACAGTTCCGTTACACGTCAGTATCGCTCTGCAAATAAGCTGCAGCGACGACGAGCAAGAAATAGATAGATAGAACCTCTTTATTGTGTACACCAGTTCCACACAACTGAACCGGAACTCGACTACAATTGCCAGCGAACCACAACTATAATATAGACGGCAATTGTCGTCGATTTAACGATATTTTTTAATCTTTGAACATTGTGAATATTACAGAGATATTTTATACTATTCCCCTTCTAAAAAGCTTATTTTATTAACCAGAAACAGTGAATGAAAAGCCCTTTTAGTCACTATTTTGGTGTTTAAATTTAAAACATTTCCTCGAGATTTGATTGGTCGACATTTTCGACAAGGAGTTTAGTATTAGAAAAAAACTGTTTTGTGTTCGTTGCTGTCATTATTAAATTGGCGCTATTTAGAATACTGTAAATTGTACGAACACGAAGTTAAGTATTACTGTATAATAAAACGATTGATAACGCATTCAAGTGATGAAGTGTTAACACCTGAGTTTATGAAAGAGAGATATAGGATATAGTAGCCGATATAGTAGAAAACTTGCTACCCAACAAATCATGGTTGGTTTACATCAAAACCTATGATGAGTTTTGCAAATGGAAAAATGAAAATCAAACTTCTGCCACATTTTTAGAGTTTGTTTTCGTAACTTATTTTAAAGTGCATTATAGTTAATTTAACCTTGCCTTTTTAGTCATTAAATGTCTATTTTTGCTTATATCTTTCTGTATAGTCAAGTTCAGTATGCAACTCTTGAATAAAACGGATTTATATCTATCGAGGGCCATGAATCACTCGCGTCGCTCACTTGAATTATCATGAATCACTCCCTACGGTTGTGATTTAGTCGTTAGAATCTTTCACTTGCTCGTGATTCATCTATGGCCCTCGCTTTAAATCCGTCCTTTATTCACTAATTGAATAATATACTATTGTATTAAAAATCTATGCATTAACCCAAGAAATTTTTACTGCCCGTATCATTACACCTTAAATACTATTATGGCAATCATACTATCGTACAAATGCGAAATTATGTTTGTTGGTTTGTCGGTTTGTTTGTACTTCTTTCACTCAGCAACAGAGCAATGGATCAACGTGTTTATTTATCCTTTTCATCCCGGAAAATGTATTCGCCTACTTAGTTTTTCAGCAACTCATATTCAGTATTTTTGATACCGTTAATTTGAATTTATATTCGATCATTTAATTACTACCCAAAAGATAGTAACGTACGGTAATGTTTCCCCGCTTCCAGGCCGCTTCGTAGACGTCGCCGTACTGGCCGCCGCCGAGCTTGTGTTTCATGACGATGTCGGTGCGATCGATCTCCCAGTGGTCGGGCGGTGCGAGAGGGAATACGGTGGGCTTGTTGCGCTTCGGCGCCGGGTACAGCAGCTGCGTAATCAGCCCGTCGCCAACTACCGAGTGGTGGTGGACGAGCTCGGCGAGAGTACCGAACTTGGACTCCGATGTTACGAACACCTGAAATGTTACCAGTTTATTTCGTTGTATTTATTGAGAACTAGCTAAGTCCGTCGGTTTCAACCGCGTGGATAAATCTTCTAGATCAGTATATTTTAGGGGGAAAAGTGTAACGATCGGTTTTCCCTGATAGTTACAGTATGGGTGTCTTCAAATAATGAGTGAATCGGTTTCTTCTAGGCAAGCGTGCTCCATCGCAGACCGCATTATCGCTTTGATACTAACTCGCTTTGATCGCTATCTCGCCTGATGTTAGCGATCAAACGCATGCCTAAAATCACGTCGATCCGTGATTATTATGTCATCATAATAATCATGGATCGTGATACATATGATGCTTTTACGTTTGACTTTATATCACTAAATTGCAGACTAGAGCCCTGACGACTACCTCTTTTAAGCCATTCTGTTTAGATGCTTGCGATAAGTTGCGCGACCTCAAACCGTATCTCGGCGCGTTAAGGTTCTCGTTTGCGTGATTTTCCGCACTGCGCTGTTTCGAACCCACGTTAACAGGTAGCTGTAAGGCCCCAGGTCTAAGTTGAAAAAGTTTTATAGTCTGTGTGGCATGTCCTAGTGTCAGAGTTTTAGGCTCAACCGCCGAATGTTTTGCAAGACCTCTGATAAAAGTTTACGATGGTTGTAAAAGATAGGCCTTTAATTTTGCGTGTCATCAGATCCACAGTAAACACCACTTGTGGTGATCCATCTTTGACTGACCAAATAAGGGAGCCGTTCGGATATGCGAGTCACCTCAATTAACCCTGTGTTTGTTTGTCTGTGTTTTGTTTATTAATTTGGAGTCTTCTAGATTAGAACAATGGGACTGCCATGTAGAATTATATAAAATTCAAAAAAAAAAAACGACTTCATAAAATGTCTATGTAAATGAAAACACCAGCTTTCAAATAAAAAAAAATATTTTTTAAAATAATGAGTGACGAGACGAGCGAAATCGCTCGCCTGATTGCTCTACACGCTTGCCCATAACAGCTTAACGCCACTCAGAATTTTGAACTTCAACAGTTCAAAACCCTGGATGGTAATGCACTGCGCTCTTCACCCCGCGATATAAGATGACAAATCACTGTGTGCCCTGTAATTTCGCCGGAAACATTGCCCTAAAATCATCAAAATAGTTTCACTTAGTCGAAAGATCGTAACAAACATAAAAAAACAGTCGAATTGAGAACCTGCTTTTTTTTGGAAGTCGGTTAAAAAAGACTATTGATTTTAGTTTATTGATCAAAATTGGGGATTCCTTTGGATCACGTGCATTATAATCAATTTACATTGTTTTTTTTTTTGTAGCTAGTCAGACTGTACTGTACTGGTGAGGCAAGCGTCTGTATTCCTGATTAAATCAGTGCACCAGACAGCTTTGATCAATTGACAGCAGGAATTGATCATTGACGCCAAATGCCGTAAATTTATTGCGGCGCACCTACAAAGGAACCACTTGCGGTAATCACCATTCAGAAGTTTCTAGCACCAAAATCAATACATGAATTTTCTAGCAACGAGTTTCAGAAATGCCTAAATATGCGTTGTGACGTTATTATGTACGCACAACTACTAAATGATTTTCTTAATATAAATGGTTTAAAATTAATAATTTTCTTCCTTCATACATAGAAAAACTATAACTAAGTATATATTAAGGGTATAAGCTACGAAAATTGTTAACTCAAAAAGTGCAAAAATACAACATTACGCCCAGGCGGTCACCCATCCAGGTACCGACCGCGGCCGACGTTGCTTAACTTCGGTGATCGTACGAGAACCGGTGGTATACAGAAATTTTTCACCAACTCGCATTTGGCCATTATTTATTATTAGTTTTTTTACTTTAGAGTGTATACTATAATCATGCTAAGTTTGACGCTTGTACGTACGTACGTATTGCCGTTTTGACACTAGAGCAAATACATTTATGTGTTTGGACCCCCCTTTTGTTTTGACCTTTTATTTATTCGATAGGTGACAAACAAGCTGACGGGCCGCCTGATGGTAAGCGGTCACCGTCGCCTATGAATACCTGCAACACCAGGGGCATCACAGATACATTGCCGTCCCTTAAAGACTCTAACAGCCCTTTTGAAGAACCCCATATTAGGGCTGCTCGGAAATGCCGCAGGAGGGAGCTTATTTCATAAATTGTAGGTGTGAGGCAAAAAGGAACGAGTTAAACGCACAGTGTGCGAATTTCAATGATCTATGATATGTGGATGAACTTTCAGGCGGTGGCGGCTGGTGCGATGATAAAAGCGCGTTGCTGGCATCACCGCGATGCTGGAACAGTTCTTCAGACCATTCCCCGTTATAAATCATAATCTTCTTAAATTTCTTAGTTAATCCGCCGCAACATTACATATTCTGTGCAAATTTCAACTGGCTATCTAATACGGTTTGAAAGATACCAGCGTTTTTTCTTTTGTGGTTAAAAGGTAGGAAGGACAGACAGCGTAGGCTTAGTAATAGGGTCCAGTTTACAACTTTCGGGTACAGAACCCTAAAATCTTGCTTTGTACACATACCTTCCCATCAGCATCTTCGTTAATCCTGTAGTGGTAGACGCGCCCCTCGTACCGGAGCGAGATGCTCCTCTGGCCGGGACTGGACTCGGACTCGCGGACCAGGAAGCTGCCGTTGATGCCGGAAGACAGCAGGTACTCGGCTGCGTTGCGAGCGATCGGGCCGTGGTACCACGAGTGCTTCTCGAGCGAATTCACCGGCGTCACGTAGTTGCTGGGCACCCAGCCCACGCTGCCCGAGCTGGTGTGCGCCTCGCACCACTCGCCGCTCTTGTTGTAACTCATTATGCGGACCTGCTCGCCTGTACCATAAAACATATCGGTTAAGAGAGAAACTCAGCGCCTACGTTTCAGACAATTTTGATGATCAAACATTTTCTAAGTATAAATTTTTTTACAAAATTGGCCGACCGCGCCCGCCGTTGCTTAACCTCCGATCAGACTGCTCCTGGCAACAGGAAATATCCAGGTTTTGGTATAGGCGCCGGTTACGAAAGGCACACACACACACACAACGATCCCGCCGGCGGGATCGAACACCCCCAGGATCTGTTAGAAGATCGGTTAGATTCTTTCCAAATAATCATTCAGTTCAACAACCTACTAGGGCTCCAGGTCACACCCCTTCTGGGGTGCCAAGGCAAGTCTGATCCCCCACTCCCGGCGACGGTCCAAGCCGAGGCTCGTACCTCCGAGGTGCCCTTGCGCTTGTCGCCCAAAATCTAAACCATGTTGGCCCAACGCCTTCTGCGTTCACCAACTAATCCGGTCAAGCTGTAGAGGCCGCAAGGCCAACAGCAATAAGTCACATTAGAAACAAAAAAAAACCGCCGTTGCTTAACTTCGGTGATCGTACGAGAACCATTGGTGAGCAGAAATTGGTCACCGCTTTGCTCTTGGCCACTATTTATTATTTGTTTTTTAAGTTTAGATTGTGTACTATAATTATGCCAAGTTTAACGCTTGTAAGTATTATAGTTTTTACACAAAAACAAATAATTCGTTATAAAAAGACCTGCCCATACAACACCTTTCGTTTTTTATTTTATTATTATTTCTTAGTTAATCCTCCGTAACATTACATAATCTGCAAAAATTTCAACTGGTTATATATTACGGTTCGAAAGATACAGCCGTTTAAAGGTAGGAGTACTACCTTTGAACCGCTGTATCTTTCAAACGTCCGTCCTACCGTAGGACGGACGGGCGGACAGACAGACAGACGGACAGACAGCGTAGGCTTAACAATAGGGTCCCGTTTATACCCTTCGGGTACGGAACCCTAAAAACTACTTTGATACAGTGGGTAAAATTCAATAAACAGGATTCATGCATCCATTAAATTTCCACTCACGTAAAATATTTTCTTAAACTTTAAATGGACTACTCTCGAGAGCCTATATTTTTTTTTCCTTTTTTGTATTTTTTTAAGCATGTAAGTCGTTTTAGAATTTAATGTTAGTTAAAATTTAATGCTTATCATAATTAATAACTTGTTCTGTAATTAATTTAACACACTCTGTGTGTTAAAAAACAGTGAAAAAAACAGTCGAATTGAAACCTTCCTTCTTTGAAGTCGGTTGAAAATAAGCATAGCCTCTAGATGCTAAAATTAACTTTATTACTACGTAGCGAGAATTCCTATTTACTTAAATATAATTTTGAACTGAAATGTCTTGAGTTTTCTTTACTTGTAGTAAGTAGGTACTAGTATTTATTCTGTGGCTCGAGTGAACCATGACTCCGTTGCGTCTGAGTGGCTCGGCGAGATCATTCCTAATTAGACAGACGTCTTTGTCTCACGAACACTTCAACTTAATTGGAGTTTCAGGATCCATAGAACGTAGCGTAAGTTATCTCTTCTTTAGATTTCCGTGGCGAAATTGAACTCTTTTACAGTTTCGCAGTGTTCTTTTATGGGTTTGTGTCACGAGAATCGTATTCAGACGCTTTTATTGTTTTGACACATTAAAATCAATCACTACACTCTGTTTGGTCTGGGAGAGGCCAATGTCCAGCACTTATGGCTGATGGTGATGGGACAAATGTGAAGCGATACCTTTCTTAAGGCTGAGCTGGTTCTCGCCTCCCGCCTGGAAGTCGTACAGCGCCACGAACAACTGCGGGTCATCATCCTCGTGGTGCGCCAGCAGGTTTTCTTTCGATGTCCACCTGTAGAATACACGCAATAAATTAACATACAATTTTGGGGACCATTTTCTGAATTCAACCTAATCTGAGAGTACCGCTTTTTTCACTATGGTACTCGTAAGAAATTACTGTCGCTACCTCATCCTCTTTCGTGTATTGTCAATTATAGGGTGGAGCCCAAGAGTTTTTAACTATTAGGAGGCACAAAAACACCTTAATCAAAATTAAGTTACTTTCAACCAAAATATTAGAACTCAGCTGAGCTTATGCAAACCATAGGTCCAAGTACGTATTTCATGTAGCTCTCTGCTGGAGAACTCTTCATTATGCAGCTCTTAAAAGTATTCCTTCGTTAAGGTTGCCTGGAAGAGATCGCTTATAGCAATAAGGCCGCCAATTGTTTCACTAGTCTTAAGTTGATTTTTTTATGTTACCTACTATGTACGTTCGTAATTTTTGGTGTGAACAATAAAGAGTTTTCTATCTATCTATCCTTCCATCGGTGGTTTATGTGATTATTTGACGTGAGTAAAGTTCCCCGTTTGTCATCAATATATTTGTTATTTTGTTTTGTCTTATTATCTCGTATTATTTGTCTTAAGTAGATATGTGCCTCTGTTTTGCTACTTTGTAAATTGTGTTTTAACGGGGACCTTCAGGCACGGAGGTGGCCTGAAGTTTAGTAGTGGGTGCAGTCCCGCATTACCCGGTTGCACCCCAAAGAAGGGAGTGAGATGGAACAGTCCAAAGCGGCCGGGTAAGATAGATAGCAAAAAATAGAAAGAAGTTAACATACCTGTTGGCAGTGTCGAGGGGTAGTGGGGTGCCGGGCGCAGCGGCGGCGGGCCCCTCTCCATCCGGCAGATCAGGGATGTGCGGCAACGGGCGGCTCTGCAGCAGTGCTTCTGGAACACAACCGACCACGACGTTAAAATCGTTACCCCTCTACTCCAAGAATATTAAGGAGGGCCCAATACATAATGGATATCTAGAAACAAACGAATCAAATCGACGCAAAAATAATGTTGGATCCGTCTTAGCGTTTTTCGCCGCGCTGATTTTAATAATCATTACTTATGACATCTTTTATGAAATTACTAATAAGAGATGACACCGCTAGCTGTTTATCGATCACATAAATATCTTTCTGTAATAACTGTACTCAGGTTTAGTAAACAGGGACCTTACCCCTAGCTTCACTTTTGCGAGCCAACTTTTAGTAGGTACCTAGGTAGGTAACTCATTTAAGCTGCATCGTTTAAAAGCGTCTAACTTGAATGAACGAAAATCCGTTTTACTATGCGTTTGTGCGTGAAAATAACAAAGCTTCGCGGCTATCAAATAACTACCGCCTATCGTAGTTGATGGTACCGTTTAGACAAATAACACCTATGCGGGTCAACTTTTCGAGATAGGGGTAAGGCCCCAGCACACATTTGCATTCAATTATAGCATCCGACTGTAGGTTATAATCTGTATATATACAGCAATATTAATTATCTGTCCTGGAGCATCTCTCCCCCCCAGTGTCATGTCAAAACAGCGGGGCACTCTCGGAAGCGACTAACATTTGAAGGGGACCGGAGGCCGCCATAAGCATAATCTAGGACCTATATATATATTGTATTTCACTGGCTAGAACATAATTATTTTATCAATGCCAGTAAGCATTTCCCATAAAGTACAACCTTAAGACTAAATTGTTAGAAGGGTACAGTCGCAATCGATATGATAGATATGATTGAAACCAATAAAAAAAAGGTGACAAACCTAACCGCGACGGAACAGTTAACAGATTTGAATTAGTTTTTTTATTTGAAAGCAGATTTGAGATGGTAGCGGTTGATCAAAATCTGAACAGCCATTTAAAAATAATTGTTTCTTATCCGAGTTAGTCGTGGGTTTTAATTTTTTTATTTACACTTGTCTAGGTTGTTTTTTTTTTGGTGAACCGAAATAATTTAACGCGTTTTGTTCCATTTCTTGAACCCATTTTTTGCATTTTATCTGGCTTCCTTTCTTTTAATGGCTACTTTATTTAATGATTCTCTGTAATAAAATTGTTCAATTATATTACAATAAACAAAACAAAACATCAACTTCATCTTGCAGAAACCAAATAAGATAAAATAATAATCAAACAATAATTTAAGGTCTGTGGTCGTGTCACAATCATGGGTCTCATAGCCCATAGTCATGTAAGATACAATAACCATCATCATAGACCGAGTTCTAAGCGTGCCAAGTTGGTATTTCTAGTTTTTTTTTAAACGTTTGTTCGACTCTACGTAAGGGCTATATTTCGTAATTATCATTAGCCAGAAGACGTTCACTGCTGAACATAACCTCCACACTGAACGACAGCTGGCCATCAGCATCCACTGGATGCCCGCGATATTTCGTAAATTATCTGATAAATGTTTAATAGATAGTTTCAAGTTTTCATCCTCATCCGATAGTATTATTTAAGGAAGTAACAAAACATTAAATATTGACGGTCTGTCAGAGGTTCGATTTTAAAGATACTTTAAAACGGCACAATCAAATGATCGACGACATTGACCTGCATTACATGAAGGCATGTGTTACCCACTTCTACTGAAGTTTCAAAGTGATAATTACATTTTTATCTTAAAAGCGGCCACATCTTTCAGATAAGGTTTTTGTCGTATTTGTAAGGACCGTGTGTTTATCAATTGACAGCGATAACTGACTGACAAAGCCAGCGAAAGTCTTTCCATAGGGGGTTTTACATTAATCAGGTAAGGCTCAATGACTAGGGAGGGAGGAGAAAATATGTATCACATCATTTTGTATTTTATCCGCCCGTCCAGCGTAGTGTGTAGAACGTGGTCCGTTCGTCTGTTACGGCTATGACGTGACACATGCATTTTTTCTTTCCTCCCTGCAGTTGAGCCTCACCTCATTAATAGATTAACCCCTATGGCTATAGAATTTACTTTCGCTCGCTTTGTCAGTGAGTTACCGCTCAACAGCACACTCAGCCAAAACATATACTGACTCGGAGATATGTCATTAAAAAAAATTACAATAAGTTTTGCCTTTTGTGTTAGTGATCAAATAATACACGTGATATAAAGAAAACGGCAAGGGTAGTTCATAAAGTCACAAAATTACACCAATGTCGAGGGGGGTTATAATGTCAATAAACAAGCGTGATTAATTTACGACCCCTAGGGAGGTACGGGACCTGCAAAGCCACACGACTCGGGAGAAAAGTATGTGAGTCAGCTGACGATAACACAAAATCAAAACTGTTTTTCTGACGAATCTCTATGTAATTCCGCTTCTACACAAAACGGTAAACAATAACTAACACCTTCAACACAAACAACTTTTTTCTTTTTTAAACATTTTCTAGCGGAGTTGCTCTAGAGATTCGTCAGAACATTTTTGAGGATGGACTTCCGCAAAGTAACGCCTGATTCAGAATCACTTGATTCTTGCAACGGCAATCACAGCCCAATGCATCATGATAGTAAAAATAGTCCACAATTAGAAATTGTTCATGTGGCGCCCGGCTTTACGGGTGGCAACAGGCAAATGGGGAAAACATGATTGTACCTAACAGATACTTCATATGATTATTCTGTATGAATGTAAAGTTGAACGATTTCCTCTTTTAGAGTTGAATGGTTCTCGTTTACACATTTTATATTTTACTAGCTGTTGCCCTTGACTTTGTATATACGCGTAGATTGTCATACAAACTTTCTACCTCCATTTGCCCTCTTTAATTCGACCCTTTCGTAAAATCTTTTTAATAAGTTATCTGCATCCTATAAGGAATCTGTAACAGATTTGGTAGTTGTAGGCTTTATTGCGCAAAGTGCAATAGAGTAGTAGTGCCTTTTTAGTATCGGAAGTCAGGATACATTTTGGGTCTGCTGCATCAGCATTATGGCCGTTGCAAACGATGCCAAGTACTTGCGCGAGTACTACCACATGTTTAATATAAGGTCGGGGAAAAAGTTTCTTCGTATTTTTTAAACAAATTCAAGACATATTTTTTTCAAGTTTAATTACATTTAATTATAATATATATGTGCCATTTTGTTCGATAACTTGTTGCCATCTTGTAGGTAGTGACATGATCCCGTTGCTGTAGAATTTTTGGGACTTCTGATCAAAAAAATGCAACAAGTAGTTTTGACAGTCCTCTCTTGATGTTAATCTAACACTACCCAAAGAATTCTGAAGAGATCGAAACAGGTGGAAATCTGAGGGTGCAAGGTCTGGGCTATATGGTGGATGCATTAACACTTCCCAACCAAGCTCTCTAAATTTTTGCTGAGTGGCCAAAGATGTGTGCGGTCTGGCGTTATCATGATGAAAGACCACACTCTTTCTGTTGATCAATTCCGGCCGTTTTTTCTCAATTTCTTGTTTGAGTCTCATCTGCTGTTGGCAGTAGAGATCCGAATCGATGGTTTTGCCCGGCGGTAAAAGCTCATAATGAACGATGCCCTGCCAATCCCGGCATACACACAACATCACCTTATTACGTGTTAATCCGGGTTTCGCTACAGTCTGTGGTGCTTCACTGCCCTTTGACCATGATCTTTTGCGCACATTCTTGTCGTAGGTGATCCATTTTTCATCACCAGTGATCAATCTTTTCAAAAACGGTTCGGTTTCGTTACGTTTCAATAGAGAATCGCAAATGAGTACACGATTCATTTGGTTTCTTTCAGTGAGCTCGTGTGGCACCCAAATATCGAGTTTTTTGTATACCCAGTTTTTTTCAAATGGGTCAAAACTGTTTTGTGGTCAATCCCCAGTTCTTCAGCTACGTCGTAACTACTAATATGCCGATCTTGGTCCACTTTTTCAGAAATGGCATCGACTTTATCCGTAACAGGGCGACCAGAGCGAGCTGCATCTTTGACATCAAAATTCCCGGACTGAAAACGCTTGAACCAACATTGTGCTACTCTTGATGACACTGCATTAGGTCCATAAACGTCACAAATTTTATTCGCGCCTTGTGTCGCATTTTTCCCTTTTTTGTTATAAAATTTCACAATATATCGAATTTGTTCGTTAGATTCACTCATTTTATCGAACAAAAAAACAATTGAAAAATGGCGGGAAATTGCTTTTTACGTTTTGTATTCCTTTTTTAAAATGCCATCTTTTTAATGGTATCAAAACCAGCCAGATACAAACAGTACAACGGATAAGATTTTTACTACAACTTTATACATACAAAATACGAAAAGACTTTTTCCCCGACCTATTAAATACTACTAGTGAGTCAACTCCTTTCGCAAAATACCTACATGGCTTTCTCGACGTCTAGACGCTAAGGGTTGTCACAACTCAAATCAAATATAAATAGCCAGTGGCCCAACCACGAATGTTCGCGTAAAATACGTACTATATCGAATTTCATACAAATTTCAAGTTCGAAATTCAATATTTGTATGAATTTAGATTATATGATTGATGATGATTTTCCAGGCATTTTTAAATGTAAGAACCTTCTACGAAGCATTAGAAAACATTAAAAAAAAGATGAATGAAATCAGTAAAGCCGTTCTCAAGATATATATATATAGATTTACTTAAGTAATTAAATATTCATATGAGCCAAGTAAAAGTGTTAGTGCCTGCCTAATATCAAGTTAAATAAATAACAAAGCGGTTGTAACCATGGGCTCAGCTAGTAAAGGTATAATCCGATTTTTATGAATCATAGCGAGCTATCAAACTTTACCCTGCGAAGATCAAGTTTAGATAAGGACAGAGAGAGAAAATTTGTGGTTGGTAGGTGTCTCATTATAAATGTTCAGGAGCGTGTCCAGTAACATGATGAATGTGATTAGGTTTGTGTACACTTGAGCAATGAACGTGAAGAACACAGGTAGCATGCAGTGATAACCGCGTACGTGATGTGAGTGCGGCGTGCTCGTCCCCGGGACAGCGGTCGAGATAGCCGCACACATGGTGCCGGATGACTCATCCGCCGCGGGAGACGTTGAAACACTTGCCTCTGCAACAATCACCTCGTGTCCCTCGCGAAAATGAAGCGCGTTCCAGATTACTAACCGATGGCGCACACAGGTGCCGTGTTATTACACTGCCTACAAGCAACATAATTATACAATTCAATAATTATCAATATAAAAGCAGACTTCATCTGAACTGGAACAAATTGAAACGGGATCAAACGGAAAGCCCTAGCTTTGAAATAAAAAAAGAATCATAAAAATCAGTTCACCCAGTCAAAAGTAAGGCAACAAAACAAAAAAAAAAAAAAAAAGAACAGTCAAATGGATAACCTCCTCCTTTTTGGAAAACAACACGAATATATATCTAATATCTCACTTTTTTGCGCCGCGTCTATAGTCTAATGGTTATTTTTAGTAAACTGGTGTATATTTTATAGTATTGATATACGTATATTTACAAGATTTTATTTAACTTGTTCGTAGCCTGAAATAAATAATTCTCTCAGATTAAAAAACTTCAAAAACACGCTTTACAATCATCAAGGATAATGGGACAAACTATACAAATTATTGCATTGTCATCGGTCCTTGAAAAGTTTGCAAAGTTTCAAATCAATCCGTCGTTTTGAAAGGGGTGAAAATCACGTTCAAAGATTCCGTTACATAGATACATACCAAGCTAATAAAAGCGTGTTAAAAAGAGAGCAATATTTTAATAGGTTTAAAACTGCCAACTGAACTTTCATAATCGATCTCATTGTATTGTATGTTTCGGCAAAAGGAGGATCGTTTCAATATATCACCTAATATATTGACACGCCGAGAGGGTATTGATGACGACCGGTATGGCTCAGTGTAGCATTTCAGCAGCGTAGAGCAAGAGGTCCGGGTCGATTCCCGTCAATTCAGATGTTTAGAAATTAATTTAAATATCTGCTCAGGTATTAACATTTCTGATTATCATGTTCCCATTGCTGTGACACAGGCCTTCATCCAGAGAGAGGATGGGCCCTAATTCATGGTGGCTGGCCCAGTGCATG
The DNA here is from genome assembly GCA_949125355.1 of Agriopis leucophaearia. NCBI lineage: Eukaryota > Metazoa > Arthropoda > Insecta > Lepidoptera > Geometridae > Agriopis > Agriopis leucophaearia. Next base: position 4,279,228 of record OX421261.1, on the reverse strand, counting down.
TTGGTGAATGTAACTTGTCTTTGAACTTTTAACGTTCTTAGACATACCGGTTTCCTCAGGATGTTTTACTTCACCGTTGGGTATGGAGGTAGCGTTGACATTGAAACGGTGTGCTGATCAAAATGAGCCCAAACACCGCCAGTCTACTATATGTTATCTATCGAGGAGTGTCGTTGTTCTCCATCACCATCATCAAATCAGCTCACCAGCTGCAGCTCGCTGTCACCAAAATATTGTATTGTCATCGGAACTTGATAAGTATGCCAAATTTCAGCTCAATCGAATACCGGGAAGTAGGTCAAATTTTACTTGCAATATTTGATTACAGACAGACACAGGGACAGGTCGAACTAAATAAAATCTTGTAGTAAAGATATATGCCCGTTGGTTTAAACGAACAGGTAGCTCACCGAGGCAATACTTAATTTAATAATGCGTGCAAGTGCTGTACCGGAAAGTAGATTAATCTGTTTTATTGAATAGAGGTTATCCGCATCAGATCGCTCGCATCGCGATCCGGACTCGCGGATCGCGTCGAATTTGCATGTACTAACTACATACTAATCTGTGGCAATTTATCTGATCGTTCAGATGCTGTGAATGATGATCAAGTGTATATGACCTGTTTTTCAAGAAGGGTTTCCATCAAGCCACAAGCCAGGGTGACAGTGTGACTCTATGGGGAAAAAACGTCCCAGCTAGTTTTGGAAACACGCCATGTCCAACCTTAAAGCTAACTTCACGGCGAGTCAGCTTCATTTGTTTAGGGATCCGTAAAAAATGTGAAGACGAATCCTTGTGGCAAGGCTTCTGTGTCTATCTCTATACCGCACCCCGATTTTATAAGGAACTAGTCAATGATACAACATTCATACAATTATCAGCGTGTGCAAACCGAAGAACTGTGAACTGTCTATATAATTATAATTGTGTTTCACGAATTCAGGTCAAAGCGAGGGTTGCTGAACCGTTGCAAGCCACGCGGTTGTCGGCCGGGCGGACCACCAGACGAGGAGGAAGGAGGATGTATAAAAACAGAGAAAGAGATACATAAATACACCCGAAAAACATTCCCCTCATTTTTAAACAGTTGTGTAAAATAATTTTCAGATTTTTTGTATTTAATTAAAATTAATTGGGTAATTGTTAAAATTGCTATTAAAAGACTTTGAAGCCAAATAGAAAGGAATGTATAGTTAGCAAATGCTACCATCTTTTTACCTACCCAAGTGAATTTACCTACACTGCAAACTTTGACTTCGCTTTGGCCTGACAGAAATAGCTATTATAACCTACTTTCGAAATAAGAGCTGCGCGAGCGTCGCGGTGATAACCATGCAGGACGGCTACCAGGTGCAACCGGGGCGCTCGCTCCTTCAATATGCGAACAAGCTCGTGCTAAGAATCACTTTAATCAATCATCAATCTATAACAGTAGAACAAGGAATAGGAAAAATATTATGCCTGAAAACTGACCAAGACACCAAAGCACTTCGAAAAAACGCTGGTGGGATTTTTTGCCACCTTTTCACGTTTCTGGCAGATTGTTCTTCTGGCAGGTGATTGCACTGTTTGAAAAGAGATGCCCCCATCTCTGACCTTTGCCTAGGAATGGGAAGGAAAGTTTAAAATGAATATAATGTATACTTAGCAACTAGGATACCTACTATTTACAAATAAATAATGCTATACATTCAACATCGAAGTGGTAAAGGAAAATGGGTGATTTTTGTGCATGGTCGTTTATGTTCAAAATCAGTCCCCAATTTTTAATCGGTTCTTGCTAATTTCAAACCTATAGTTTAACTCGCTTATTTTCCAAGCTCTTGATAAATAGTTACAAAGAATCTATGAATGTGGTCAAAAGTGAGAAAAGGCATAGTGCCTTCCTTTATTTTACCGAGTTTTAAAGAGAAGAACAGTGCTTTCATCGTTACGTCAAGGTTTATAGACAGGGTTTAATTTTCAATACTTTTTTTTCATAACTTTCCTAGAAACATTGCTCGTCGATCCGGGTAATTTATCTAGATATTTGTAATTAGAGTTTTGAGTTTACTAGTAAATTTCAGGCAGGTGTCAATAATGATCATGCGATGTTAATATAATGCATCCAGCGTGATCTCGACATGGCTACGTACCTACGGAAATTATAATAAAGTATCTATGTTCTACTTCTATCTGTTCAGTATAATTGAGACAAGTCAGAGCGCTGTTACATAAATTCTATTAATTCCATATTAGTATGACATCTATTTCATTAAATTCGGGAAAGTATTTCGTTGAATCAATTTTTCTACAACGTGTTGTAGAAAAACTCATTGAAATACTTTGAAAGAAACGAGTAGATTAATTTAAATAAAAAAGCCGACTCCAAAATGTTGCCTATAACATTCTGTGCATCATAGTACAATTATCTTTCGTGTTCAAATGACTCCGTTTCATAATTTTTTTTCACTATATGCCGCTAAACCGCTTAACGCAAAAACTGTAAGTACGGCTCACCTACTTACTTTTATGCACACTAAAAAACTTATAGCGACACCAATGAACTTGTCATGCAAACATGTCATGATGAACAGTCCTCATGCAAAAAAAGGCGGCAAAGTCGTCTACAGAGTAAGTTCGACTAGCACTCAAGCAAGAGTGGTATCAAGCCTGATTTAGGCCACATCTCCCTTGTTTGTCTGATCTGAGCTAGCATGAAACGAATCTAAAGACACCTCCCTTAAAATCAGTCTAGCCGTTCAGGATATAGGAGGTAATATAGAAACATTAAAAAATATAAACATACGCTCGAAAAACATTATCCTCCTTCATGGGCAGTCGGATAAAAGTTATTGGTTGCTTTCGCCAATTAGAACAATGTCATCCGAGTTGTTACATTACTATTCACCATCGTCAGTAATAAGGCTACAGTCTAAGATTATTATATCGAAGTATAAGTATGAAATATTTGGCTACAGTAGAGCTAGAGACAGGCGTTTGGTGGGAAAGTGGCAGGCGTGTGCCGCGTGGGAACTACGAACCGGTCCGCGCGCGGTGGCCATTCCGACTCGTCTCGCGTGCCTGACTCTATGCATACGACCGCACATAGCTCTGTATCTTCAGACTACGCTATAAGACGCCGCTCCCAGCACTTCCCGCTGTTTACCTTGCAATATCCAGGGTGTAAACGGAGACATAGATCAGCGGCAGCGGCGGGTGATATACCGTAATACCTGTACTTATTTAACTATGTCACCAACCAACCGCAATAAAAAACAACAGCTTCACAGTAAAGCTCTGTACTGTAGCTGTGCTGCTCATAAGTGTACACTAATGTACCCATTTGAAGAAATAAATGAACTGAACTGATTTTTCTTGCGATTTAAGGCTTTTAAACCTGTAGCTATTGAGGTCTCATATCATAGCTGTCGCTGGTCCATATCTAAGTTTACAATATGGATTTACATTTGTAGCTTCATAGCACGACACTATACAAACTCCTGCTCGCAAACATATTGTATCGATAAGTTCACACTTGGACTTATTGATACTGCGCTTTATCTATTGGGATGCCAATCAGCCCCGCCATATATATGTGGGGTTGATGGGGACAGAGCAACAAGGGCTATGCAGCTATAATATTAGTAGTCTGAAGAACGTCTAATGTGTTCAACATTGCCATTTACTTGCTAGTCGTGTAGCCCTAGTGTTCGGTGTTTGAGATCACATTGTGACCTCAGAGATGAGCTAACGATTGTTGTTCTAGAATAAAAAAGACCAACCATTTTTCAAAGCACGGCAGTGCTCAATATCAAACGCCATCTTTAATAAACTTTTTAGATAACCCGGTTGGCTCAGTTGGTAGCCCAGTTGGCTGCCTTCTGCGCTTGGTGGCGTGGGTTCAATTCCCACCTAAGGCACCTATGAACATTTGTGTTCGTTATATATCTGGGTGTTAATCTCTGTTTAACACCTATTTCAAATTATTATTATTTTAATATATACACATACTTATTTATTTTATTTACATATCTTTTTTTTACAGTATTTACCTAAGTATAAAAACATAAAATGTTATTAAAAAACCTAAACTTAGAGCGCCACCACCGGCAGCGGCGAGGGGCTAAGCTATTGGTGGTCAGGATTGCAATGTGAGGAACATCCTGACAATGCGCGCAGTGTCCATGTGATGACCGCCTTCTGCATCTATATTAATTATATATTGTAAGTATATATTTTTTTATTTAAAAATATATAGTATACGTATGTATACACCAGTCTCTGGCAGCCATAGCATTACTTACTTAGTTTGCTGGTAGTATAGGGCTGGTGTAGCCGTGAATTCGGCGGAGCGACAGAAACATGCTAACCTCGACAATGGTTACATATTTAAGCAGTTTGGGGTCCAGACATTGGGCCCTTGGAGACCGCGAGATCACTTCTTTTTCAAAAATGTTTTAGAGCGCTTGGCAGCTCGACGCTGGACCAAAATGCTGATATTTTTCTAGCTCTACGCATAAGCATTACTATACAGCGTGCTTATGTTGCCAGCATGCTGAGTACGCTACCAACTGAGCATTTAAATTGTCTCTAAACTAAACCTTCAACGTCAACCTACTGTGTTTGTATTATAGGTCAAGTAATGTATGTTTTGTTAGCTAATACCCAATACTCAGTAAATTATTACACATTATGGAATTCACATACAGATCTTAGGTAGCATGTTTAAGGTAGGTATCACATAATGACCCTTATTGGGTTTGGCAATAAAGTGCGGAGCGGATCGATTTATTCCATAATTGATTTGTCTTGTAAGTGCTCGTCTAGGCTATTGTAACATTTTCCGAGCAGTATGTGTTAGCATTTATTTTGTTTTTGTTAGGTTAATAAAGGCAAAAAAAAACTCTAAAATGTAACACAAACATGTTGTATTGCTCATAAAAGTTATAAGTAACTGAAGACCTACCTAAAAGGCTAGTCGGTTTTCCTTGAATAACATCACATGAAGCCAGTTACGTTCTTACATAATAACTAATCGATCGATTCGCCCTCGCGCCCTTCGCTGCACTGCCCCTGTACTGGGGTGCATGCATTCACGGGCACATTGCCAGTTACCACACCACAGGTGCTGTCAACTAGCCACAAGGTGCCCAAAGACAGCATCGGCCTAGTGCCACTGCTGTTTTTTATGGCGTATAACAGTTTCTGTATCTGTAACTGAGTTTCTGTAACATTTAATGTGAAAAAATGATTTATTTATTTAATATTTCCTTATATGGACTAAATATCAAACACCGCGTGTATCATTCCGTGTAGCGAAACCTTAAATCGACAGGAAGACTCGTAATTGAAGAAAAGCTATAACAGTCCGTCCGTTTCAAGCACTCTTTATTATTTACACCTTAAAAAAAACTCTTTAAAACTAGTGTTACAACTGGCGGCCTTATCAATAAAATCGATTTCTTACAGGACACTTTAAGATTAAAAAGCTTTATAGAACCTACGGGTATGATTGTTGCATCCCTGTGCAAAAAAAGCAGCTTGAGCTTGTGACCGGTAGAGTCTTGACACAAGACTCTACCGTTTCCTTTTTACGTATCTATAGCATATATTTCAGTGCCTTTAACAGAGTCGAAAAAATAAATCGCTGTTAACGTAGCCGCCCCCGCCACCCACGACGACTCACAAAAAATCTTTACCTTATTAATGATGATTATAGATTATGCCGTCTTTATGTGCGCGCTAAGGTAAGGATTTTTTTTTTAAACAGTAGACCAATACCCCAAGTAACAAACAGATCAATAGTTTTCACATTCGTAGGCTTAGCATAAGATATATTGGTTACTTTAGATTAGTTGTCGACCGATTTGATTACCTGCTGCTATTAATGCTACGAGGGCAGAGTGATAAGCATGGTAAAATCAAACAAGGAGTATAAAACTTAATACTTTAGTATAAGTTATTATTAATTTTTCAACAAAGTCTCTATCACAATATATCTACTCCTAGCTCAATACACTTCATCAAAAGTTTCTCCAACTTTTGGATCCTTTCAATATATTGAGATTTTGGCATCACTTGAAAATAAGGCTGGCATAACTCTAACTTATATAATATTTCTCAAACTTTTGTCGTTTCGGTGACAGTTTTTTTACGCAATCAATTATGTTTAATCAACATACGAAATTAATTTTCATGTTTGCAAAAACTCAAGCAATGTTTTTCTGTATTAACTGTAAAAACAACTCAGTATGAAAAACACGCTTGAAATTCGCTAATCCTGAAGATCCTGACAAGAATAATGGGACAAACTATACAAATTATTGCATTGTCATCGGTCCTTGATACGAGTAAGTGTGCAAAGGTTTAAATCAATCCGTCGTTTAGAAAGGGGTGAAAATCGCGTTCAAAGATTCCGTTACATAGATACATACCAAGCTAATAAAAGCGTGTTAAAAACGATGGAAATGGCTGAAAATTATTATTTGCAATTCGAAAGAATTAGAAATAAAACGATTTTAAACAATTTGTGATAACTTAATTACTGTGAAGATTTTTACCTTTTTACCAGACTTATCGCTGCCCGCTGTCCAAAATTCGAGGTAGGAGCGACGACATCGCCATATAAGCCTGGGCATTTAATATTCGTGCGTCAACAAGCCGCTTCCTTACGTGTCATCTATTGAACAGTATGTCATTGGCAAGGCAATGAAGCATGAAGACAAAAGCTGATAACGGACTCTTTTGATTGTCTGACTATTAGAATGAAGATGAATTATTATTGTGCAGGCTAAACTACAGACAGAGAAATTTAGAAATGCCAGGTAAGTATTCCCATCAACAGGGCATTATCAAATAACAAACCACAATTATAATATTATTTTATGAATTCTGAAACAGTTTGGTCAGTAAGTCATGGCATAGGTTTTTATAACCTTACTTCTTTTATTTCACTTTCCATATAAGCTTTCTGCTGTAAGTAAATCAATTCATTTAGAAAAACTGCATTATTGCCGTTGATTTCCACGTTATCGCTATGTCGATTTAGGGCCAATTTCACCATCAAAAGTGAACGCGATCACCGCAAGCTATACTGGGTTAAAGTGGCTAACTGAGTTCAAAACGTCAATTTGGGTTTCACCAACATAAACTGATCGCAGTTAAGACTTAAGCGAGTTAAAATTCTGAACGCCCGATTTTGGACGGTTAAAGCCTTTGAACACGTTTTTGAGGCGGCACATCTGTATTGCACATGTTGAATAACAAAATTACTTGGTGAAAAGAGACGCAGAGTCTGCTCGTGCTTCGCCCTTTTTTTAAGATTCTCCCAGCAGTATTGAATAAGAAAAAAAATAGCCTCAATATGATATTTAAATGATAAATATCAGTTATCGTAAAAGAATAAAAGATCGTAAAACTGTACCAAAATCTTACCTGTTTACACCTGGGCCTTGCCCCTAGCTCGAAAAGTTGACCCGCATAGGTGTTATTTGTCTAAACGGTACCATCAACTACGATAAGCGGTAGTTTTTAGCGGTGTTTGATAGCCGCGGCTATAAAAAAAACTTTTTTTTTAACGCGTATAGGTCCGCCTTTGACCACCAACTCGCCTGTTGGTAAGCGAAAATGTGGTCGAAGATGAAGCACGCAGACTTAGAAGATACCTATTCACTCTCATCATAAATATGCGTAAAAATTTGGTTTTAAGCAAAATTTCGATGACCGAAGTAATTCTGCAGCTGGATCTCGTACTATAAATATCACAAAGCAAACGAACTCTTCTTTGCGGCAACGCGAAGCCAAAAGCAACAAAGAAACCAAAAAAAAAAAAAAAATTACTTTGACAGCGACATTACATCGAAGTTTTGACAGTGACAGCACTACCACAGATGACGGCTGCGTTCAGTGAGGTCCATATTTGCGTTCCATTGCACGTAGTTTTGGTTTACGTGAACGAGATCAATATAGTGTCGGTGAAATCGCCTTGACATAAACCGAGATCAAACTCTACGTTTGAACTTGTTTAAGTAAAACTGCGTTCAGTAAATTTCGTTTTGTGATGCAAACGGTGAAATCGGTCCTTACTGAGAATTTGTTGTTCTGAACCGGCCTCTTTTTTATTGCAGTCCGTGTTATGTCAAGTATCTGGTTTACGGCTCGCATTTGCTTTTATTGAGAAGCAACGAGTCGGAGAACAAGAATTGAACATCTCACTTTACTCAGTGCTCGTGTTTACTGATTACCGAGAAACTGACACGGTTCGTTCATTTTGATTAGATAATGATAAATGGAACGAGCATTAAATGCGTACTTAATGTTACACGGCAACCTGCGGCAAGGACGAAGCCTCGATCGGAAATTGTACGAAATGAAATGGCCACTACCTAACAGTCTTAATAGGTCGCCATACAAATGCTATACTAAGACACGCTTTGCGGGAAAGGAACAGAACATCCCTTTCAATCTCTACCAAAAAAATTAAAAGCTTATATCTCAGGAATGTATCAGCCAATTTAAATTATTTTTTCAGTGTGTTTAATTATATTCTTCGCAAAGTCTGTTATTCCAGTCAACCAGCCTATTTTATTTATTGCAAACAAACATTAAATACAATGAATTCAACGTACATATATATATATATATCTAGATGTTTAAATGTATTAACCCGACGAGTAGATGTAAGTGAGTGGGTAGTAAGATCTACATAAAATATGTCGCTGGACTTTTTTCTTATAGTACCTTCATGTGGTGTAGGTTTCTTGTTATCAACGGTTCTAAGAAGAGCTGTGTTACAGCTGACATCCAACTTTACGTACCTACATCCAATAGTTAGCGTTTTGCAAATTGAGACAGGGTTCTCATTTTACTAGGTATCTAAACCGTGGGAAAATGATGACGAGAATTATAGATAGAAACCAAATCTCACGGATTCTAATAGATGTATGTCTGTCGTTTTAGACATATAAGAAATATAGTTTTGTTGGTCCTAGGTTTTAAGATTTAAATTTTCCCGGAATCGCGCTCGTATAAAATAAATATTGTTACGTAAACTTGATCTATTGTATATTGTTTTTCTTTTTTTTTGCCACAGATAAATTATGTCTAAGTATATCTATGATATCGTCAGAAAAACAGCGACAATAATTGATAATGAATTCCGATGTTATGGGCGCAGTTCAGACGCCTGTAAACGATTTTAATTAATGAACGTTTGACCCGATTCAATAAACCGCACGCAAATTGCCTCTAACAAATTGATTGGACATATCGATATTTACTAATTGGACTTTTTTTAAGCAGACAGGCGCACAATCCATTATACTTAAACAACATCATGTATGATGTCATCATAGTCAACGCGAGGGACATTAAACGTTTTGGGAATCATTTGGACAACTATTATTGGTTTGATGTAAAAGATTCACAGTTTTTGTACTACTTTATTGAAAGAGCTTTAAGCTATGTTCGATGGTTGGTGGCGCGTGGCGGATACCGTTTCGTCCCTTTTCTGGCGTGCATTGTGTGCAAATGTTGCTAATGCCACGCTATTATCAGCGGCCATTGCCGCTGTTACACAAGGTTACATGGAATGGTTGTGTTAAGCCGAAAAGGGGTAATTGTACTCATAATTATGAACAACTTCTACTATGGGACCAACTCATCGAACTCATCAACTTTAAGATCGACCCACATCACCCGACGATCGAGTTCACGGTCAAACTGATGCGTAAGGGCGTAACGGCAGCGCCGGGTCCTTATCGCATACCCCGCTTCCTCAGGTGGCACCAGGTCCGCACCGCACTAGCTGGAATTTCTATAAAGCTGATTTTTATGCTTTATATGCATCTTTCGCTGACCTAAACTGGGATGACGTAGTTTCTACGAGTTGCGTCAATGCTGCAGTAAATTTATTTTATCAAAAAATATACGCATCTATAGATTTATTTGTGCCACGTAAAAAATCCGGAATACTGCACAGTAAATACTCATATCCACCTTGGTTCACAAGTGAAATTATACGCAACATTAAATATAAATATTTTCATCATAAAAGGTACAAATATAGAATTTAATTATGTGATGTTTAAACACTAGGTTTTTAGTGAAAGGACTAATTGATCAGGCGTATGACTCTTATATGAGGAAAGTCGAATCGGACATGACTGAAGATCCTAAATCTTTCTGGTCATACATAAAGCAGCAACGTAATGAATGCAATGAGTGTAATGAATTTAGTTATCAGGGTAGCAGCGGAGCAGGGCATGATGCAGCTGATTCTTTCGCTAGCTATTTTAGTTCGGTTTTTCTGGATGATGTCCCTAAGCTAGACATTAAGGAAGCGCAAGAACCTGGATCGTCCCAACCGTCAGCTCATACTACTGTACAAAACATCTGCTCTAAAGAACTATTATGTGCGATAAAGCGCCTGAAGTCTCGCTCTGCCATTGGACCTGACGGAATTCCTCCTTATCTTGTTAAAGACTGCGCCCGTATTTTTTTGGCCCGCTGCTGCACATATTCAATCTGTCCGTTGATAGTGGCACTTACCCGGACTGCTGGAAAGTCACACGTGTCACACCAGTCCACAAAGGAGGGGACAAGTCCGAGGTCTCTAATTACCGTCCTATAGCGGTGATGTCGGTCTTTGGCAAATTATTTGAAACCATACTTAACGCTCGCATAGTCCAGCAGATCGATATCTATTTAAATGATAACCAGCACGGTTTTAGACCAGGGCGGTCTACTGTAACCAACCAGATTAACTTCGTTGATTATGTGACTGCAAAGATGGATGCCGGTCTGCAGGTTGACGCGGCATACTTTGATTTTCAAAAAGCGTTTGATCGCGTGGATAACGATATTCTGCTTCAAAAATGCTCCTCAATTGGTTTAATCCGAAACTTCTCTCTCTTTTTGCTAGTTATCTTCAAAATCGTTCCCAATATGTTCAGCTACCAGGTGACAAATTTCTTAGTGAGGACTATTATAGTAGATCTGGAGTGAGCCAAGGATCAACACTTGGCCCAACGCAATTTTTGATAATGGTTAATGATTTGCCATGGACTGTCAGTACCTCTAATTGCTTATTGTTTGCTGACGATCTTAAATTGTTCGCGGCAGTGGGGAGTACTGCTGACTGTGAGGCTCTCCAGCGTGATGTTGATTGTGTTGCTGAGTGGAGCGTTCAAAATCACCTGCATTTTAATGCCAGTAAATGCAAGGTGATAACCTTCGGCAGAAAACGGGCACAGATTACGTTTGACTCCCGGCTAACTGACAACAAAACTATCGACAGAGTTAACCAGATTAGGGACTTAGGCCTTACCTTAGATAATGAGATGAATTTTAGAGCTCATGTAACTACTATTTGTAAGCAAGCATATAGGATGCTTGGATTCATTATGCGCACATCCTATAATTTTAGGGGTGATCGTGCTCCGATGGCACTCTACACAGCGTATGTGCGTAGCAAACTGGAATTTAACGCTTCTGTTTGGGATCCCTATGAAAAGAAGTATTCTCTCATGGTGGAAAGAATTCAGCCAAAATTCGGGCGATACTTGTACAAGAAATTGTACGGGTTCTACCCATACATGTATCCATCCCTCTTTGTATATGGAATGGTAGGACTATATACATTAGAATTAAAGCGGAAGATGAATCTAATTTTACACTATTATCTATTGCTTCACAATAAAATTAACAACCCGAATGTGGTGAGCGAGCTGCGCCTACTGGTGCCACGCGAGTACATGCGAGGCTGTGACGCCGAGCTAGGGCCGCGCCGCATGCGTCGTCTGCTGGAGCCGCCTCTGGGGCTGGGGCTGCACACTGTACGCGCTTATAATGCGCCCACACCGAGATTCATACAACTTATGAATTGCATACTCTCTCAGCAACCTGATCTAGATATATTTTTTGACAAGATGGGTAAATTTAGGTCTGTTGTCCTTGCCAGTTTAAGCTGCAGCATGTAATGGTTTGGATTTTCTGTTAATTATATGTTTAATTTGAAAAAAAAAAGAAAAAAAAAATGAAGTGCCGAAAAAATATCAGCTGTTCCATACAGGGGGCACTTATTCAGTAACTAAAAGACGTACGCAATAACACGACGCGGTAAGTTAATCTAATTTTTTGCCTCTATTACCTAGTATATACTAAAGGCCAAACTTTTTGACGAAATAGCTGTTTTTTTTGGCTATTTCAAAGTTGCATGGTCCCACATTAAAAGTAACTTAGTACCACTGTTTTGTCTGTATATGGATAGTGACATACCCTAAAACTGCTTTAAATAAAATAAAATAAACTTAAACTGAAAGCAAGCTATTGCTTATTGACATTTGACATATATCAAAACCTTCAGTATATAGTACTAGCCGTCCGCCCCGGCTTCGCACGAGTGTAAGCTCGGCCTTCGGCCTCGCTACAAAATATAATATAGCCTATGTCACCCGGGGATAGTGTAGCTTCCCAACAGTGAAAGAATTTTTCAAATCGGTTCAGTTGTTTCGGAGCCTATTCATTACAAACATACCAAAATAGGTACAAATCTTTCCTCTTTATAATATTAGTGTAGATGAGCATTATTAAATTAGCTTGCTAAATAATCATCTGCCTGTTTATCAGTTATATCTAAACAGATTAATTACAAACGAGCATGGTTATAATGCTGACAAATGTAATTGAAGCATGTATGCCTTGCTTTCAATCTTATAAGCATATTTATGCAAGCATGTGTATGCGGTTCGGAGCTAGTGGTGTACACGAAGACAGGCCCTTAGTCAGTAGTGTGCGGTTAGTTATCATTGTCATCATCATTTCATCCATAGGACGTCTACTGCTGGACATAGGCTTTCCTCATCGATCTCCAAAAGGGTCGGTTGGAAGCGGCCTGCATGGAGCATTTCCCTGTGGTCTCTCCATCTTGTAGGTGGACGTCCTACGCTGCGCTTACCGGTCCGTGGTCTGCATTCGAGAACCTTTCAGCCTCATCGGCCATCTGTTCTGCGTGATATGTGCCCAGCCCACTGCCACTTCAATTTGCTAATGCGGTGGGCTATGTCGGTAAGTTTCGTTCGTCTACGGATCTCCTCATTTCTGATTCAATCTCGTACTAAAACCCCGAGCATAGCCCTCTCCATTGATCGTTGTGCGACTTTGAGCTATTACATTTTTGGGGGTCACGTATAGGCAGCTGAAAATGATGTTATGGCAAGCCTTTTTAATTGACCATCAGCGTTCCACAATCTATGACAGCTTGACGTCTGTTTGCGTTTATGTCACGAGGTAAGTTATGAGAACACTTCTATTGACGCTTGTAACAGCTTGTTTACTGTAACATCGTTTCAATAGCAAAACAAAAGGATTGCTACGAAGGGTCCGTAATAATATCAATATCAAGGCCTTTTGTCTGGATTTTGCGTACGTGTACGTCCGGTTTATTATCAGGCCTTTTTAAATGAGATGGTGAAGCCTTTGGTAAACTGTCTCTGTTTAAGTCTAGTAAGGTTCACTTTTATAACATAATCATCATCATTATTCTCATAATACCTTTTTATTTACAATGTTACGTTTTTTCCCTACAAGCCATTTATAGTTTTTGAACTAAGAAACCGCTATTTGACGGACGAAAAAAGGAAATGACAGGGAAGGTTTGGCGCTGGACGTGATACAGAATAAAGTGAGAAAATCTGATCAACCGCTGAAGCCCTATCTGAAGCTGCTGCACAATGGCCGATAAAATAGTGGCCATTTGATATGGCCCCACTGATACAACCTTGTATCCTTGATGAGACTTCAAGGGGCCCATCGGATATCGGATATGGCTCTACCATGGCCCTACTACGCAGTTTTGGAAACCTTGTAGTTGGTTTCGTACTGACCACTGCAAGCCACGGCTGCATCCACAAGCTTATTATTTTAAATCGTTTGACTAATATATTTCTCTCTCTATCTCTTTAAACCCCTCAAGTTGTCCGTTGTACAACTTAGGACTTTTGTGAAATAAAAAGTGTATCTGTGTATAAAAAAATTGTGTTTCTTTGTCAGTCCGAACCTTAAGATAGGTAGGACCTTCACAGTTACATTCTTAGTAACTGAGTGTAGGTGGCGTGACTCCGACCAAGTAGTTCTGGCCTGTTGGTAGGTGCAGCCGGAGCCGTCTGGTTCAATACAGTCTGCACCACTTTAATGGGGCATGACTACTAACTTGAAAATTGTATTGTACCTGACACTGGCTATATAGGCAAGAAATATGGAGGCAAAACTTAAAAAAAAAAAAACCTTAGTTGATCATCGCTCATCTGTAAGTACTGAATTTCATAATATAATAGATCATAATGCTAGAAAATATTAAGAATCAACGCTCGCTTTCACCTTGCACCCTTTACGTGCTATGTATGTATATGAATATGCAAGACCACTGGCTGCCACCGACGTTACGTAATTTTTATGGCTGCTATAATTATCCATATATTCATATAAATTGCATATTAAGTCAGTTTGCTTACACCTGAGCAGAGCGTTTCAATGCGAGTCTTGTTTTAAAAGTGGTCCTGGAACTCCAGGCTTTTGTAGCGATATATAGTTTGGATATTATAAATACAAAATTGGTTCTAAGTTTTGCTATTCCCTAGCTTGATAGGTTTCGGTGCACTTTAAATACTTAGCGATCTGGAAAATAAAAATAAGCAGATAAGTTTTTCAAGGCTTTAGTCATGGATTACGATCTTTGTGTTTTTTTTTATTCTGAACATAACCCTCTTTCTTGCGCAGTCGGGTAAAAATAGAGTAATACACGCGTTGCATTAGCAGCTACCAGAAGGCGTCTTTAGTGGAAGGCCATGCGCGCCTGATTTCTCTTAATTTGGCGCTGGTGCGTGCCATCGGTGGATTAGATTAGATGCCGTTCTGATCAGTCCTAATAATCATATGTACTCGAGTGACCCTAATCGCGGATCACACATGCGTGTGAACGGTAAACTAGATCAGATGTTTCCTTTTGATTTTAGAACTTTATTTTCATCGAATTGAAAACAGTATTTTTTTTTTCTTTACCTGCCTACGCAAGGAGAAGAAGGACTGCGCATGTTATTCGAGTTTTCGGGTTCGAGTATGGAATTGATCTATAAGGAATTTTCGTGTGTATGTAAAATTTGCAGGTTGAAGTGGCAATGGGCAGACCACATCGCTCGAAGAACTGATAACCGATGGGGAAGAAAGGTTCTTGAGTGGAGATAAACCGGAAGACGCAGCGTAGGTAGGCATCCCACTAGATGGACCGACGACATTGTGAGAGTCGCGGGTATCCAGTGGATGCAGATGGCAGGATGTCGTTCAGCGTTGAGATAAAGGGGGAGGCCTACGTTCAGCAGTGGACGTCTTCTGGCTGATGATGATGATTATGTATGTATGATGGTTTCTTTGGCCGCTTTACAGCTTAAACGGCTTAATGGATTTGGACATGTGAGATGTCATTTGAATAATTTTAATAGTGGGAGTGATATAGGGTATATGAATTCAAAATGGCAATCGCGAAAAATTATAAGTCAAAACTAACTTTGGTAAATAGGTCAATATTACCAATTTTAAATAATAACTACCATTTAATAATTTAACATCTTCACCATTATTAGCTCACTAAGCATAAAAATATACAATATAGTCGTCTGCCCCGGCTTCGCACGGGTGTAAGCTCGGCCTTCGGCCTCGCTACAAAATATAATATAGCCTATGTCACCCGGGGATAGTGTAGCTTCCCAACAGTGAAAGAATTTTTCAAATCGGTTCACTAGTTTCGGAGCCTATTCAATGCAAACAAACAAACAATCAAATCTTTCCTCTTTATAATATTAGTATAGACTACTATGAAATATTCAGTAGTTTACGAGATAAAGCGGTATGAAAAAGCTCTGTATCTACGAGTCTAGAGTTGAATTTATGAATTAAATAGAAATACCAATAATAATAATAAAATCTGTAGGTGTACTTAGGTCCTAGTATTCAGCAACTTTTTGAATTTTTTATTTCCGGCTGAATACTATAAGTATATTATTAAAATTCGGCCGAATACCATATCACACAAAAACCGCGCACATATTTATAAATAAGATTGTCTATTTTAATCACAAATTATTGTTTTAATACTAAAATCTATCAGTGGAAAGTTGTGATTTGATGAACGTAAGAAATTATTTCTTTTGTATATCTTATTTGACGAACAAACTGCAGGCCTAGCACGGACCGTGGACAGATTGTCTTTCCACCGTTTTTATCCCGCTAGAAAGAGACAAACGTATCCATATTCTAGCTCTGTCGCGTCTAATCGTGGATAAAAACGGTGGAAAGCCAATTTTTCCACGGCCCATGCTAGGCCTACAGCGATATTTTTAGTACATATTAAGGACTATTAGTATCTGTAATAATGCGTGACACTCGACACACTTGTCAACTCTACTCCCCCCCAATCACTATCATCATCATCATCATCACTATATATATAAAATTTCCATGTCACAATGTTAGTTACCGTACTCCTCCGAAACGGCTTTACCGATTTTTACCAAATTTTATATGCGTATTCAGTAGGTCTGAGAATCGGCTACTATCTATTTTCCATACCCCTTCACCGATTTTCATCACCACGCGGGTGAAACCGCGGGGCGCAGCTAGTTTTATATATATATATAGTGATGATGATAGGTACATCTATATGTATTTAGTTTATTCAATACTAATATTATAAAGAGGAAAGATTTGTACCTATTCTTGTATGTTTGTAATGAATAGGCTCCGAAACTACTGAACCGATTTGAAAAATTCTTTCACTATTGGGAAGCTACACTATCCCCGGGTGACATAGGCTATATTATAATTTGTAGCGAGGCCGAAGGCCGAGCTTACACTCGTGCGAAGTCGGGGCGGACGGCTAGTTCAATATATTTTTATTTATTTACTAGCCGTCCGCCCCGGCTTCGCACGAGTGTAAGCTCGGCCTTCGGCCTCGCTACAAAATATAATATAGCCTATGTCACCCGGGGATAGTATAGCTTCCCAACAGTGAAAGAATTTTTCAAATCGGTTCAGTAGTTTCGGAGCCTATTCATTACAAACATACAAAAATAGGTACAAATCTTTCCTCTTTATAATATTAGTGTAGATTTGCGCCATATATGCGAGTAGAGTAGACAAGAGTGTCGATATGAAATAAATAAATACGCCCGCCCCGTCACCCCCCTTTACGCAGTACGCACTGCAATGAGACAGGTCGTAACCTGTAATGCGCGTAATGCATAAGTCTTTTTCCGAATATTCGGCGCTTCAGCCGAGAATGTGGCCAAATATTCGGTATTATTTATACACCCTGCTCTAAGAGGGAGCTTTTTTTCAGCTGGAGACGTTTACTGGCTGATGATGTGTGGTGATGATGATGATGATTCGGTATACCTAACGGCAAAATTACTATTCGTGGCATCTCTAATGTAAAGGCATACTTATTTGCATTCTCAGAGAAACTATATATAGATAAAAATGAACCCCTATTTCTTCTGGTCACGCTATAACTTGAGAACGGCTTTACCGATTTCATTCATCTTTCTTTTTAAATGTTTTCTAATACTTCGTAGAAGGTTCTTACATTTAAAAACGGCTGGACCGATTTGGATGAAATTTTGTGTTCCTGGAGCGGGTCATAGTAGCGAATCTGTAGGCCGAGCTAACACCCGTGCGGAGCCGGGGCGGGTCGACTAGTACAATATAATAAACGACTCATAACATTACCATAAAAGTAGGTATTGAGCTTCAGATGAAAGTATTAAAAACAGCAGATTTATAGAGGCCAGTGTCATCTAGAGGTCCGGTGATATATGTTCGAAAGATAAGATTCATATGGCAAATAATTGTTGATGTATACAGAATTGCAGATGCAGACACATAAATGCAGTGACAAAAAGGATACAATATTATTTTGATACAACAAACTTGCTGTGATCAGAAAAAAAACTGATGTCGAGATCTGTTGCCAATTACTCTCCCTGTGCTCAGTTTATGATGAGGTATAAAGCATATATTTAGATAGATTTGAATAAAAATTTCAACAATTAAAATACGCTCAGCCTAAAGTAGCAGTTAGCTCTTCGAGCCTTACTTAAAAACGTTACTCAAGTTAACCTATGCTTAAAATGCTTTCTCAACTTCTTGCTGGCAGTGGTCACACGCGAAAACAAGACAGCAATTTTAAGCATAGATTAACTTGAGTAATGTTTTTAAGTAAAGCCATTAGTATGGAAAGTATCTTCTTCTTAATAAAGTAAAATTAAAAGCCTCTTGAATAAAATCAAAAGTTGTAGAAGTAACTTCCCAATTTTCTATTAGCAATTTAATTTCTTTGTGTTACATTGTCACACATGACATCAAATTTATCTTTTATTTCAACTGTCTCCTCTTTTTTGTCCTCTGTGTCTTTCGAACATTCTTTGACAAATGGTTTTAACTAAATTTGTATTTGTTTAAGGTGGCCAAACAATTTTCTTCTTTTTTCCTTATTTTTGTACTTCCTCATTATAGGCAGAACATAGAATGAATTATACAGCCCGTTAGCTTAGTTGGTAGTGAACCTGCCTTCTGCGCTTGGGGGCTTGGGTTCGATTCCCACTTAGGACAAACATTTTGTGTGATGAACATTTGTGTTATGTCTGGGTATTAATATCTATTTAAGTATGTATTTAAAATATATATGTAAGTATATGTATGTATTTAAAAATATATATGTATGTGTATATGGCAGCCATATTATAAGCTTTGCTTAGTTTGGGTTCAGATGACCATGTGTGCAATAATGTCCCAAATATTTATTTATTATATATTAATGAATTGTAAATAAATAGCGTAAAACATCAGAGAGAGCCAACACTGATACCAACTATATTGCATACCAATTGCACCTGTGCTACACACACTCAATTTAAATTTTACAACTACATGCTCTAGTTTAAGTTGGACATAAATATAGGTCACACCAGCATACAGGTCGAATATTTAAGCTGCAGTTACCAACAGTTGCAGGTGTAGTGTCTGTAGAGCACTGGTGAATTGGCACACAACACGAATCAACGATAGTTACAATCTGGGTGTCATCAAATCTCGAGTGAAAAGGTTCCTTCTAGGCAAGCGTGCTCTATCGTAGACCGCATCATCGCTTAACATCAGGCGAGTTTGCGGACAAATGCAAGCCTGTTACTGAATAAAAAAAAATACAAGTGAAGTCACACTGAACGTGAGTATTTTGTCTTTATCGTGCTTAGGCATTCTGATGAGAACTTATGACAGAGATGATCAATATATTGTCTAATGTAAGCGATGATGCTAAACTTCTTGTATCTTCTATATCTATACCAATATAGAGAAAACATTTGATTGTTTGTTTGCTTTGAATAGGCTCCGAAATTACTGAACCGATTTGAAAAATTCTTTCACTGTTGGGAAGCTACACTATCCCCGGGTGACATAGGCTATATTATATTTTGTAGCGAGGCCGAAGGCCGAGCTTACACCCGTGCGAAGCCCCAGCTTCGCACGGGTGGCTGGCTGGCACAAGCTGGGGCTTTGCACGGGTATTATATATATAAAAATCAATTGATGTTGTTTGTCTCGCTAAAATTCGAGAGTGGCTGGACCGATTTGGCTAATTTTGGTGTTGAAATATTTGTGGAAGTTTAAAGGTTTAAACAGTGAGCAAACGGCTGGACCCACAAACCTAAAATTTGACATCCTAAATCTATGGCTGGACCGATAAAAAAAAGTGCAGCTTTTAATTATCAATCTGTAAACTTAAATATGGGTAGGACTGTCTATACTGGGTTACGCGGAAAGGGTGTAATAAGCCGAAAGGGATCCATAGTACCCATCAATATGAACAACATTTACTATGAGAGCAACTCTGAAATCGCGATAAAATACCAGCTGTTCCATAGAAAAAGGTCATTGACACTCGACAAAATGTATGAAACAGCTGTTTTTAATCGCGATTTCAGGGTTGGTCCCATAGTAAAAGTAATGTTGAAAAATAATGATGCGTATAACGGACCCGTTTCGACTTACATTCTTTCTGCGTAACCCTGAATACAATTAAACTAGCTTTTAAGCCTTGTGGAGGACATGGCAGCGGTAGTTGTTCTAAAAACTCTGACATCAGAGCTGGCCTCAGCCTGAACTTACTTTTTAATTCGCGTAGCATATATGGTTTTCTGTAGTATTAATTGTGAAAGACAGTAAAATTGCATTGGTTAATTTTACAAAATGACGTATATATTTAAAAGGGTTGTATTAAGCTGGTATTACAGAATTGGATTTTGAATCTGCTGAAATCTCAGGAAAATGGAGATAATTAAAAACATAAAGGGCCTACTCACATAGCCTAATATGGCTCATTATTGAAGAATGGTTGAAAAATATAATAGTTTTCATCGTCCTTTTTTAACCCCAGACACATAAAGGGGTGTTACAAGTGAATGTGTGTATCTATGTGTGGCACTGCAACTCCGATTTAGTTATTTTTATTTGAAAAGTGACTTGATCAAGAGTTTACTTAGTTATGATTCATAAAAATCGGTTCAGCAGTTTGAAAATTATCTGCACTTTTATCAGGTGTTTAAAAAAATATTCTGTTGATACTTATTGAAGATTGATAAGGAATATTATTTACAACTAGCTAAATGCCCGCGACTTTGTAAGTGTACTGATCGCCAATCAATATGATTTCAAACATCCTTTATAAAGAAAACTATTTGTACAAAATTTCATGTTTCTATAGTTCTATAGTTCTACCCAGCAGTTTAGGGTATGTGTTGTCTCTTAGAGAATTAATTTCGGATTTTTATTAAATAGATTTACTTAAGTATCCTAATACATTTATTAACTACCACAACCATAGTAGAGCTAACAACTGCCCTCGACTATACACAATGGTATGATATTATTATTCAATAGAATAATAACCTATAATAATTATGACGCGACAAGATCTGATAAGTAGCTGCCTTTGTTAAATAGGTACCTGAGTATAATTTAAAAAACTGGGTGTTACGGCTTTTCGAACAACAGTGCAAATCGCCCAATGTTTTTTTAATGAGCTTCATGGACCATTTTTATAATGGGTAAGTTTGGCCCGCAATTGGAATCGGCCAGATTTTTTATATGAGGTTAATCACACATTTATCGAGTGCATTAATACATAATTTTATTAAAATACCTAATTAGGATTCTGTTAAAGGAATATGGTATATGTATTTTGTATAGTCACTGCTAGCAGCATTACGGACAGGCTGGCTGCAGGACGCGGTTGCAAGTGTGGCTAACAGTAACCATAACCGGAAAGTGAGGTGAGAAAACGTACTGGTTAGCGGCTTGTTATATTTACGAGCATTATATTAAGAAAAAGAAACAGAGTAAAAGGTACTCGCTTTGTTATTTGCAAACACAAAATGAAAGCAGAAATTTAGTAGTAATATTTTTAGAAGTGCTCAATAAGTATGAAGATTTAGTTTTTTGGGTAGATGGTGTACATCTTAGTTAAAGAAAAGGGAGAAATCTGGTGGCATCAATTTGCACAAGCATTGGTATACTAGTGCGCCGTCAATGACACACACACACGCAAACTAGCACTATCCTTGTAGTGCATATAGCAACCATCCGGCAGGCCGTAAGTCGGTATATTATGGTTGCCTAGAAGAGATCGCTTTTAGCGATAAGGCTGCCAGTTGTGGCACTAGCTCGTGTTTTCTATCTGTATATAATTTTTATTTCTGGTGTACACAATAAAGAGTTTCTATCTATCTATCTATATTTTCATAGAGATTTTTGCTTGCAGTCAACGGGACAGCTGCCTGCGTTCCAGGTTACCACACAGTGCGTACATACCCTAAGGCTGGGGGAAATTTACTCTTGTCAATGATGTCATTGACGTTTTGTCAAATTATTAATATATCCTCAAGTGAATCAAATCGTGTTTAAAAACTAAGCTGTTTCACATGATTACCAGGTGAAAAATTCATGAGGTGTTTTGGAACCAGTATCGAGTGAATTTAACTCTCAACAGGTGAAATTTACCTATTTTTGAACACAGCCTTAAAGAACTCCAATAATTGTTTAAAAAGAAGAAAAGAAACACCATCTTCTTCCCCAGAACTCTGCAGGCATGATAGGCTGTGGCAGTTGTTTAGTTTTTAAAGAGGGCTATAAAATATTTTTTATGCATTAACATCATACTCGTATCTCTCCATTAATACCCAAATAATTAATTAATTTCTGCTAGGGCAGAAGCTTGAACTAGGAAATAAACACTTTGAGAGTGAGCCCAACAGAAGATCACAGTTTGCCTGGGTAGCATCAGGGAAACCCGGTTGAGTTTTCTTACTACCCAACTTGCAGTCCTAAGACGAAAGTCCAACCAGTGCAATCTACAGTGCCTAAATATGAACAGTTAGATTTGATCAGTCCACAAGTTGAAAAAAGCTCAGCAAGCTGCGAAAAGACCCCAGTACTACGGTTATTTCTACATACCTATTAGACTATGTACATCTAAATTAGAAATTATATTTCTGTGTTGGGTCCAACAGCTAGCAATGAATCTTTTATAGGTGTCTAACTTATACACTCATACACAGTCATTAAAGAAGGCTCTTTCAAATGATTATTCAGGTTTATGAAGAATGTTTATTCCTCATAAATTAGAGGATATAAATATCTAGTTTTCCTTTGATGATGTGCATACTATTTTTGATTTAAAAAAAGCATCAAGTTGTAGACTATGCAGTTGATATCTGACATATTGAACCAAGGTAATTAATAAAAATTGATACATCAGATAGATGGGCTGGTATGATTACACCAGAAGGGCAAGGTGAAAGCGGCGTTGACGCTGGAGATTCGTTAAGGGAAGCGGGTAACGACTTACCGCTGTGTTCAGTGAATATGTTGGACCCTAGAATGCGGGGGTCCTTCGGCGGGCGCGGCTTGCGCGCCGACCGCATGGACGCGCCGCTGCCGGTGCCGCGCTCCTTCGCCTGCTGCGCGCCCATCGCGCCGCCTCCACTCCACCCGCGCCCGCGTCACCACTGCTCCCACAGACACCAGTGCACGCGTTAATTCAATAACACTAACGACGCGACATCCACCGATCTCTTCATTACGGTTTCTCACACCAGATACGATTTTCCTCCTAAAGTTCTGAGCTTACAATAAGTCTTGCATGCGGAAGATGTGGCCGCTCTAATGCAGTTTCGTTACCGGAATGAGAAAGTCAGGAAAACAACACAGGCACCGCCATTATGTGAGAAACTTGACTGACTCTTTAGACTGACTGCGAGTACTGCGACTGACTGACATTTCCATTTGTTTTTTTGACGTCGATTTTTGTTTCCGCGTATTTCCGCTATTGGCGCTTCGGTTGCGATATGCCATCTCGTCCATAGACAAACTAGATATTTAATAATGGCAATACTGAGAACATACAGGCAAAATTGGACTAGGCAATGACGAAGAAATATCTAGGGTATCTAGTTGCCAATAAAATAAAATAAAAAAAGAGTCAAAATTAGGGCAGATTACGAATAATGAGCATTATAATTCCTTCAATGTTCACTAGATGGCGCTGCTACCTCAGGCCTTGGTTACACTTATGACCGATAGATGGCGCTGCCGCTGTTTTTGTGGTGGTATTTTGGTATTTTGTGGTGGTAAACTTGTAGGTAGAATCTATTCTATCTCCAACTCGACTCGTACTTACTTTATATTTTTATCTATTTGGCCATAACAAGCCGATAATTGACGTGTGACTGTGAAGTTTTTGAAATTTTGACATTATCACAGTTTTTGTTTCGCCCACCGGGCATGCTTAAGCTTTTAAAGCCATACCGCCTCATCATCCGCATTTTATAGACAAAGTATTAAAATAACTGACCAAGAGCGTGTCGAGACATGCATGTGGTAGGGTTCCGTTTTCCGTAGCCAAGTTATATTATACTCATGATTTGTCCGAAGAGATTAGCTTTATAAGTTTACATGTAGTAGACACTAGGTGTTGCCATCTGCACTGCTGTATTTGAGTTTTTTTTTCTATGGTATTACTTTTACCCTCCTTCTCTTCATTACTCATTACCGTAGTATTTATAATATTTATATTCTCTTTGTTCATTACACTTTCAGTGCTCCGCCATTTCGCAAGCGTCAAAATTGTGCTGCGCATTTATTAATTTCTTATATAGGTACATACGTACTAAATACTATGAGCCCATAGTAAATAAAATTAGAACAAAGTTAATGCGCAAACGACGCAGATATCAACATAATAACATCGTGATCATCGGGTCAACGTCTTCGTCAGTGGATCGCGATCGTCATCATGGTCGAGCTTAGTTTCGAGTTTACTCACACCTACTCGAAAAAGTGGCATTGTTCTAGCCGCAAGTAACGCAGATCTGGGGCCTTACGCCCAACTCTAAACATGGGCCCGAATAGGTACAGTTTGCAAACTCACGCGACGCGTGATTACACACACACTGCATTGCGCACATACCTATTCGGGCCCGCGTTTAGAGTTGGGCGTAAGACCCCTGACCCCAAACTAAGCAAAGCTTGTAATATGGCTGCCAGAGACTGATATACGTACATATTCTACATATATATTTTTAAATACATACTTAAATAGATATTAACACCCAGACATAGAACAAACACAAATGTTCATCACACAAATGTTTGTCCTAGATGGAAATCGAACCCACGCCCCCAAGCACAGAAGTTAGGTTAACTACCAACTGAGCCACCGGGGCAGTCAATACGTAATAATTTAATATCTCAATGGTTTGATAAGATGCAAGGAAATAAATCTTTAATAATGGAACTACATGTTCAATTACATCAACTGCTAATAATTTATTTCCTGTAAACACGAATAAGTATACAATGTAACATTGTGGCAATTAAATATTTAGTTGACTTAAGAACGGAAGTTTAATTTCAATCGAAGACGTATTTGGATAATCCAAACAAGTATAACAAATATTGTTTAAGTAGATTAAACGCCACGTGACAAAACGAGAACAAACACTCATATATTATATCTACACTAATATTATAAAGAGGAAAGATTTGTACCTATTTTTGTATGTTTGTATGTTTGTAATGAATAGGCTCCGAAACTACTGAACCGATTTGAAAAATTCTTTCACTGTTGGGAAGCTACACTATCCCCGGGTGACATAGGCTATATTATATTGTGTAGCGAGGCCGAAGGCCGAGCTTACACTCGTGCGAAGCCGGGGCGGACGGCTAGTATGTATATATAAACATGACGTACCATCCATCCTTGACATGACATAAGCTGATAAATCACTAAACTTGTACTTCGGTTCTTATCAGTGCGAGATCGAAATAGATTACTGTTAAACTCATGACATTCAATAATTGCAATGTAAAAATCCCATACACAACAACCTTATAAAAGCTACAAAGAGATTTATCATCACTTTATTCATTTTGCAACTTGCATAATATAATATTTTTGATGACAGGGTGAGGCTCGAACGATGACAACGTGATTCAATCTTGCTTATATAGTTTGCCACCGAAAAGGCCGCGATGGATTTAACCTAGTTCTTGCATTCGTTTAAGAACGGAACTCGCTCTAAACATGTTAATATAATTATTCCTAGTACGACAACATTATAATCTCATTAAATGAAACCCATGATGAACAAAATATATCACTTATCCAAAACAATATATAACACCAACGTTTGTACAATAAATTCATGAAAATGTCTCATATGTTATAAATGACATAACAACGACTAACGAAACGAATAACGACATTACAATTTATAAGTAGATTTATTCCTAATTCAAATCTCATGGACTTATATAGACGAATACAGTACAATACAAAATTTTCGAATGACAATGACAAAACACATGTTACATAAATAAAATTGAAAATTTAATCATAAGCACACGAATTCAATATATTAGGAAAATTAAACATTTAACACATTTTAACTATTTTAAACACCATGAACGAAAGACTATATGACGAATGAGAACGACTTAAATTGATTTAATCACTAATAAAATTGTTTATAACAAATCACGACTAAGAAATATTATAAAACCAATGGCTGAAAAATAGTTTAAAAGGTCAGT
This sequence comes from Agriopis leucophaearia, assembly GCA_949125355.1. Classification (NCBI taxonomy): domain Eukaryota; kingdom Metazoa; phylum Arthropoda; class Insecta; order Lepidoptera; family Geometridae; genus Agriopis; species Agriopis leucophaearia. The sequence goes on along the minus strand of OX421261.1, from coordinate 4,253,047 downwards.
CGCTTTTCATTTTTCTAACCCGATGAGCAGATTAAAACGAATTTTGCCAATAAGATATAACTAAATAAACAAAAAATAAGCAACACCAATATCTTTTAAAATTCTATTTAAAATACATAATATGACAATTACTCCTCCTAATTTAATTAATTAGATTACGATGATCACAAAACCATTACTTGTAATTAAAAACTATCTCAGTCAGCCAATTAAGCGTTATTATAGATAATTTATTACAAATCTTTAAAATTCTTCAGACTTCAAATTTAACCAATTCAACCATATAGAATCTCCAACTTCAACAAATCAATTCCAAATCAACAATAACTTTTAATCTTACCACTATAAAAATAATTGTATTACCATTAGTAATTTTAATTCTAATATTTCATTTAACTCCATATGATTAGTACGTCAAGTATTCACATTTAATAACATATTCATATTATGATGTAGGTACAATAAATAGAACCAGTTATCATTATTCAAGTAATAAAAAAATAGTATCAATTAGAAACCTTACAGTTTAAGCAAAAAATATAACATGTAATTACACTAGCATTTGCTAGATGATTAAATTAACTAGTAATATCAATATTTCAGTAAAATAAATTCATAGTATTTTATCTTTATGACAATTACATTTTTATTGACTAAAAATACATATACATCTAAGCCTTTGTGATACCATTGTTTAAATGACAATGAAAGAGAAACTGCTAATTTAATTCACTACATAGTTTGAATATAACCGTTAAGGGCGGAGTCTCGCAACAGAGAATCCTAGCGGAGCCTTATTGTACTCCCACTTCCTGCCGTTTTACTCTATACAAGGTTTGTCCAAAGCACTTACTTATAGTTAATCGGATTGATACTTAATCTGTCAATAACTGTGTGCATGTCTAATCTATTACATTCGTTTTTATACAATCATTAGTGAGATGATTTCATGGCTAATATTATATTTGTTTATAGTCAAAATAGACGCAATGGTGCATTCTATAACGAATGTAGTCAATGCTATACTTTTAATAAACATGATCCTACACTATAAACACCCTTTTTACAAAAACCACGGACAATAAGTATATAAATCATGAAAATAGGACAAATAAATAAATCAAGTATGTTCCAGTACTATGTAGAATTGTAATAAACATCGATGATAAATCTATATTTTCGGATCGATTTTGGTAAAATTTCACGTTACTTTTATTTGCTCTTAGCGGCTAACGAGGGGTCAACGCACTTTATTGCCAATCCATATGGGACGACTCATACTTATTCTGTGACAAAGCTTGCGTTCAAGAATGCAAGGTTCAATCGCTATTATTACAAAATTTGATTAAAATTAAGTTTTCTCTTTAGAAAATTATAATAGCCTATATCCGTCATCATTATACATAATATTACCTCAGAAAATTTGATCAAGATCTGTTAAGCCGTTTAGCCGTGATTGTGTAGCAAACAGACAGAGTTACTTTCGCATTTATAATATTTATTATATATATTAACCTCCACACTGAACGACAATCTGCCATCTGCATCCACTGGATGCCCGCGACTCGCACTTCCGCAGCTTTAATTGTGATAGCCCGTTTTAAACTTCGTCATGACGTGCCTGCTAGATCATAGAAGTCTGTCTTGAAAAACTTTTTAAATTAAAACTTCATCATCATCATCATTTCAGTCATAGGACGTCCACTGCTGGACGTCCTATTCATTATATTATATTATTATATTATATTTGTCCTATTAGTTATATTAGGCCTCCCCCACCGATTTCCAAAAGGACCGGTTGGAAGCGGTCTGCATCCAGCGTTTTCCTGCTGTTTCTGTTAGGTCGTCCGTCCATCTTGTGGGCGAACGTCCTACGCTGCGCATACCGGTCCGTGGTCTCAATTCGGGAAGCTTTCGGCCCCATCGGCCATCTGCATTTCTGATTCGATCTCGTAGAGAAACCCCGAGCATAGCCCTCTCCATAGCTCATTGTGCGACTTTGAACTTGCTAATGAGGCCCATAGTGAGACCACGTTTCAGTTCCGTATGTCATCACTGGCAACACACACTGTACGCCTGCAGAGTCTTTATTAGTAGTGATGCCTTTACAACTATAATACTATTGTTACTAAAACTGTTTTAAACTATCACGGTTGTTCACTACAGTTATATGATTATTTACAGGATATTTACCGTAGTCAGGTTGTGGAAGGAGCTCCCGATATATCGGCGCAGTTACATGCACCATGTTCCCGTGAACATGGTGCATGCAATTAGTAAAACTGATAATATGTATTAATAAAAAATAAGGGTGGTATTCCACTCGTTATATATTCACTTAATTATATATCCACGTGAAGACCTTAAAATCTATATAAAGACCGGCTGGAATCAATTTTGATTGTTAATTCTTATAATACAGGCGCTATAAGTAAGTGTTACTGATAGAATCAATTAAATATAATTTTTTAAATAAAATAATACAAATTTACCAATTTCTGATTTTTTCCTTTCTATTCACCCAACTACCTATCTGGGGCCCTACTCCTAGCTCGAAAAGTTGACCCGCTTAGGTGTTATTTGTCTAAACGGTACCATCAACTACGATAAGTGGTAGTTGTTTGATAGCCGCGGCTATCAAACAACTACCGCTTGGACAAATTGGACATTGGAATTGGACAAATAACACCTATGCGGGTCAACTTTTCGAGCTAGGGGTAAGGCCCCTGGATGCCAAATTTGAACTTTCTAGGTCATCTGAAAGTGGGTTATAGTTTTGATCTATACGTCAGTTAGTGATAAAAATGACGATTTTTGGACGGTAATATCTAAATAACTGTTTGAGGTGTGTTTATGAAATTTGGAGCACAAATGTATCTCCCAAGTCTCAAAACATATGCCAAATTTGACATGTTTATGTGAAATAGTTTTTTCGGTTCTATAAATCTACATTAAATTTACTAATCAAGGAATATTCCTAAAAATACATTGTGCTTATAAATATAGAATTATCAAGCGATGAAGTAAGGACTTCAATATTTTTAGTTGCAATTACAAGACTCCACCTTAACTGAAAATAAAAAACTTACTTCCGGATTTCGTTATTAATGACTAGCCGTCCGCCCCGGCTTCGCACGAGTGTAAGCTCGGCCTTCGGCCTCGCTACAAAATATAATATAGCCTATGTCACCCGGGGATAGTGTAGCTTCCCAACAGTGAAAGAATTTTTCAAATCGGTTCAGTAGTTTCGGAGCCTATTCATTACAAACATACAAACATACAAAAATAGGTACAAATCTTTCCTCTTTATAATATTAGTGTAGATAGTGTAGATGTGTTCTTTCTTTTGATATTTTTTATTGATTTCGATTGATATCTTTGACATCATTTTAGAGATGGTTTCTCTGACCAATCGACAACAAAAATCACAAATAAGGGTTATTTTCATAATTTTTTTCTATCGAGATTATTGTTAAGTACTAATCGTGTTTTGGTCTTTGTGCACGTTGTTGCTACGTATGTTGAGAATACGGTAGGTTATATGTTAATTGTTTCTCATTGCAAGAATACAGTCTAACTGATCACGTTGATCTATTTGAGTGTATACGTAGCGTGTCATAATATGTCATTAACGACAATACGAAGCCAAGTATCCACGCTGTCCTAAAATAGACCAAAGAATCTTAGTCGTAAGTCATACAGTTCGGTTTCAGTGTTTAATCAGCGTCCAATGATGTTCCGATTCTTTTACTTCCACGAACCACCAGTTGGAAGTTGATTTAGCTTCTAGTGTATAGTGTGCGTGTTAACATGCTCTGTAAATACCGGTAAATAATATTTCCTTTAAATAATTCGCCACAAGCACATGCTTTTATAATTCCACTGTGAACAAACACCAAAATTTTATCAATGAAACTTAATACCTACTGTATTATATTATTATTAATACGATATGTTTCAAACAATATTTTAAACGAAAATTTGCATTATGAACAATTTAGAATTAGTTATTCTATAAATAGCCTCATACTTTAAAATTATTCGTTTAGGTACCTACTTAGTTGTTTATCTCCTATTTGATAACTGTGTGAATTCTCGGACAATCTCTTTTGTTAATGCTTAAAAAAAACATTTTTTGTGATCGAGTATTTTAGCTACTATATAAAAGGAATGTTCTCGAATTGAGATCAGTTTCTTAACCAAGACGCAAGGATTCGGAAGGTGCTGATGTGTTGATTATCTGTATTTGAAGCACAGATACATTTTATCATCAGAACAATGATTCCAAGTTTCGTATTCTTGGTATTTATTATTTTTCTTGGGTACGTTATCAACACAATAACCAAGCCGAAAAAGTTTCCCCCGGGTAAGTAACATAACATTAACGTTAACATTGACGTAAAATAAATGCTCAGTAGTTTAACATTGGTGCTGAAGGCTCACAGCTGAACGGCCGGTCTGGTTTGGTGCCGCACACCGAACTTGGTGATCAAAGACCATCCATGGCCTGTGACCTGTGACAAGCCTATGACTATCTCGAGTTCTAAACAATAAACAAAGGACGTTATAAAACCTGGCAGGACTAAATGTACTTATGCAAAAAAAAAAACGGCTCGAGGGAGAAGTGGGAATGGAGGCAGTTTGTCCCTTTCTTGTAGGTTGTTCATTATTTTCTATGACAAACGAAGACATTGTTGATTCAAATTCCTAAAATCATTGTATACTCTCACTAAGAAAAAGGAAGTTCATATACCTAAGTATGCCGAGTGACTTGCGCTAACGTCAGTTTTAGACCGCCTGAATTCCTCTGACATGGCCTAGCGGTAATTGTTATAAGACTCAACCGCGACCTGTGTCATAAGATTGACCGTGTAGTCGTTTTTTTACAATTTTTAATTAACTCGATCGATTACTAACATCTTGTCGAGTTACGTTATGAACCCAACCTCTACTTTGACTACTTACAATCTTCAGTTATATTATTTGGGTAAGAAATCTAAGTTCAAAACTATAATAAAATACATATTTACAAGCGAATAATACAATGGACCCTAAACACACATAAATTTAATACGGAAATAATAAAAATATATGATATGGTCTACCATTTCGGATCAAGTACCTAATAGAAATAAATTCAATAATTATCTTAATTTATGGGTCATAGTTTTCTGTACAATGGAGGGACTCTTTGTATGTAGGTACGGACGATTATTTTCCGTCCTTGTCCGAGAGATTACATAGGATTTACACATCCACTATGTAATCTCTCGGCAAGGAAGTTCAAATAATTATCATCAATCATCACTTAACAGGTAAGCTCGATTGATTATCAATTATTTAACAAAACTGTATCTAGAGGAGTAAGTTATTCTCATGGTTTCGACAAAATGATATTATTATTTTCTTAGCAACAGCATTTTTTTTAACTATCAACCTAATTATACTAAATTTCATCTCCCTAGTTTCCCATATTATGAAAAACATTTTTACTAATTTTTTTGCTCCCTTATAATTCGGCTCTTTTGCAAAATCAATTCTCAGCCTTTGATTATTATCAAAACATCATTAAACCTATTAACTTCTACCTCCATGGTGCCCAATTTATCATACCTACAACTTTTTTTAATTTGTTAAAAACTCAGACTCAGAACCTTCTTGGAGTACTTTTAGTTTTAATTTGCTTTGCGTGCGCCATATTCTTTTCACGTCATATTGTTAAAACCCTGGGTTATTTCCAAAGAGAATATAAGGTTATTTCCTCCCTGAGGTGGGATGAAAAGTTACGTGTTGCATTCGAGTGCAAAGATTTTTCACCTCGTGCTCTTTTGATTCCCTCGCTAATTAGCTCAGGATTCTAATTTTTGAATCACGAGCGTAGGTAACGAGTGATTCAATTTTAGAATCCTTTGCTTGCTCGGTCATCAAAATTGAGCACGCGCTTAAAAAGCAACTTTGCAGTCTTGTATAACAAATACCTAACTATTTTTCTGTGAACAAACTGCTTCCGCGGTTAGGTTAGGTTAGGTTTGCCTCCATACGATAGTAGGTACTAGCCACATTTTGTGAACCTCATTTTTAGACGTTTTTGAATGGGAATATTTTGATAGTGCTCAGTCCTTTCCATTAGGTTTTATAACGTCCTTGCAATAAACTTTCTCCCGCTCTCCCTACTGTGAATTAAAAGAGCAAGATGGAAATAGAGATATAGCAAATTGGAAAATCCAAATAAGATTTAAAAAAAATGCTCTATGAGGACTATGAGATTATTTCTACTTCATGATACTAACACATTTTAGTAAAAGTTATTCATAATAATGAATAAACATAAACATAATTTATTGATAAACACTTAGGTTCCAAAAAAATTAGTGATTCTGCCTTTTCTTTAGTGAAAACACTGTGTTGCAAAGGCAGTACCTTCCAAAGGTACAATTATATAGTATAAAAAAGTATCTTTTTATCCAAAAAATTATATAAATATCAATATAGTACTGCAAAGAAATGCTTAAAAAATTGTTATATATATATATTAATACATGAAAAAAAAAACCTTATGTAATAAAACCTAAATAACAAAAATGATAAGCTTATAGGTCCAACTGTGTCTAACCCTGTACCTGCTGTTATTAAAACAATTTTTTTTTCAGGACCGAAATGGTATCCATTTGTTGGCTCTAGTAACGTATTGCACAGTTATACCAAAAAATATGGCTCCCAGTTCAAAGGTCTGTTAGAATTATCAAAGGAATATTCAACAGAAGTGCTCGGCCTGAAGTTAGGAAACGAGCGGGTAGTAGTAGTATACGGAGACAAAAATGTCCGCCAAGTTTTTACCGAAAAAGCATTCGAAGGACGTCCCGACAGCTTTTTCCTCAGATTGAGAAGTCTTGGCAAGAGAATGGGTATGATAATAATATATGAAATCATTTAACTAATCTGGTATAAGTATTAACACATTATATGCTTTTATCCTGTAGGTACTAAGCCGAAAGGAGGTCATTTAAACCAAAGTTTAGGATAATTTATTTTTTCTGTAATATGTCGTTCATGTACTTAAGTAGAACTATCTATCAATCAATGCATTATTGTTTATAATATGTAATTTTTTTATGTTTGTAATTATTTATTTATTGTTTTATTAATTGACATTTAACTATTGACATTTTGCTGATTGGTGACAGCAAACTAGTCGCCAAAAATTTCAAAGCCTCGAGCATCGCCGTAAAGTGACTTGTCTGTCTTTCTATCGGATAAACCTACCCAAATACATCGAGCTATATTACTACGTAGTAATATAGCTCGATGCTCAAATATCGGCGAGTTTGCGCAAGAGCTTCTCATGAAGCTCTTGCGCCTTATTCCACTCTGCCCCTTTTACTACAGGACAAGTAGAAGAACTGCACACTATTACCCCTTCCTCGTAGAAATAACAAAGATTCGTACCCACTCAGCGATTTCGGTCGTCATTTTTATGACACGTACTGCCCAAAAATACAACTCTCTGCCGTCCTCCTTGTTGCCTGAGAACAACAATCTAGGCATCTTCAAGGTAGAGTGAATAGATTTCTTCTAGAATAACGTGTTCCATCCTTGGCCACACCGTCGCTTACCATCAGGCGAGTTGATGGCCAAACGTAGATCTATTATATATATAAAAAACAGGACCCTACCATACGTGTGTCATGACATGCATTTCACACCACAGAAAAGATATTTTTTTGTTTAAAATAGAACGACGTCAAGACATTTTTGTAAGAAATTTGTTGTAGCCACTTGCACCCATATAAACCCATAGCAACTGTGCTAGTAACTGTGACGCGGTGTTCGAAGCGTTGACATAAATAAGAATGTTCATTCAAGTATCTGTCACAATGCCTGGCGACAGAGTTTCCTTCTCAATTCCGTTCTATTTACTTCTCTTCTTACACTTTATTATTTCTTACTCAATATTACATTATTTTGTGATGTTTTGAATTCACAAACTTAGTGCACACGAGTTAATTAAGTAGTCCTAAATGAAAATTAATTTCAGGTAGAGTGCCCAAAATGCTGGCCGCGTTGCCTCGCTGGATGGCGAGGCTAACTTTCTGACCCAAATATAGGCCAGCATTTTGGTCACGCAAAGAAACTTTTAGTCTCCCCGACAAATCCTTGAAAATTTCGAAAGCACTTGGCCCCCACGGTCCAAGTGTTTCTACCCCAAACGGCACAAATAAGTAACCTCTGTCAAGGCTGGAATATTTGCGCCGCTTGAGGCATTCAGCCGCGATAGCCGCGCCACCTGCCTGCTTTGAAGTCTCTGGAAGGTGAGACGGTGCCAGTGTATCTATATATATTACATTATATTACATTTTTAGGTATCACTTTTACTGATGGTGATCTTTGGCGAATACATAGACAATTCGCAGTTACCCAGTTAAGAAATGTTGGCTTCGGAAAAAGTACAATGGAAAAGGAGATTCAAAATGAACTGCTGCTCGTACTGGATCATTTGAAAAATAATAACATGCAAACAAGTCCCAGTAAATTCGTGTCACAGGCAGTTATGAATGTACTTTGGAAATATGTAGCAGGTAACGTTTTATATCGAAAATCTCTTGCATGCAACTTCCTTACCTACGTCATACCTATCCAGTGGCGTAACTATAGGATGGCAGGGCTGGCAAAATGCCACGGGCCCCCGACTCAAGAGGGCCCGGCCCAAAAGACCGCAAGCGCAGAAATATATTGCACCTGAGTTATATTTTATTTTATTTTATTTAAAAAAATAAATAATTAAAGTTTAAAATCTTTTAAAGACCATAATACAAATTCAAATTAATCATTAAGAATTTCAACACATTCTAAACAAAAATGTGTTGATCAATTTTAGAACGCATCCATTGGTTTCTACATTTTTTGTCGCGGTACGTTGGCAGCGCGGGTGAGCATTGACAGTCGGGGAATTCCTTAATTTTGTTCACCAAGAAAGTACTTTTTTCGTGGCTCTTTCGCTAGAGCGAGCTAGCAAGGCTATGTTAAGGGAATCCCGGATTTGCAATTTTTATTTACTTTATTTACGAAGTGCTCTACGGACCGGACTGCACATTCTTTGTATGACTGTCTTGACAATTGGTCATTTTGTATCTTTGATTTTTCAGATTTGTTGTTTTATTAAACCTGCAAATGGTGGAAAAGTACAGTTAATTGTGAAAGTTAGTTAGTAACATGTCTAATTCTGGAAGATATTTAAGTGGAAGTAAAAAATATAATTAAACTAAGCCCAACATGACGAATTTATTTAATAGGGCCCCATCAAAAGAATTCGCCACGGGCCCCAAATTATATAGTTACGCCTCTGTACCTATCAATTACTGTACCGTACCTACAACAGAAAAAAATAGTTTAAATTAGAACGACTGCATTTTTGTAAGAAATTTGTTGTAGCCAGTAAAGTTGCACCCATATAAACGAAACGTCAGTCATTCGATATCAGTTAGCAACTGTGACGCAAAGTTCGACGCGTTGATCTAAACAAGAATCTCAGAATACAGAAATTCTGTGAATTATGAAACAAGAATGTTCAATCAAGGTTCATAATGCCCGACAGATTTTCCTTAACATTTCCGTTCTATTTACTTCTCTTTTCTGTGGTACCTACCATGACATTACACAAGACTTGACACATTCACAAAATAAACCTGCCAAGTACGAGTTGGGCTTGCGCACTGAGGGTTCCGTACCACCACATAAATTGTTAACTACTAAATTACAAAAAAGTTGTGCAAAAAGACAACATCACGCCCGGCGCGGCGGTCACCCATGCAAGCACCGACCGCGCCTGACGTTGCTTAACTTTGGTGAACAGAAATTTGTCACTGACTTGCACTTGGCCAGTATTTATTTTAATAATAAATTAAAAAAGTAAAACTCAACCCTTTACCTACAACAAATTGTTTATTTGCGGTAGTGAAAAACCAAGCGTCAAACTTGGCATGATAGTGTTATAATACATACTTACATATTAACATATACAACATATTAAATACTGGCCAACTGCGAGTCGGTGATAAATTTCTGTTTACCAACGGTTCTCATATACGACGTCTGGTACGGTCGGTAGGTAGATTGGTGACCGCCTGGGCGTGATGTTGTCTTTTTAACCGACTTCCAAAAAGGAGGTTCTCAATTCGACTGTATTTTTTATATTGTTTTTGTTATGTTTATTACCTCAGAATTTTTTACTGGGTGAACCGATTTTAATGATTATTTTTAGGGTTGCGCACCCAAAGGGTAAAACGGGACCCTTTTACTAAGGCTCCGCTGTCCGTCTGTCCGTCTGAGATACAGCCTGGTGACACCAGGGGCCTTACCCCTAGCTTCACTTTTGCGAGCCAACTTTTAGTAGGTACCTGATAGGCACCTAAAGTTAACCAACTCATTTAAACTACATCGTTTAAAAGCGTCTAACTAGAATGAACGAAAATCCGTTTTACTAAGCGTGTGTGCGTGAAAATAGCAAAGCTTGGCGGCTATCAAATAACTACCGCTTATCGTAGTTGATGGTACCGTTTAGACAAATTACACCTACGCGGGTCAACTTTTCGAGCTAGGGGTAAAGCCTGTATCTCAGGAACCGTGATAGCTAGACAATTGAAATTTTCACAGATGATGTATTTATGTTGCCGCTATAACAACAATTACAAAAAAATTGAATAAAATAAATATTTCAGGGGGCTCCCATACAATAAACGTGATTTTTTTGCTTGTTGTTGCTCGATATTGATAACGTCAACTGGTAGACGCTTGAAGTAATCACAGAATATTGAGTTATAATAATATAAAAAATTGGCTTGCTCTTTGCCGCCAACTGGCCTGATGCTGCCTACGATGGATCACGCTTGCCTAGAAGAAACCGATTCACTTTTGACTTGAAAACACCCAGATTGTAATTATCGGGGAACACCCATTCAGGCAGCGCATTCCACATACTAGCAGTTCGCACAATAAAAGTGGAATCAAAGCGCTTCGTACGGGTTATCAGAATGTCAACCATGACATTGTTTTAAGTAGGTACCTTATACGTAAGGTCGATCGAAAGTGGTCAGCATTGGCTGAGCTATCGAAATGTGGGTCAGTAGGAATTCACTCGTAAACTACAAGTATCTAGATAGAAATAGAAATAAGATCGAAATAATAATAAGTATTATTTATTTGGCGATAAAGTAAAATAACCGGCCAAGTGCGAGTCGGACTCGCGCACGAAGGGTTCCGTACCATTTTCTATAAAAACGGCAAAAAAACACGTTGGTTGCATGGGAGCCCCTTTAAATATTTATTTTATTCTGTTTTTTGGTATTTATTGTTATAGTGGCAACAGAAATAAATCATCTGTGAAAATTTCAACAGTCTAACTATCACAGTTCATGAGATACAGCCTCGGACGGACGGCGGAGTAATAGGGTCCCGTTTTACTCTTTGGGTACGGAACCCTGAAAATGTAATACCTAGTAAAAATAAATTAAACGACTTAAAGGGAATTCGTAATATAAGTGGAACAAACAGTACAAATTATGGTTGTTTTTTCAATTCGTCTTTTTTATAGGTGAAAAGATTAAACAAGAAAAGTGGAAACACATGCAAGAATTATTTATGAAGCGGTCCAGAGCGTTTTCAATGGCAGGTGGATTACTAAACCAATATTCGTGGTGCAGATTTTTTATTCCGGATCGCAGTGGATATACACTGATAAAAAAATTAAATGGACAAATTTCAGATATTATTGAGGTAAAACTCTCATATAATTATCATCATAATTTCAGCCATAGAACGTCCACTGCTTGACATAGGCCTTCACCATCGATCTCCAAAAGTGCCGGTCGGAAGCGGCCTGCGTTTCCCTGCGGCGTCTTTTATGTCGTCTGTCCACCGTGTGGGTGGCGGTCCTACGCTGCGCTTACCGGTCCGTGGTCTCCATTCGAGGCCCCATCGCCATCTGTTTTGCGTGCTATGTGTCCTGTCCACTGCCACTTGCAAATCCGGTGGGCTATGTCGGTAGCTTTAGTTCGTCTACGGATCTCCTCATTTCTATAATTCGATCTCGTAGAGAAACCTCGAGCATAGCCCTCTCCATAAATCTCGTTGTACGACGTTATGAGCTAGCTTATGAGACCCATAGTGAGAAACACGTATATATCGTACTCTCATCTATTCTAATCCTAACTGATATTATAAAAGCGAAAGTAACTCCGTCTCTCTGTCTCACTGTCTGATTGTTCGCTTTTCACGAATAAACAGCTAGACCGATCTTAACGAAATTTGGTAGGAAGATAGTACCAATCTAGTTGCGAGCATCATGAGGATGGTCGTAGGATAAATAAAATAAAATAAAATAAAAATAAATAAAAAAGCTTTTATTTGTTCCTTATACAAATTTTAAACATTAAAAAAAAAAGAGCCTTATCATCTATGTTAATGTGTTAGTAGATATTTATTTACAATTATATTAGTTTCCAAATTTTTATTTTTATTTATTAATCTTCTATTGATTCTGTATAAGGACCGCCTGTAGCGGTAAAAGCCTCCTCCAATTTATTCCATTCTTCTCTATTTCTGGCAGTTCTGGACCAAAGTTTACCCGCTACTTTTACTATATCGTCGTGCCATGTTTGGAAAGGTCTACCTTGCTTACGTTTTCTATCTCTAGGTACCCAGTTTGTAACAATCTTTGCCCACCTATCCGATTCTACCCGTTGGATGTGACCGGTCCACTTCCACTTGAGTTTAAGGATTTCTCTTATGACGTCTCTAGCTTTTGTCTTTTTCCTAATCAGCGTGTTATGTACTCGGTCTCTTAGTTTGAGGTTCATGTAGCTTCTTTCTATACCTCGCTGGCAGACCCTAAGTTTTTCCATTTGTTTCTTGGTCAGTGGCCATGTCTGACAGGCATAAGTAAGGCATGGCGTCAAACAAATGTTCATTGCTTTTGTTTTTATTTTTATTGGTAGAGCTCCTTTAAAAATTTCCTTCATTGCCCAATATTTGTTCCAAGTATTTGTTATTCTCCTATTTATTTCTTTATCTGTGCAAGCCTTGAAAGAAATGAGGTGGCCGAGGTAAATATAGTCTTCAACATATTCTAATGGTATACAGTTGATTTTTATAGGTATTTCGATTTTATTAGTCATAATTTTCGTTTTATCCTGGTTAACCTCTAGTCCTATTATTTTACTTTGCTGGCTGAGAGACTCTATCATTATTTGTAGTTCATCAGGTTCTTCCGATAGTAAAACTAAGTCATCGGCGAATCTTAAATGGCTAAGATATTTACCATCAACTTTTATTCCCATATTTTTCCAATCCAATTGTCTAAAAATATGTTCTAATACCACTAAAAATATTTTTGGAGACAAAGGGTCTCCTTGCTTTACCCCGCGTTGTATCTCAAAAGGTGGACCCGCTGTCTCCAACCTCACTCTAGCTGTACTATTGTTATATATTTCTTTTATAACCTCTATATATTCAGTATTTACTCCTTGTTCTGACAGTGCCTTCCATATAGAGTTATGCGATATAGAGTCGAATGCTTTCGAGTAGTCAATAAAAGCAATATATAGAGGTTGATTATATTCCGTGTATTTTTCCATAATTTGTTTCAATGTATGTATATGATCAATAGTTGAGTAGTTCCTTCTAAATCCTGCTTGCTCTACGGGTTGATTTTCTTCAATTGTTTTTGTAATTCTACGAAGTAAAGTTGATGTAAAAACTTTGTAGTAGCAGGACATTAAGCTGATAGGTCTATAGTTAGTAATAAGTTTTGGATCTCCCTTTTTGTAGAGAAGAATAATTTCTGAACATAACCATTGTTTTGGAATCTTTTTCTGTTGCAGTATGAGGTTAAAAAGCTTGGTGAGTGGTGTGATCAGCTTTTCCTTGCCCGCTATAATCATATCATTTGTAATGCCATCTGGACCGGGGCTTTTTTCAGTTTTTAGCTTTTTTATCGAGAGCTCTACTTGACTTTCTAGAAATGGTAGAGCAGGGTCATTATTTCTTGTAGGGCTAATGTATACGTCTGTTTCATGATTAGTTATGCTGTATAAATCCTTGTAGAATTGCGTGGCTATGTTCAATAGATCTATTCTGTTTGTTACAACAGATCCGGCTGTGTTACATAGTTGAGTCATAAGTTGTTTTGTGCTGTTAAGGTTTTTATATGCCTTTTTTACTCCACCAGTTTTTTCGATAAATGTATGTAATGTTTTTAATCTGTGGTTCTTCAAGTTTTGTTCTATTTTCTTGTATATTTGTCGGTACAAGCTACTAAGTTGCAATTTCTCCTGTTTTGATTTGTTTTCTTTGTGTTTTAATTCATGTCTTTGTTTTTTGAGCTGTATTATTTCTTCTGTAATTATTGATTGTGTTATATTTTTCTTTGTATTTGTAACAGGATTTGAAGAGCATTTGATAAGTGTGTTTTCTAAGTTGTTGTAAAAAGTTTCCACTGTTTCTTCTGTAGATTGTACATAATTTGATAACTCTTTTTCAAATTTTTCAAAATCGATTTTACAATTTTGTAGACTCTTCCTATAATGGGCTCGAGATTGTCTCTTTTTTGTAGCTATAGTCATTCTTACCATCCTGTGATCGCTGAAGTGATTCAATTTACTTATAACTTCTAGATTTTCCACATTTCTAGTTATGTTGGTAGCTATAAAATCAATTTCATTTTTGTCTCGTCCATTAGGTGACATCCAAGTCCATCTTAGATTTTTAGGTTTATTGAATGTGGTATTTACTATTTTTAGTTTATGTTGGTGGCAGAAGTCGATAAACATTTGTCCTCTTTTAGTTCTTTTTCCAAATCCAAACTTTCCCATTATGAAATATTCATCTGGTTTGGGTTGTCCTATTTGAGCATTCATATCACCCATAAAAATAATGTTTTTTGTACATTTAATTTGTTCCATAGCCTTGTCTACATCTTTGTAAAAATGTTTTATATCTATTTTACTAGATCGTTCAGTAGGCGCATAAACTTGGACTAGTGAGTACATTCTCATTTCAATTTCTGCCTGTAATATGGCTACTCTTTCTGATACGGCGATAAAATCATGTACTATAATATTTTTTTGTTTTTTGACCAGGAAACCAACTCCTTTCTCTCCTTTTGTTTGTCCATAGTAGTATAATGTGTAATTTCCCCTATCTTCTATTTTAAAACCTTCTCTTCTCACCTCTGTGATACCAATTATATCCCATTTAATAGTAGATATCGCATGTTCTATTTCAATTATTCTTTTTTCACTCGCAAGTGATCGACAATTAAATGTGGCTATAAAATATTTTTTATTAATTGGAGGGTGGTAGTCTACTGCCCCCGCGGTGACCGGCCGTTCTGGGGGAGGATTTTTGTTTAGTTTTTTGAGTTTTTACCTGTTATGTCATCTGATTTGATTGATTTAGATGTCTGTGCAGGTGCCTTTTTTGTTTGTTGGTTACTGATGCTATGTATGTAGGATGTGATGCTGAGTGATTTAGTCTTCTTTAATATAGGCTTAGAGTTTGGTGTTTGATCACCATTTGTAGGTCCTGTTTTCTCTTCTGGTGATGCTGAAAGTTTCCTCTTATTGTTGGTATGAATATTATTATTTTTAGGTGAGTTATTATCTTTCAGAGTTATTATTTGATCATATTTTATTACAGCTTTGATTCCTTTTTCTCTCAGTTTATTCACTTCTTCTTGGAGTTCCTTCCTTTTCTCTAAAATTTTCGGCGGGAAGTCTTCTTTGATGTACCACTGCGTGTTTTCTTTTGGTTTGCGTTTTAAAATAGCAATTTTTTTGCCATATGTTGTCAAAGTAATTCTTATGGGCCTTGGTTTCTTATTCTTCTTGCCCATTCTGCCTACGAACTCTATATCTTTCTTATTGCATTCAACATCCATATTGAGATTTATAATTTGTATCATGGTCGTAGGATACTTCTCCCCAAATGCAGAAAAACTGGAAAACCGCGGGTAACATCGCAGGATTCAGCTAGTATAGAATATTCCTATAATTGTAGAAGGGTATTATAGGGAATGACAATGAAATATTTCCTTAATAATAACAGTGATATAGTAAATATTAACTAGCGACGCGCTTCGGTTTCGCACGGGTGTAATTTAGAAAATATGTGAATGTAAGCCATGTAAATTTATTCTCGGCAACTTAGTTGCAAAATACTATAACTTTTTTTCTACTCGTACTAACATCAAAACTTAATTAGGTTTTATTATATACATAAACCTTCCATGAAAAATATCTAACTGATGGTGAAAACCGCATCAATATCCGTTGCGTGGTCGAGGAGTTGCAGATATACCTACAGTACAGACAGACAGACGCGGAAAGAGACCTAATTTTATACTATATAGAGAAGAGATAGAGATATTCTAAACTTATCGTAAGAAATTACAAATGCCCCATCGATTTAAATCGATGAAATGTTCATAATAATTTTACATTTGCAATGCCGCCAGCATTCTGGGGACCTTTCCCTCCTCTAATGCTCTTATAGTTTAAGTTTTTATGTAGTTATTTTAAGTTTTAGTATTTAGTTAGTATTTTAAGTTTTCGTTAATGTTCTGTTTTATAAGTTATGCATAATAAATTATTAAGTGATTTTAAAATTTTATAGGAGTCCATAGAAAAGCATAAAAGAAAGGACGTAGAGGGACAAGATTTCATATATTCTTTCCTGGATGAAATGTATCAAGATAAGGAAACTTTTACAGGTATGTGATATGATATGATATTACCATTTAATACATTAGTATTTAGTATAGAAAAAATAACGCTATAAGTAGTTTCAAAAATATTGCCCAAAAGAATGCTCTAATACAGGGTTTCTTGAAGTAGGGTCCATGGGGTCCATGGGGTCCATGGGTCCATGACGCGAGTGCTAGGGGTCCACATTCCCGAGGTTTATTTACTAGAATTCGTTTGAAGTATGCAGTTCTGTTATTTAAATAAACAAAACCAAAAATCAAGTAATTGTAAAGTAAGACTGTTTTCTTATTTTAAAATTCTCTTCACAAGGGGTCCGTAGTGTTGCTGAAACATTGAAAGTGGTCCGTGGCTACAAAAAGTTTAAGAACCATTGCTCTAATATCATGACTGCTCTTGTCTCAGCTCTATCAGTGAATACATTGATAGAGCTGAGGACGCCCTAATCGTCGTCATCATCAGCTCTAATTAGTCCACCGCGGACATGTAATTATGCTCTACCAAAGGTGAAACACCCCTGAGCCCGATCTGTTTTGACTGTTTGACTTTTCTTTTCTGACTATCAATGATACAATGACTTTATTGGTCTGTGAAACTAGGTAATTGTATGATAAGTACATAGTTGTCAAACAGTTGTTGCGTTCTAGCTTCTACCTAGAAATGGTATATCAATGCCAACTTCCTTACATTATATTTTGACTTGATACGCCATCATGTGTCCAAAAGTCTAACTTAATGGTTATCATGTCAGTTTTTCTGATTATTAACGTTCCACTTCTTCACTTTTATCAATGCCTTAATTTTATGTATATTTACAGAAGAACAACTTAAAACAGTTTGTCTCGATTTGCTTATTGCTGGTTCTCAAACTACGAGCAACAGTCTAGAGTTTGCTTTATTACAACTCTTGAGAAATAAGTCTATTCAAGAAAAAATGCACGAAGAAATTGATAGAGTCCTAGGAGATGAGATGCCATGTTGGGCTGACAATGCCAAGTAAGTAGTACATCATTAAATAGGCTTTAAATTTTCTATTAATACATGCAAATTTCGATCAATATTACTTAAATGAGTATGGTTCATACGAAGATATAATAATAATAAAATGAATGAAATGAATACGCAGGGGCGGCTTTATGGCGAGCCGTCGGTGAGTGGCGACACCGCGTACCCCGATTCCATTGGGCTAAATGAGACCCCGAACCCTGGCTTGCCTTATCCGGCCGCCTGGGGGTGGAAACCGCAAGAGCAAAGAACCTCAGCTCCAAGGTGGAAGTGTGAAAGAACATAACGCTACGTGTAGCGTTTAGTGAAATTGCAGCACACATCTCGACACCCAATAAGCCACCCACGCCAATGTGAACGACATTTCCTCCGGTGCAGACATTATGGGGCCCATTTAGTGGGTGGCAAGTCATCACCTGCCTAAACGTATTTTGAGATGAGACAGGATAAGGCAGGTGTCGTTTCTCATCCTTTTGATCTGTTATCCCATCCACAAGTTGTTCACCCAATAGCCCAGTTTATTTATAACACCATAGCATCAATAGTTAATTTACCAATATCACCCCAATCGACATTGTTTAATTTATTTTTAACACAAAAATACCTTTCATTGATGGCTTTGGCCCCATTGATGCCGTATAAGGACTGGGCTAGACCCGAGAACCCTATGAAACGATAACAAATAATTTACTCGTAGCCATTCTCGTCATGAAAACAACCCTGATATCGCGTAATAAAAAGCAGCAGTTTCATATACATGGGTCATTTTGACGAGATTACTCGTAGAGTTTACTCGTTAAACTAAAATGTACTTGTGTCGGTGATTTTCTGGCTTTTCCGTTGGTTTCATTGTAAAAGTTGTTCATGATGTCTAAAATGACCCCCTCATTGCTTAGCATAGCAGTTCTGTCCCCAGTTTTATGTGTCGTAACATGTCTTGTATAATCTTCCAGATTAGTCTATACAGCAGCCTTTTTACTAGAACTACAACGATATCATACCGTAACACCTCTGGCTGGTCCAAGGCGCGTGCTTGAAGATACTGTTATAGATGGGTATTTAATACCTAAAGAGACGACTGTGCTTATATCCGTTGGAGATATACACTTCGACCCTAAACTGTGGCCCGAACCGCACGTGTTTAACCCTGAAAGATTTATAGATGAGCGTGGAATGCTGAAAAATGTACATCACATGTATTTCTTCGGATTAGGTGGGTACAAACATTTATATATTTTATCTTAGTTATTTTAGGCTATTCCTATTGAATGATGCTATCCTTCATGATTATTTTTAGTGTTATCTCTTATATCATAGGGTAGACGGGGAATTATGGTGCAGTACCTCCAAACTCAGGTGGTAATTCACCTGGCGCAAACCTCCTAGGTATACTTGAAGTACTTACTATATCTACTTGATTCACCCCCCATTTAGAATTGAGTCTACCACCCCCCCCCCCCCCCCGTGACACTACTGACATTAATTATTTTCCCGGTGGTGAAAAATTTATACTGCGAATGATAACATATATTATTTACTAGCTAATGCCCGCGACTTCGTACGCGTAGCGCAAAGTAATTAGTGGGTGGACGATTAGACTGACATATCCAAATATAAATGTTACACTAACGAACACGAACGGAACTTTAAATAGGCACAAATCCATCGGATTATTTATACTGAATATTTTATAGATAATACCTACACATATGACATGATTGTAGATTTATTACTCTCCATTTGAATGCGGATTGTCATACTATCGTCATAGTATGATTTTAGTCTAGTTTTAATCTGACTCGATACAGGTATCCCGACATGTCCATAGTTTCAAATATATTTCAATCAAATAATATATTACTTTCACTGGTTAAATACGTTGGAAGTGTGGAGCCATGGAGCCAATAAGGAAAAAAAATTGGTATAAGTCAAGCGAAATGTCATGCATGACAAACGTTATTATTGAATTATTAGTAAATAGTAAGTAGGAAGCATGGAGCGGTATCTATAATTAATCGCTGTTATTTAACATTACTCCGCGTAAAGACTGCCAATCAATGATGTCTAAATAATTTTTGCCCGCCTTCTGCGCCTCGACCCTTCCAACAACTAAACCGCTTTCGTTCACCACCATAACATCCAAAATAGCTGCTAATCATAGATCAGTAACAGATTAGATGCCGCGAGTTCACCTACTTTGCGTGTCTGTTATTGGTCTTAAGTTTGATCCTGGCAAAAATATGTATTCATTTTAATCTCCGTCGACTTGGTGTATTAGCACGTCAGAAGTCAATACAAAAATAAACGTACTTTAAATTACGCCATAATAAACTGTAAAACCTCTTCAAAAGCAGTTAGCTGTCCTGAACATAACAAACACAAAAAAAAAACTATTTGGTGCAGTCTATCGGAAGTTATGCGGGTACATACATTTCGGCGATTCGTTTTTATTTCATCATCATCATCAGCCAGAAGACGTCCACTGCTGAACATAGCCCTCCCCCTTTAACCTCCACACTGAACGACATCCTGCCATCTGCATCCACTGGATGCCCGCGACTCTCACAATGTCGTCGGTCCATCTAGTGGGAGGCCTACCTACGCTGCGTCTTCCGGTTCGCGGTCTCCACTCAAGAACCTTACCTACTTCCCCATCGGTTAACAGTTCTTCGAGCGATGTGGCCTGCCCATTGCCACTTCAACTTGCAGATTTTAATAGCTATGTCGGTGACTCTGGTTCTTTGGCGAATATCTATATTTTTATTTACATATAGATTATATGGCAACAGCCGCTTCAGTCTTCCTACCTACCATGTCTGCGAGTAGAAGTCTGTCATTACGACAACATTACTATAAAATAAGCTAGATGGCGTTATAAATAATTATTAAAAAAAATTTTTTTTTACTATTTATTATCATAAATCAATATAGCCTATGTTTCAATCAGGTATTTTATAAGCATATTCATGGAAACTGCTTTGAAATCCTTCTAGTAGTTTAAAAGATGTGCGCGGACAAACAAACAAACTGACAGCCGTCAGATTTGTAGTTCCATAGTTTGAAAATAGATTGCGTACTAAAACGATGTTTTGCGAAAAAATTGTAAATTTGCTTAAACTTTACGAATAATATTATTAAAAACGTAATAAGGTATTCAATAATTCCTAAAATAATGAGTGTAAATGGATCGTAGTTTCACAAATATGAAAAGTGCGTCTATTATAGGTAAATACGACACTTTACCTGAATCACGCAAACGGGATTTTTTTTGCAAGTTAAACCGATATCCGGTATTGCTTCTACTTAGTTAGAAGTCATGTGTGAACGTATTTGATCTACACATTTATAATATGGTAGGGATTTGTAAATACGTACATACTTATGTTGATAGGTACATATTAATTTTTATGTTGAGTTGTTTTTTACAAGGCATATGCGAATTTTCGATATATTTTGAGTAATAGCAAAGCTTGCCTCTCTCTCTGTGTATGTGGGGGGAGGGGGTGGGGTATGTGTGTTCCATGGCATCCAACCTAATAAATAGAGCTAAATGAGTGATACACTATTAATTTATGTATTTCATTCGTGTTTTTGTCACCAGGTCGCAGGCGATGTCCAGGAGAATCTTTAGCGAAATCATTCGTATTTCTAATGTTGGTCGGCATTATGCAAAAGTACAAGATCGAATGCTCAAACGGGGTGCTGCCCTCTTGCGAACCCATTCTAGGGCTGATTGCTTCGCCCAGACCTTTTATAGCAGATTTTGTCCTAAGAAAATAGACACAAATAGCCATTCCGAATGTTTTCATGTACTTACCGACTTGAATAAACGATAGGTAAATATCAAAATTATGATGTTTTTTTTGCTCGATGTTTTAAGTTGTACTAGTTTACGCGGAAAGGATGTGTTAAGCAGGAGTCCTTTCAACCCTCTTTTGACCCCCTTACTTCATGTCGGGCCATTCGCAAAATCCTTTCTTAGCGGATTTCTACACTCCAATAAGGAATCTACCCGCCAGTTTCTTAAATAGATAGATAGATAAAAACTCTTTATAGTGTACCTACACCAGATATTTTTTGGAATTATTTGCAAGTTGAAGTGGCAATGGGCAGGCCACATCGCTCGAAGAACAGCTGAGTCTGATGGGAAAGAAAGGTTCTTGAGTAGAGACCACGAACTGGAAGATGCAGCGTAGGTAGGCCTCCCACTAGATGGACCGACAACATTGTGAGAGTCGCGGGCATTCATTGGCTGCTGATGGCAGGATGTCGTTCAGCGTGGAGGTTAAAAGGGGAGGCCTATGTTCAGCAGTGGATGTCTTCTGGCTGATGATGATGGTGACACCAGAAATAAAAATTACAGACACGGATTTAAATGAAATATGCCCTGGTGGTAGCTCATACCTTGTAATAACATACAAGATACCGGAGGGTAGTAATAGGATTTGAATGAAATATGCCCTCGTGGTAGCTTATACCTTGTAATAACATAGGGTAATAATAGTATTTGAATGAAATATGCCCTGGTGGTAGCTCATACCTTGTAATAACATACAAGATACCGGAGGGTAATACATGTAATAATAGGATTTGAATGAAATATGCCCTCGTGGTAGCTTATACCTTGTAATAACTTAGGGTAATAATAGTATTTGAATGAAATATGCCCTGGTGGTAGCTCATACCTTGTAATAACATACAAGATACCGGAGGGTAATACATGTAATAATAGGATTTGAATGAAATATGCTCTGGTGGTAGCTCATACCTTGTAATAACATACAAGATACCGGAGGGTAATACATGTAATAATAGGATTTGAATGAAATATGCTCTGGTGGTAGCTCATACCTTGTAATAACATACAAGATACCGGAGGGTAATACGTGTAATAATAGGATTTGAATGAAATATGCTCTGGTGGTAGCTCATACCTTGTAATAACATACAAGATACCGGAGGGTAATACGTGTAATAATAGGATTTGAATGAAATATGCCCTCGTGGTAGCTTATACCTTGTAGACAGAAGCAAAGAGAATGTAACGCTACGGTAAGAGAGAAGTAGAATAATCTACTTAGATAGCTACCTACCTACCTAAATATATTAATTCAATCCTCAGAAAATAAATAAAACACATTTGGTAGGTATAATAGGTAGGTACTGCGTGTAACAAAAATGTTGTAAATTTAGATTGGTACTTATTCTAAGGTTGTAAACTATACTTAGTAGAATAAAAATAGAATTCTCACATTACATTTAATTGAATTCTTAATTATATTTAACTGAGTAGGTAGGTAGGTACATGCTATGTTATACGTCATACTTAACTAATACAAAAGAGCCGGTTCCCATCTCCCAGGCTAGCGATTCTGAGGGGCTATTACAACGTCATAAACATTCTTGTAATTAACTTACATTAAGCTTTGTCTCGCTCTCTCGGCTAATAAGAGAGCAAAACAAAATTCAATGTAAAGTTATTAGATATAGGTAGGTACTATGAATGTATTTTATGTTGTGGTAGTTGTGTGGTAGTCTGGTAGCAGTGGTAGCCCACATTGACATAATTATGTGTATTAGTATTTAATACACATATGACATTGGTTACATTTTCCGACCATTAGCTGACCGCTAACGGCGCGCAGGCGCAGCTATCGCACTCGCGAATTTCAAAGTTTTTGAAGTTTTTGTAGGTAATTATCAATAACTGGCCAAGAGCGTGTCGGGACACCACGCATATGGAAAATTCACCGGCATGGTTGTATTAAAGGTACGTATGACACGTACGTTTTTTTTTTGCTGACGAAGCTGAAGATAAAAGAAGGTAGTGTAGCGTCGACCAAAGCCGAGGTATTTAAAGGAAATCGAGAGGTTCTATGGACAGTTATAAACTTCGGTTGCTAAACCTGTCAGCAGCTCGGCCAGAGACCCAAGAGCCAAAATGACCGGGTGACGATGGAATCACATCAGAGCATCTGAAAACGGGTGGAACACCGGTACTCAAAGTCCTTCAGAAGCTCTTTAATTCCGTCTTACACGAAGGCATAACGCCAGAAGCGTGGAACAGAGGCGTGGTGGTGCTGTTCTTTAAGAAAGGTGACAACACCTTGCTTAAAAATTATAGACCCATCTCGCTTCTGAGCCATGTTTATAAGCTGATTTCGAGGGTCATCACGAATTGTCTCGATCGCAGGTTTGATGACTTCCAGCCTACCGAACAAGCGGTTTCCGAAAAAACTATAGTACCATAGACCACATTCACACGCTACGGCAAGTTATACAGAAGACCGAAGAGTATAACTTGCCACCATGTTTGGCGTTTGTGGACTATGAGAAAGCTTTTGATTCGATCGAGATATGGGTGATGCTAGAATCTCTCCAGCGATGCCGTATTGACTATCGGTATGTCGAAGTGTTGAAGTGTTTGTACAATAACGCCACCATGTCGTTCCTAGTACAGGAGCAGAGTTCGAAGGCAATTCCACTGCGAAGAGGAGTAAGACAGGGAGACGTAATCTCTCTGAAACTGTTTACTGCCGCAATGGAAGACGCCTTCATGCTCCTGGAATGGCAAGGACTAGGCATCAATATTAACGGCGAGTACAACACTCACCTTCGTTTTGCTGACTATATTATGGTCATGCCAGAATTGATGGAAGATCTCAGCAAGATGCTCAAAGGCCTCAATCGAGTCTCCCAACAGGTGGGCCTTAGGATGAACATAGACAAGATGATAACGTCATGTCAAATATCCATGTTGTGCCCACCCTGTGTGCCCACCCCAGTATCAGTTGGGAACTCAGTTCTAGAAGTTGTTGACGCGTACGTCTACCTAAGACAAACAGTCCAACTAGGTAGGTACAACTTCAAGAAAGAGGTCAATCGACGAATCCAACTCGGCTGGGCAGCGTTCGGTAAACTTCGCAACGTCTTCTCGTCCAACCAAAATACCACAGTGCCTTAAGACGAAGGTCTTCAACCAGTGTGTGTTGTCAGTGATGACATACGGAACTGAAACGTGGTCTCTCACTATGGGCATCATTAGCAAGCTCAAAGTCGCACAACGAGATATGGAGAGGGCTATGCTAGGGGTTTATCTACGAGATCGAATCAGAAATGAGGAAATCCGTAGACGAACTAAAGTCACCGACATAGCCCACCGGATTAGCATGTTGAAGTGGCAGTGGGTAGGGCACATAGCACGCAGAACAGATGGCCGATGGGGCCGAAAGGTTCTCGAGTGGAGCCGCGGACCGGTAAGCGCAGCGTAGGACGTCCACCCACAAGATGAACAGACGACCTAAAAGAGACCGCAGGAAAATGCTGGATGCAGGCCGCTTCCAACCGGTCCCTTTGGAATAGATGGGGGGAGGCCTATGTTCAGCAGTGGACGTCCTACGGCTGAAATGATGAAAGTCTGCACCACTTTACTAGGGCATGACTCATAATGGACCGTGACTTGCTTTGCTTGACTCTGTAAGTAACTATGACTTGTTTGATGTTATTTAATACAGTAATCCTCATTATTATTCCGACTGAAGGACTATGTATCCATGGTCACGAAATAAAATAAACAATAAATTCAATAGTCATAACTGTTATGTCACTGTCAAAATTGCGAGTGAAGTGGTGGCCGAATATTTTTGACGAGTACGACGACGACAAATAGACAAATAGTTTTTTGGACCTTGTTTCCGTTGTTTGCATTCCGTAGTTTTCCTAAAAACATTAAAAAAAATACATTACAGAGGATGCGCCTCTATTTCCAGTACATAATTGTTCGATAGATTTTATTTAGTTTGATATTGAAAAATGTTCCGTATTCTCCAGGCATTGTTATATCTTCTGCTGGCTGCTACCGTGTCCTGCAGGATTCATAAATTGCATCTTGTGGTAAGAGCTGCTTGTTTGTTCTAACCAGTGATATCGTGCTGATATATCGACTAGTTAATTTATGCTTTTAAAGTGTCACCTTATTAACGTGTCCGTATTTTGTAACTTATAATGCAAAACAAATTACTTACGTTTTACAACACAAGTTTAATCACGTATACGTAGGTCGGTATCTGTTTTGCACTGTCCAAAAATCCTCACGTACCTACATTGGGCTGCCATATGCTTAAATTCTTCCACTATCAAGTGTGTTGTAACAGATTGTTGTAAAGCATGTACAAAAATACCTATGTGGCAGTATTAAGTAATATTACAAAGTTGAAGGTCAAAAATTAATTAATAGTTTTTTTTAAGTACTCTATAAAAGGCAGATTCTTCACTATCACTACATAGTATAAAACAAAGTCGCTGTCTGTCCATCCCTATGTATGCTTAAATCTTTAAAACTACACAACGGGATTTTGAAGCGCACACCCGCGATCTCCCCTCCAGCACTGACCGTCCTGACTGGTTACTTTGAACCTGCAGAACTGACTAAAGGTTCTGAATGTGTAGATGTTCATCTTAAACACTTGACATTTAAAAAACCTGTTAAATAAACACTTATTTCTCGCACTTGCACTTAACAAAGTGTAAATCAGGCATAACAAGCTTGAGCCAAAGTTTGCTTTTAAACCGACTTCCAAAAAGGAGCAGCTTATCAATTCGACTGTTTTTTTCAAATTATGTTTATTATCTCAGAACTTTTGACTGGGTGAACCGATTTTGATGATAATTTTTTTATTTGAAAGCTGGTGCATCCCATTTGGTCCCATTTTAATTTTGTCTAGTTCTGATTAAGTCGGTTTTTTATATTGATAATTATTAAGCATGTTATTGGGTTGGTGAGTTATGATATGATGAAATAATGTTTTGTAAAAATAACTGCACCAGATAATCCGTGAAGCGTGGTCATAAGACACAGAATAGTTGTAGGGTATCTTCAGAACAGAGTACTGGTTGCACTGGTATAGGAGATTGACAGGAATGAGGAGATTGAACTCGTAATGGTAATGGGCTGGGCATGAAATGTGAACACAACTGGCGAGGGACTAGAGTAGAGTCGATTTCAGGGTAGATTTAGAACTGGAGCGGAAAGGGTGTGACTGAGTAGAAAACGCAATAGATGCAGGACTAGACCAGAAAGAACGGGACTTCTGCGTCGTCTCTACAAGTCTTACGTGAATGATACATAAAAAACGGTTCATCATACTGAATTATGATTTACATTGTGAAACAAGACAAAAGTAGAGTGGATTATGGGATAAATTTAGGTTATTTTTTTTATTGCGACTAAGTCCGCGTTCGTGCGATTGGAGCAGAATGAGTGGGAAAAGAGTAGAGTAAATTGTGGGACTGATGTGGTATAAACTGGAGAAAGCTGGACAGGAGAAGATTTGGCTTAAGGTGATAAGTTTCATGTTTTGCGGGAAATTCAAATTTCAAACAGTTTTTTTGTCCTTGTAGCTAGGCCAGGTAATTAATGTGAAATGACACAGTGTTTGCGAAAATTGTTGGTTGCTCTTTACATTATCATGTACACCTATTTATCTTTAATGTACATTATTACTTACATTTGTCAATAAACTGTTTGAAACAGCAAAAATTTGTTTATTGATAAATGTATTTAATAATCTACATTAAATATAAATAGCTTTACGTGAGTTTGTAAAGAATGATAATAAATTTTCGCAAACATCGTGATCGTTTACAATAATTACCCGGCCTAGCTACAAGAATAAAAAAACTGTTTCAAATTTGAATTTCCCGCCAAACATGAAACGAACCACCTTAACACTAAGTTGTTATCTTCACTAGGCTATCAAAATCGTGAAGGCAAGTCTTAGGTGAAACAAATTTATACTGGAGATTTTTGAATTAGTTTGTGCATTATTTATTTGTTTCTGTTACAGGATGATGAAAGGCGTTACGTAGATCTCACTACATTCGGCTTCTTCAAAGGCGGTATCCTTGATGTGAAGTTGGTGAACTTCAGGATGCCTCAAGGCCCTGTCTTTGGAGAGGTAATAGTACATTTACTTATGTAGCTCTACATTCTTTCTTCCTAGATAAGATCATGTAGTAGTATCAGTATCAGTAATTACAGTTTTTTTTTGGTATGCGAGAAAAGTTCGTTGCCGGAGCTATTGCCTACTGTCATTTGCCAAATTTATTGGTAATGTCAAATAAAAAAATACAATAAACAAAATAAAATTATGACCATAATTATTGCTCTAACATACTTATTACATAGGTACTATACATGGTCAGAAATTCATCAATTACTGTCATGTTATATCCTGCATTTGTCAAAAGTTATAAACAAGCCATGGAGACAGTTAACCATTGATGGACTCGCATTATATAGTCACTTTATTTATATTGCTTACTCCGCTGGCGCAGTGTGGTCATAGCCTCTGACACAAGAGAATGCTATTGGACCTGTCTCGCGCTGTCTATTGCCAGTCGGCTAGAGTCAGGAATTATTTTTATCTATTAGAATCATCTACAATGACAATGTACTAGCTCCTAAACATATCTCATGTATCAATCCACTTCCAGTACGGGTTCACCCTGGACCGAACAGTGAACAACGCCATCAGTCCATACATGGTTCAAGGCAATACAGATTCCTGCTATTTCAAGGAGAGTGTTCTCACTACGCAGCATCCTGCCATCGTGTTCCTCAACATGGACTTTAATCAGTTAAGGTACGAAGCAATGACTATTGGGGTGGTTCATTAATGACCCCAAAGTGGATCTTGACCACCTACAACAAGACATTGTTGCTTGCACTGCTGTGTGACCCTATGTTAATTGGGCATCTAGAGATCTATCTCAATGGCAATAGTGTAATCATGTGGATCATATGGCCAGTACGGCTCTGTTGGTAGTGTGTCTGCCATCTGCACTCTACACCGAAACCTCTAGGTTTCGGTTTTCATTCTCGCCCGGGCATAGTCTTTTTTTATGTATGTTAAACAATTCCTCAGTCAACTGTTGTAAGATTAAAAAAATACTTTTATTCGGTAGGGTATACTTCCAATTTGGTCCCATTGTCACCAAGTTAAGATCTGATAATGGGATCCCACGGAAATCGAGGGCATCCCTCAAATTTTATAGGCATTTGTTACGTTTTTCATATATTTTGAAGTTGCTTTTTAATGTAATCCACTTGTTTATGCATATACTGTCAGTATTTGAATAACTTCTAGTATCATTTACAACAGGACTTCTATTCGATCAATGCACAAGTATTAAACTGTTGGCGTGTTGGTTGAGGCCATTATCCTCGTACGACAATTATTAGCTCATGTTAGAGGCCAGTCATTTAGTACATACAAAGCAATTTAACAGAATATTGACTTCCGGAGCACATGTCAACAAAATCTAAGGTTTTTCTAACCAACAAAACCATAAAGAATTGTACACCTAATCTAACTAAAACTCCAAAGATACTTTTCTAATACAATCTAGTCCCTCAATAATAAGAAAAAAGTCAGTAAAATAAAATGTATATGAAGTTAGTGGTGAATGCTCATCCACTTTTTTGTTTCAGGTTAAATGTGACTTGTAAAGCTCCAGTACTGCACCTGTATGAAAATAGATCAAACATAATAAATCGTAAGTTGTTACTTTACTACCTGACAATTACTAGTTAATTTGTTTGTAAATTTATGTATGTTTATCCTGCGTACAGCCTCACGGCTAAATGATGTGTTACAAGCATCGAAATACAATACCTATCTATAGAGTCACAATCGTGTCAAAAAAACGACCGAACTAAAACTCGGCGCATGCTACACATTGCGCAGACTTTTTGGTTAGTTGTAAAGCAACCGCGATCCGACTACAACGCTGTGAGATGCCAGTCCCACGATGCCCTGTCGGATAAGCGACGTTGAACACTGTGCAACCGATATAATGTCTAAATTGAAGTAACTGTGGCATTGTGAACTATATAATTGATGTCTAGCTATGTACAACGACGCTTGGATGTTTTTTGACTGTTTTCATTTAGAGATTGTGACTCTTTAGGCATTGTATAGTTGCAAGAGTGCCTTTTAGTACTTCAACCAAATAGTAATACAGTAGAACCTCGATAAGTTGAAAACCTCCATATCTCGAAAAAATGTTTTGTTCCCTTCCCTTCAAACACCAAAACCACCATTACTCGAAATCTCAACCCTCTATAAGTCGAAATAATCAGTGAGTCCCTCCAAGCCATTTTAGAACATATTTTCCCTCCATAACTCGAAAAATTTAATTTTACCTCTGTATCTCAAACATTGCAATGTTTTATTTTATAACCTTTACATCTTGATTATTTGAGACTTTTAAGACCTTTAAGAATTCTCCGACAGAAATTCACCATTGTCTCTTAGAAAGCAATTTAGGAATATACAATGAATAGAATTACCACGAATTTATGACTCACGTTAACACATGCTTGCTTGCTTGGTGTCAGGTGTTTAATTTTATGATTTTTTATTTCTTTTGAACTTTAGAGAAGCAAGTCATTTGTTGTCGAGTGAAATATTGTCAGAAGCCAGTTTATTGTTTCGTTAATGCTATATTTTTTATTTTTAGGATGTTTTGAAATTATGTTGATTTATAATAAATAAAATATGTGTTTAAATCAATATTTATAAGAATTAATCTCAACCTCTTTATGTCGAATCAAAATCCGCCTAAGTCGAAATTCTCTATAAGTCGAAAACTCTACAACTCGAATTTATTGGCGTCTCCCTTGATGTTTGACTTATAGAGGTTCTACTGTATTAAATTGATTGTTTTGCCCTTGTATTTCAGATGTCCTGGAGGGCAGTAACCAATGCGTGTACCCCGTTCTTCCGATCACGAAAAAAACACACAATGGGTTCGATTACTACAACACTAGTGTAAGTAAAGAATTGAAGTTTAACACCCCCGGGTGTTAAACTTCAACTTATGTCCTAAAACTGCGACCAGAACCACCGGAGGATGGGCAGCAGTGTCCTATTAGTACACGGTGAACGTACTGCGATCCACAAGCCGCCTGCCAAGCGTGAGGATTATGGCAACACCCCTTTAAGAGGGAGGCCTTTGTTCAGCAGTGGACATTGATGGCTGATAATGTGATGTGAAGTTTAACACTTGTTGGATTTTATGGTTAACATTTTATGTACATTTAAAACAAAAAATTGCCAAATCAGTCCAGCCGTTCTCAAGTGATGCGGTTATCAACAGTACTACATTTTTATTATTAATTTATTATTTATTTATTATTATTATTTATTTATTTATTAATTTAATTAAAATGGTTACATCAATTAAATCAAAATCAAATTAAATAATAAGAATTTCAATAAAATATTAAATAATTACAATAAAATTATCTAGTCATGCGTTAATTTACAATAATAATAATTACGAACTAAATATTAAATTAAACTAAATCATACAATATTCTTAAAGTAGTAAGTAGTTCTTGGTATATTACTAGTGACCCGCCCCTGCTTCGCACGGGTATAAGTTTTATTATATTATTCTAGAATGATATAACATTCTGATTATGGTTTAGGAGATGTGCGTGCACAAACAAACACAAAGATTATAAAAACTGCCTTAACATGTTCAGCTGCTTATTTTAAGACGCCCTGTAGGTTTTTTTTATCTCTACATTTTAATTTATATGTATAGGTTTTTTTTTTATCGATTTCCAAAAATGACGAGGTACTCAATTCGACTGTTTTTTTTAAAATGTTTGTTACCTCATAACTTCCGACTGGGTGAACCGATTTTGATAATTCTTTCTTTATTTGGAAGCTGGTGCTTCCCGTGTAGTCCGATTTCAATTTGGTCCAGTTCTGCCATTTTAATGAGGTCGGTTTTTTATATTGATAATAATTTATAGGGCAAGTGCCTTTACTAACTAAACAAAATAAAATCTAACTCTAACACTACAAAAAATAGTTAGACTGTCCATAGACCGTTGAAGGTCTAAAGACAATCCAAATGCTCAAGCCCACTATCAGTTGGCAGCGTACCCAGCATGTGTTTTTATTTATTATAATTATATTTATAGATAGAAGATGTGAAAGTAACAATTTGTTTGTTACCTTTTCACGAATAAATGGTTGCAGTGTTCTGGAAAATTGGAGATAAAGTCACAGACTCACGGAGTGTAACTCTATGCAATGAGCGTTTAAACCAGAATTGCCTAGTGGTCAGCTGGAGGTCCCAAGCTCGTACATTATATTTGAATGTTAAATTAAAACGTCACCCTTAGTATAAGATTTGATAGTTTTTGAAAACTTTTTTCGTTTTCGTATTGTTCCATACATTTTAGTAAAGCGCCTCCAGCGGAAACGCGGAGGAACTAAAATCGGTAGTAATCAACAGTATAGATTGCTTCACTCAAATACGAAAAAATATTTCGAATAGCTTTCAGCCTAGCAATTTATGGAACAAAACGAAAAGGAAAAAAGTTTTCGAAAAATATCAAATCTTGTACTAAGGGTATGTTCTGGGTGTTATGTGTATCATGCTAGGAGCATGGAGCTATGTGTGTGATACATTACTTTTACACAACTGCTTAAAATAGCTGTGTTCTATTTTTAGGGACCTTGTATATGCGTTTCTTAATCACTCTGTAACTCGTGAATGATTTTTAAATGAGACAACTATGACCTTATTTAAATACACTTGTCCATTTAATGTATGGTGCATAAATTATACCATACAAAAAAAAACACATCAGTCACAGGACTGCACGTCAGAAGTAAAAACTTAAGTAGTAATTCACCTATTCTACAAGAGATGGCGCTGTTTTAAAATACGACTGCACGTCAGAAGTAAAAACTTAAGTAGTAATTCACCTATTCTACAAGAGATGGCGCTGTTTTAAAATACACGGTACAGAGTGACAATGTCGCGAGTTCCATGAGTTTTGTTGACGTAAAGCGTGCTCAACGCGCCTAAAGATGTTTTCACTTCAAAAACATCAATCTGATCTGATCACATTGGTGACATGGTTCGATAAAAAAATTGTGAGTTAAGTAATAATTTGTGCATTTTTATATTTTTTTGTTACGCATCTTATATTATTTGTACTTTTTCAGTTTGCGTTATATGTGGGCACGAAACAAGAGCAAGGGCTGTACAACTTGTATTTCAACAACTGCCCGCGAGGCGGCCAGGGCTCCGGGCCCGCTGTCAACATGCTTGTGAGTACTGATATTCGTTTAAATTAATATACTCGGAACATTTATTATTTTTAACCGACTTCCAAAAAGGAGGTTTATTTACTCAGCATATTGATATACTTACCTAACTCTAGAATTCACGCGGAATATATTTTTCTATCTCTTTTAAACCTTTTATCCAAAATATATATCTAGCCAAACTTGAGAGGTTTATTGGTAGATTGAAGAGTTCCGCTGCCTACTTTCCGGCTCCATCATCAGTTGGTGGTACCACATTATAGTACTGTCATCCGAATTACATTATAGGTGCAAAGTTTCAAATCTAAATGACAATAAGAAGTACCTGGGTTATATATTATTTGTTTACATAGTTACTAGTGAATATAAACGCCTTAAAATTACATCAACGCACGCTTTTTACAAGCTTTTTAACCGACTTCCAAAAAGGAGGAGGTTATCAATACGACTGTTTTTTTATGTTTGTTACCTCAGAACTTTCGACTGGATGAACTGATTTTGATGATTCTTTTTTTATTTGAAAGCTGGTGCTTCCAATTTGGTCCAGTTCTTTTTTTTACAATATAACAAAAAGTCATTTCCACGTCAAAAATATTATAAGAGACATCTATCGGAACAACGCAGTACTAAATCAGGCATGCGCTCTCTAAAACAGAATAAAACAGATAGATGGCGCTTTCTGTCATTTTTATGAAGTCGGTTTTATATATTGATAATTATTATTGTACTTCAATTACTTCAAATACTATTACAAGTTGCTTGCCTCACATCTCGCAATTAGTCAATTTATCTATTTTTTCTGTCAAATCCATTCACTATTGTACTTTGTCTCATTTAATTAATATGAAAAATAAAAGTCAGACATATATAATATCAATACTTTTTAATTGACATCGGATCCGCTGTATTCTCCCCAGATTTTCTTCCATAGGCATAGTCCTGTGGTCCCGCGTGGTCCTATTTCAATTTGGTCCAGTTATGTCATTTTTATGAAGTTGGTTTTTTATATTGATAATTTTTATGTGTGGGTTGTTTCCAATTTATGCCAGCCACTTTTTTAATTTCATCTTTCCATCCTACTTGCTGTCTTCCTTTATTTCGTTTCAAATAAATTATGAATAGATAAATGTATTTAGGTAAACTCCTGACACGTCTTTTTTTAAATTTTGCCCTAGTCCCAACATCGGTGTGTTTGTAAAACAATGGTTACATAGATGAATTTTACCCTGACGATATACCCGTAATTGACATGTCATGTTTGATTTGTTACACAAAATTATAACTATATTTTCAGGTTGAAATCTACGAGACAAATGCTGACCACAATTTCCTATCTGCTGGTGATATGCCCCTACCTACGTTCTACGCTATGGCGTCTTTTACATTCTTCTTCTGCGCCGTGTTTTGGACGTACATTCTGCGCACGAGCAAGCAGCCTGTCTACCGGATACATATAATAATGTGTATTCTGGTGTACCTCAAGGCATTATCGCTCGCCTTCCACGGGATCAACTATCACTTCATACAAACGCGGGGAGAACATGTCACCGCATGGGCGATATTGTACTACATCACGCATTTGTAAGTTAATCTACACACATATTTCTAAAAAAATATTTTATGGAAATACTTGACGATCTTTTATAAAGTGACCAGAAGAAAATACACATTTGAAAAATCAAGATTTTTGCAATTTGGTCTTGGATCGTCCTGTATCTACACCACACTAATATTAGAAATGCAAGATTCTCTTGAAAAAGAAGTACTTGAAAGATTAGGTAGTACATTTGGTAGGTATATTTCTTATGAAAGAAAGAAAATCAATTTTATTCGACATTAATTCCAACACCTTATATCTAAAGAATACAAATTGTCGAATGGGTTCATCTTGGCATTAATGCTGAAAGTCAAAGACTAACCGGTTTTCAGATGATTCTTATGGTGTCCGCAAAAAAGTATAAATAAATATCTGGGACATTTTTGCACACACGGTCATCTGACCCTAAACTAAGCATAGCTTGTAATATGGCTGCCAGAGACTGATATATATTTTAATACTTAAATAGATATTATCGGATTCATTATCATCAGCCAGAAGACGTCCACTGCTGAACATAGGCCTCCCCCTTTAACCTCCACACTGAACGACATCCTGCCATCTGCATCCACTGGATGCCCGCGACTCTCACAATGTCGTCGGTCCATCTAGTGGGAGGCCTACCTACGCTGCGTCTTCCGGTTCGCGTTCTCCACTCAAGAACCTTTCTTCCCCATCGGTTATCAGTTCTTCGAGCGATGTGGCCTGCCCATTACTACTTCAACTTGCAGATTTTAATAGCTGAGTCGGAAGAGTCGGATTAAAGGGGTCAAATATAGGTCGAAAGTTCATATGTAAGTACGCGTACGAAATCGCGGGCAACAGCTGGTTATCTTTAAGAAAAGCGTTGGTTTCCAGGTTAAAAGGCGCAGTGTTATTCGTGACGATAGTGCTGGTCGGTACCGGCTGGAACTTCATAAAGCACATCCTCTCAGATCGGGACAAGAAACTTTTCATGGTCGTCATCCCTCTGCAGGTCAGTGAAGCTTGGATTTGATAGCGGTGCCGCTATATAGGGTTGGACTCTCTTGACATCAGCAGGCCTAGCACGGGTGGTACAAAAACTTTCCGCGGGGAGAAAGCATGGATTGTTTATCTACGGGAGATAAACAGCGGTAGTAGTTTCCGACGTCATTGTAAAATAACGTATCAGTCTTCAGTAGTTTTTTTCAATTCATCAATACGTTCAAGGAACCTCGTTCTGCCGCCGCTGTGATTATCTTTATTACCTGTCTCTCACTTTAGAAAGGTCAAACAGAGACTAAGTCGATTTAATCTCGACTGCGCCAGAATAGAGGCCCTGTTTGCAGTGCGACCTAATAGTTATTTCTCCTGTCAAGTAGTTAAAAAACAGGGAAGACATTTTGTCCACGGTCCATGCTAGGCCTGCGGGCGAGATCCGGTCAAATGCTAGCCTATTGCTAAAAATAATAAAAAGTGTTTGTGTTTTTAGGTTTCCGTACCCAAAGGGTAAAAACGGGACCCTATTACTGAGCATACGCTGTCTGTCTGTCCGTCCGTCCTACCTTTAAACGGCAGATTACCTACAAAATAAAATAAAGGCAAAAAGTAAAAACTAAACCAGAACCCCATACAACAAACATACTTTTTAGAGTATTTTTGTATTTGCTCTTATGTAAAAACGGTAATACGTACAAGCGACAAACTTGGCATGATTATAGTACACACTCTAAAGTTTATACTTTAGATGTGTGCAATAAAAACAACCTCTTACCTTAAACACATACACCTTCTTCGTCCGCCGTGAGTAACAAAAGAACATAATGTCAGTAGTTAAAGTGAATCTGACCTAGAGATGAGCGAACTCGGGTTAAATCCATACCGAGTTAACTCTAGTAGAAATATGAGTTACTCGAGTTAGCCAACTCGAGTTGACTGGACGAAGAAATCTACTAGTCTGCCTGGTTTGAGAATCCATTTGTATTGCAAAGATATGTGTTCGAGATAACTCGAGTTGCAAGCTCTAACTAAAAAAAACTCGAAATAACCTGAACTCGAGTTGAACTCCAGACTGGGGCTTTACGCCCAACTCTAAACGCGGCCCCGGATAGGTGCAGTTTGCGAAATCACGCGAACGCGAACCTTAACGCGCCGAGATACGGTTTGCGGTCGCGTTATTTTGCAAACTGCACCTATTTGGGCCCGCGCTTAGAAATAGGCGTAAGGCTCCTGGTGACCTCATGGTTTGTCCATTCCAGGTACTAGCCAATGTGGCAGAGATAATACTGGCAGAGAGCGAGGAGGGCGCGGCCGAGTACAACGCGTGGCGTGATATCTTCGTACTAGTCGAGCTGATGTGCTGCGGCGCCATCTTATTCCCTGTTGTGTGGTATGAACAAGTCTTTTTTTTTTACTTTGGACTAGGCTACCGTTTAACCGCGATCTCGCCTGATGGAATGCGACGATGCGGCCGAAGATGGAAAACGTTTGCCTAGAAGAAACCGATTCACTCGTGGTTTGAAGACACTTAGATTGTAACTATCGCGGAACACCCATTCAGGCAGCGCATTCCACAGACTAGCAGTTCTAACAATAAAGGTATCAACCATAAAGCGGTGTCGATTTTTCGTGCCCGCTCTGGCAGTCCGATAGAAAAATGGGCAGGAGGGAATTAGATCATGCAGATCCAATGCACACTCTCCGAAATGTATCCGATAAAAAAACTGATAGACTAGCTAATTTGCGCCGATGGTCAAGACTAAGGAGCGTACATAATGTATTGCACCAGAACTAAAGCTGTATGCAAAATAGTTCAAATAAGACAAGCAAACAAACATACCAAGTTAAATAAAATCTTGTAAAAAAATGGGCCTATGGACTATAAAACTGATTTAAAAAGTAAGTTTTTTGACAGCTCCGTTAGCTTAGTTGGTAGTGAACCTGCCTTCTGCGCTTGGGGGCGTGGGTTCGATTCCCACCTAGGACAAACATTTGTGTTTTTTCTGTTTCAGGGTGTTAATATCTATTTAAGTATGTATTCAAAAATATATATGTACGTATATCAGTCTCTGGCAGCCATATTATAAGCTTTGCTTAGTTTGGGGTCAGATGACCATGTGTGCAATAATGTCCCAGATATTTATTTGTAGTGTAATTATTATTTTTTTGTGCTAGGTCGATACGGCACCTACAAGACGCCTCGAATACAGATGGCAAGGCAGCCATAAACCTTCGCAAGCTTAAACTATTCCGTCACTTCTACGTTATGGTTGTTTGCTACATATACTTCACAAGGTTCATCGTGTCCATTCTTAAGGTAATACATCGTACCATATCACTGTAATTCATCTTACCAATGTTACTGTAGTGGTAGAACTACTCGGGAAAATTGCTGATTATCGAAACTATTGAATAAGGTCTAAATATAAACATAGATTAATCATACCAACCTTCAAATTAGTAATGCATGATTGCTCCGGCTCCAGCTTTATAAAATCCAACGGTCATCAAAATCTATATATATCTGTACATATAATAAAAACGTAGAGAAATAAAATCTGTAATTGAGAGATATATAAAAAAAAAAACACAGGCCATCGTAAAATAAGCAGCTGAACACGCTAAGACAGTTATTAGAATTTTTGTCTGTTTGTTTGTCCACGTATATCTCCTAAACCACTGGACGGATTTAAATGCGGTTTTCACGAATATGCTTAGCTATGACTAGGTTGAAGTAAAGGCTATGTTA
The DNA here is from genome assembly GCA_949125355.1 of Agriopis leucophaearia. NCBI lineage: Eukaryota > Metazoa > Arthropoda > Insecta > Lepidoptera > Geometridae > Agriopis > Agriopis leucophaearia. Next base: position 4,214,845 of record OX421261.1, on the reverse strand, counting down.
TTATGCGCAAGGGCCGGATTAAATGAGAAAAAAAAGGGTTGAAAGTGTATATGAAAATCTACGCGTACGAAGTTGCGGGCAATAACACGAGTGTATAATCAACTACCAGCAGGCATAAACTAACATAATTAACACGGGCTTTGGACTGATAAATTGTGTTTCTAAAAGATTGAATTGCAATTGTGTTTCTAACAATCTGTTCTTACTATCCTTGAGTTAGTTTCTTAACTTATGTTATTAATTAATTTCAGAAAAATACATTTTTGGACATTTTAGAAGACACAATGACAAATTTTTTTTTTTTTTTTTTTTATGATACTGTGTGTCGAGACGAGCGAAGTCGCTCGCTCGATGGCTCTTCACGCTTGCCCATAAAAGTTCAACGCCACTCAGAATTTTGAACTTCAACAGTTCAAAACCCTGGATGGCAATGCACTGCGCTCGTCACCCCGAGATATAAGATGTCAAATCTCTGTGTGCCCTGTAATTTCGCTGGAAACATTGCCCTTCAATCCGGAACACAGTCGTGTTTGCACACTACTGCTTGGCGGTTGAATAACTGGCAAAGGTGTGGTACTTCCCCAGGCGGACGCCTGCAAAAGAGTTCTACCCCTACAAAAGTTATAAATTAAACTTAATGTTGGCCGGAAGGGTTAACTCAACAGTTTAGATTTTCTTAATTATTAATACTCTTTGTACTAACAAAAAAATTAATACTTTTGTAATGTACATATTTTATAATAAGAAATAATGCATGTTGTGCTTCATTTAATAGTTATCACATTTAGTTAGTGTATATCAGTCTCTGGCAGCCATATTACAAGCTTTGCTTAGTTTGGGGTCAGATGACCATGTGTGCAATAATGTCCCACATATTTATTTATTTATTTATTTAGTTTAGATATAAAATGTACAAGATTATAGTGAATGTTTTAATGTAGATATCAATCTAAGAACTTAATTAAATAAATAAATAAATGTTTTACAATATACGCTTTTTTCAGATTCTAGTGCCGTTTCAATTCGCGTGGCTGGACGAGCTGTTTCGTGAGATGGCAACTCTGTTGTTCTTCGTGATGACCGGTTATAAGTTCCGCCCAGCGGCCGCCAATCCATACTTTACGCCTACGCATGCAGATGACGACGAATCGCTGGTGTAAGTACATATCTATAGAAGCTGAGCGTTTAACCTATGTTAGTTGATCATGTAACCTAAGTTGATCGTGTAACTTATAGACATTAAGGTGAAACGTTTTACGTTTGGCGAGAACATCAAATTTCAAACAGTTTTTTTGTTCTTGTAGCTAGACCGGGTAATTATTGTAATCGATCATGATGTTTGCGAAAATTGATTATTATTCTTTACAAACTCGCGTAAAGTTATTTATCTCCAAAGCACATTATTACATACATTTGTCAATAAACAAATTTTTGCTGTTTCGGACGGTTTATTACCAAATGCAAGTAATATGGTGAGTAACTGATTAATAGGTGTACATGATAATGTAAAGAACAACCAACAATTATCGCAAACATTGTGTCATTACACAATAATTACCCGGCCTAGCTACAAGGACAAAAAAACAGCTTGAAATTTTAATTTCTCGCCAAACATGAAACGTATCGCCTTAAGCGTATAGCTATGATATTCGAGTGTGGTGCTATAATATCTTAGCATGTAGCTTATATCGTAGTTAGCCGAACATATAACTTAAAATAAGGCTTATAGTATCTAGGCGCGTCACTTTCCAGTTTTCCCGCATTATCAATTAATTTATAGTAGCTGTGCATGTAAATTTAGTAGTTCAGCGTATAATAATAGTTGTCATGTAAATTGGGCATGTAACTTATTTGCGAGGGAAGTTGTTAATGTAACTTGCAGTAGTTGATATATAACTTATAGTAGCTGTGAGTGTCATTTATCGTGGCTCACATAACTTTAGGTGTTTGAAAGAAATAGAAAAAACAATGGAGAATTATGAACATTTTAATCAAGTAATTCATTAAATAAATAGCGATTTGAGGGTAAAAAATGAGGATAAAGATTACAATGACTTCCCTTCGGCTTGGTTCTGCCGCACGGTACTGTTCTAAATCTGTATAAACCTTGTACGACAAACATTCATGTGATGAACATTTGTGTTTGTTCTATGTCTGGGTGTTAATATCTATTTAAGTATGTATTTAAAAATATATATGTATGTACCTATATCAGTCTCTGGCAGTCATATTACAAGGTTTGTGCAAAAATGTCCCAGATATTTATTTATTAGTTAGCTGTGTTTTTCTGCCATCTTTGTTCACACTTTTCGACAAGTTCTAATAACAGCTGCCTTATTATGGATCTTTGATCGGGATCACGAGTGTCAAAATTTTGACACTTGAAAGGGGTTATGACTCAAAAAAAAAGCGTTGTCTATTTCCAAATTCGTATTACGTCACCTATGCAATTGGAAATAGACAACGCTTTTTTTTGTGTCATAACCCCTTTCAAGTGTCAAAATATTGACACTCGCGATCACGATCAAAGATCCATACTAAGGCAGCAGGTCCTAGGCTTTGTTATACTCACAAAGCATAGTGTGCACTTAGTGTCTGTTTCGTACACTGCTCTCACTGCTGCTGCTCTTTCGATATTCACGCATGGTTATTTTGTCCACAGATTATCAGATATCGGAGTCTTAGAAGGCAACAATAGAATATCAAACCGGAATGAAAGAAAACGAGAAGATCTGCAGCCACTGATGCAAGAGACTAACTATAACTCTGACTAGGGTGTAGACATGCTAGTTTTATAAACGAGGCTTCAGCCACGCTAAAGTTATTAGGCTAGTATAGTAAACTAGACTTTAGCCACGCTAGAGCCACGGTAGTGTTATTAGGCCAGTCTAATAAACTAGGTTTTAGCCACGGTAGTGTTATTAGGCCAGTCTAATAAACTAGGTTTTAGCCACGCTAGAGCCACGGTAGTGTTATTAGGCCAGTCTAATAAACTAGGTTTTAGCCACGGTAGTGTTATTAGGCCAGTCTAATAAACTAGGTTTTAGCCACGCTAGAGCCACGGTAGTGTTATTAGGCCAGTCTAATAAACTAGGTTTTAGCCACGCTAGAGCCACGGTAGTGTTATTAGGCCAGTCTAATAAACTAGGTTTTAGCCACGCTAGAGCCACGGTAGTGTTATTAGGCCAGTCTAATAAACTAGGTTTTAGCCACGCTAGAGCCACGGTAGTGTTATTAGGCCAGTCTATTAAACTAGGTTTTAGCCACGCTAGAGCCATGGTAGTGTTATTAAATTAGCTATGCCAGTGCAGCTAGGCTAGCCACGTTGGTTGGTCTGGCTGGCTTCAGTGAGCTAACTTTTCGAATTCCACTTGAAGGCATTTTGTGACCAAATAATTCATACTGTTTTATGTTTCATACGGTTCATTACTTTTCCTGTTTTTCCTGTTTAATCTGTTGTTTTACCTTTTCAAACAGTTTAAATTGAAAATGGTGTATATATACATAAATCTCGTATCAAAATGCCTTCGAAACAGCTTTTCAAATGATATTGTTAAAGTTTGATTCTAAACGCTATATAACTATTTTCTTTTTTCTATTCTCCTTATCAATTTATTGACTAACTTTGGCGTCAGAACTTTCGTTGATGCAAAATCAAAGGATACGTTTCATTTATTCAATTTAAGTTCGAAAAAACATATCGTGCCAGATCCAAGTTAGTTTATAGCCATTTTCTTTTCTTTATATATTAGTCGTTGCAATATCGTTTGTAAAAGCTATTGTAAATAGGATAGACAATAGATTTTTAAAGAGTCCACCCTTGTGGTCATCCTAGCGCCTAATTTTCATACAACTTTTTACCAGAATGTGTATGTATATGCAGCCGATATTTTTTAAATAATAAGACATACGCTCATTATCAAGCCAAATGGTACCACACCAATGGTACATTGCCTTCCTCGGGTAGTTCTAGAAGAACAAAGTGTTATGAAAATTAGACTCTGGGTTTATAGTTTACTTCCCTTAACTATGGGTTAATAATAATTAAAACATCACAAAAAAATTACAACTAATCGGACAATTTTTTTACTAAATATTTTCTTGATTTGCCAATGATGTTGATTCTTGTTTTCATTATAAGAGCGGCCGCACACCTAGCCACAAAACGCTTCCACTCGTGGCCGCGCCTAATGGCTAAACCGAGCCACTCGACGCAGCCACCGGTGGCTAGAACGCGACCACTTGGTGCTTGTTCCGTGTAGACGTATTCACATTTTCACTCAGTATATTATGGGAGGCGGGCGTGTTTGTAATTAAAAATGAGTAAACAGGGTTATAAAGAAAGGGTATGCTAAACCTAAAAGGGTTATACTCATCATTATGAACAATTTTTACTATGGGACCAACTCTGATATCGCGAAAAAAAAATCTGCTGTTCCATACATTTTGTCGAGAGTCAATGACCGCTGAATGTAACAGCTGATTTTTTTCCTACAGTTCAGGATTGGTCCCATAGTAAAAGTTGTTCATAATTATGAGTACAATGACCTCCTTCAGCTAGTATAGGGTATATGCGTAACCTGTATAATGAGTAGGTACTCCGTATACTCGATCTCTCAGTGTGCGCGCTTCCATACAAAATGTATGAAAGGTTTAGTTCAGCGCTTGTGGCGACACCTGTGGTCGCGTTTAGTTGCTACTGTGCGGCCGTTCTAACACTCTCAACGAAACTTAAAAAGACGAAACTTGTTTTTGCCCAAAGACTGAAATGAAAAAGAGTTAGATTGTTAGTCCTGTCAACCAAAACCTACTAACGGTGTTGGCCGGCGGAATCATTTTACAGGTGATGCCAGCATAGCTCTAGGATCATTTTATAAGTTTTTTTATTTTGTTATGATATAATTACCACAAGGAAGCTAAGCGCCACTTCGACGTCTGCCAACCCTATTTAAGATGCAAATAATTGAAGTTTGGTTCATATGGTACTTTAAAATACCTTAGTAAAGATACTGTCATACATAACGGGTTTATACGCAAAACGCATTAAACTTCAAAGAATAGATGTAATGACCGATATTACTAAATTCAGACATCACATATACTATTAGACCGACCCAAACCAGTATGCGAAACACACAAAGCGCGAACATTAAATCACATCACGTAACTACTAATTAGATCGACCCAAACCCACGAGCCAAACACAAAGCGCGAACATTAAATCACATCACTTGACTACTAATTAGATGGACCCAAATCCACGAGCCAAACACAAAGCGCGAACATTAAATCACATCACTTGACTACTAATTAGATGGACCTAAACCCACGAGCCAAACACACAAAGCGCGAACATTATTCACATCACTTGACTACTAATTAGATGGACCCAAACACACAAAGCGCGAACGTTAAATCACATAACTTGACTACTAATTAGATGGCCCCAAACCCACGAGCCAAACACAAAGCACGAACTTTAAATCAAATCACGTGACTACTAATTCGATGGACCCAAACACACAAAGCGCGAACATTAAATCACATCACTTGACTACTAATTAGATGGACCCAAACCCACGAGCCAAACACAAAGCGCGAACATTAAATCACATCACTTGACTACTAATTAGATGGACCTAAACCCACGAGCCAAACACACAAAGCGCGAACATTATTCACATCACTTGACTACTAATTAGATGGACCCAAACACACAAAGCGCGAACATTAAATCACATCACTTGACTACTAATTAGATGGACCCAAACCCACGAGCCAAACACAAAGCGCGAACATTAAATCACATCACTTGACTACTAATTAGATGGACCTAAACCCACGAGCCAAACACACAAAGCGCGAACATTATTCACATCACTTGACTACTAATTAGATGGACCCAAACACACAAAGCGCGAACGTTAAATCACATCACTTGACTACTAATTAGATGGACCCAAACCCACGAGCCAAACACAAAGCGCGAACATTAAATCACATCACTTGACTACTAATTAGATGGACCCAAACCCACGATCCAAACACAAAGCGCGAACGCTGGATCGCGCCATGGGCTTACTATATATTTTTATGTATTAATAGGCTTGACCGCCAACTCGCCTGATGTTATATCATATATTAAATATCATTATCATAATAATGTGAAGTAATAACAAAATAAAACATTAAGAGAATGCTTTTCAAGTGTTGCCAGGTAAAAAGATAGTGTAAATTAGTTTTACGTACATAATATGTTTACGCATCTACCTTTTGTTTGTTCGGCTATTGTACTGTTTGCAAATATATGTCCATCAATAAGTGCATAATAAGTTTTAACCTCGAATTTATTGGTTAAAACAAAACGAAAGCAGGATTAATAGGATACTTTAGAAAAAAATAAGTATGTATATTTAGTCTTGGTTGCACCATAGAATCTAGTAGTTAAAGTTAAGGTTTATGACAAATTTGACAATAACATTAACGCTGACTTTAACAGTTACTGAGAAATGCGTTGCACCAGCGTATTCACTAGCATAGTTAAAGTTACCAAGGTTGCGAGTCAATTGAGACCTTATTTATCCCAGATGCAAACTTAGAATTATATTTTATGCATCTGACAGATATTTAAAATAATAACACTAACCAGCGAAGCGTGGGTAGTTACGGTTAACAGTTAAAGTTATAACGTCATTTAACAATTGTCAGATGGTTCAAATATTTTTTTGCCTAACCGGTACTTTAACTGAAATTTCGATGTTTGTTAAAACTAAATTAAGATGGTGCAACCCACCCTAAACTATCAACAATAATATTATAATACTGATACTTAAGGCTTCTTACTTGTTCTTATCTAGTGCCTGCTAGTTGTGGCCAACTGGCAACCAACATGGTTGACCATCCGCCATGTTTGTTTACACTTTCAAACAAGTTAAAAATAATTGAATGCTTTGATGTACATATGGCGTAATTATCTTACCTTTGCAATCAATAATGGCGGATTGTCAATCATGATTCTTATTACAGTTATATGATTATTTACGGGATATTTACCGTGATAGTTTAAAACAATGATTCTTATTGGTTGCCAGTACGAACAAAAATGGCGGATTGTCAATCATCGCCATTTTTGTTTACACTTTTAAACAAGTAAAAAAATAATTGAAGGCCAGCGTGTTGACGGACATAAGCGTATTTATTTAAATGTAAAATTAAATTAAAAAGAAACTTATTTTATGTGATGGTCAGATTAAAGTGTATGTATATAGGGCCTTACTTAAAAACGTTACTCAAGTTGATCTATGTTTTAAAATGCTCTCTCAACTTCTCGCTGACGGCAATCGTCACACGCGAAAACAAGACGGAGCATATTTAAGCGTACGTCAACTTGAGTAACGTTTTTAAGTAAGGCCCATAGTTGTTTGGTTGTGATACCTTACTTTGAATTTTTGTTCATAATGTGTGATAACAAATACTTTGATCTGTTTTTCTTTGATAAGGTCATGTCGAATTTTAATAGCATTTCTGTGAGAATTTTGATCTTGATACAAATAGACCAAAGTTTCATTTGTTTAGTTATAGAAAATATCGATGAAGCAATAATGTGTAGAACAATAAATAAAACATGCATGAATACCATAAAGAGTCATTTATTTCCTTTGATATTATATAGTTTGGATTTGCCTTTAAACTGGATTTGCCAACTGGATTTTTTGACTGACCCGGTGGCTCAGTTGGTAGTGAACCTAATTTCTGTGCTTGGGGACGTGGGTTCGATTCCCATCTAGGACAAACATTTGTGTATGTTCTATGTCTGGGTGTTAATATCTATTTAAGTATGTATTTAAAAATATATATGTACGTATATCAGTCTCTGGCAGCCATATTACAAGCTTTGCTTAGTTTGGGGTCAGATGACCGTGTTTGCAAAAATGTCCCACATATTTAATTTAACTAGAAATTGAACCGAAAAAAGTTTGCCAAAAACCGAAGGGGGCGAGGTAAACATGTATTGCACACACTGACATATTCTTACTAGTTCTACAAACGCACACTTCCATATTGAGCGCACACAACTGGAAACGATGTGATTAAAATGTAAACGAATGAACGACCGAGGGAGGAGGTGTAAGTGCTAAAAAATAAACTGTAGGCTTCTATTCATTTATTTTTGCTGGGTTTATTTCAATAGAACAACAAAACGCTTAAAATATTTTATTGTATCCTAACTAGAATTATAAACGTGAAAATATCTCTACCTCTCCACAAGGACGGACAGGACTTTTCCTCCAATAAATACGGCAAAAATCGATGTATGTTCCTTTTGGACTCCAAAACGGCTGTACCGTTTTTGATGGGACTTTCACTGGCAGATAGCTGATGTTATAAGGAGTAACTTAGGCTACTATTATCTTAATTTTGTCTTGGCACTGGAAAACAAACTATATTTTCCTTCGGTGAGTATTTATTTTAGATATGTGACTGAAGTTCTATCCAAGAAAAAATAAAAAAATCCAGCAAAAAGGCACCATTTTGAAAACAATAAACTATCGAGTAAATATCTTGCTATTATGTTTCTGTCTTGGTGCCGGAAAGAAAATGAATTGAAAAATCACATATATCAATTATTACGTTGATAGGATATTTGGTTTAGAATATCATGGCAAATTAGCATAAAATTTCGGATGCCCCCTCTTAACGAGACAAGATAATATGGTTTGCGGTCGCGTGATATTGCAAATTGCACCTATTCAGGCCCGCATTTAGAGTTGAGCGTAAGGCCCCAGCTTTTTGAATCTGTTGCCGCGCTTATATTGAAAACTTTAACATGGTGAAATGCCAAATGCAATACAAAACTATATAATGAGTGGAAAAACGTGGTGAGGTTTCTTTTTAGGACTTTAGCCCGTAATTATTATTTTTTGATATTTTTCATTATAACTAGTGCAGTGACAAATTATTGTAAAGCGCCATCTAGCAACGTTTTGCAGAACAGTTTGCACAACCTGTGATTGAGTGATAGAACTTTGAACAGTACTAGTCAGCTGTCAGTGTTTTCAATACAGTGGTAAAGATGGCGCCTGCATAATCCGTATGCCATAACATTATAAAAGACCGGCAACATCTTACTTGTTCATTATGCAAAAACATGTTTGATTTGGAGTGTGGACGAGTAAATTTCAAATATGCCTTGATGTCACCCATTAAAAAAATCACCTGGGAATGTGTCCCCTGCTTAGAGGCAAAGGGTAGAAACAGAACTGAAGCAAATGAAATAGTACGCGTCATACATACTGCCCCATCTAAACCTAAATACGTCATACCGACGTACTCTCCTCCAACCACACGCTTGCCCGCCCACAGTAGCTCAAAAACGCACAGACCCCAAACGCTGCAATATAATTATCCGAAGGCGGCTCTAACAGCGAAATATTAACTGAAATTAAACTCTTGCGATAATTTTTTACAACACAGTTTAAATCTAAAGAAACAAAAATAGAAAATGCTTGTAAACTACTAACAGGGGCCTTACCCCTAGCTTCACTTTTGCGAGCCAACTTTTAGTAGGTACCTGATAGGTACCTAAAATTAACCAACTCATTTAAGCTGCATCGTTTAAAAGTCGCGTCTAACTTGAATGAACAAAAATCCGTTTTACTATGCGTGTGTGCGTGAAAATAGCAAAGCTTGGCGGCTATCAAACAACTACTGCTTATCGTCGTTGATGGCCTATAAAATTTGAGGGTGCCATCGATTTCCATGGGATCCTGACTTGGTGACAATGGGACCAAATCGGAAGTACCTATACCCTAATGAACAAAAGAAACATTATTGAAATCGGTCAATAATTGGCGGTTAAATCGGTAAACGTACATAAAAAAAGACATTTGAACATAGAACCGTCCTCCTTTTTAACCGACTTCCAAAAAGGAGGTACTATGTCCGTCTGTATGTAATATTTTGTATGTTCATCAATATTTTCCCCAATTGTGAACCGTTGTTTCGAATCGTCTAAACAAGTGTTTAGCTTGGAAATCTCTATCTACTAGAACTAGAGTATGTATCTACTAAAAATATATTTGTATAGAATCACCTGTTCGAACTTACCTACTATTCTGACTGCCCCGGTGGCTCAGTTGGTAGTGAACCTACTTTCTGCGCTTGGGGCGTGGGTTCGATTCCCATCTAGGACAAACATTTGTGTGATGAACAATTGTGTTTGTTCTATGTCTGGGTGTTAATATCTATTTAAATATGTATTTAAAATATATATGTATGTATATCAGTATCTGGCTGCCATATCACAAGCTTTGCTTAGTTTGAGGTCAGATTACCATGTGTGCAATAATGTCCCAGATATTTATTTATTTATTCTAGTTATTAAGAATATATTTTTTTGTGTACAGTTTTCGCAATAAAGAGATTTTGATAAGATTGCCTCACCGAACCTTACCACTAGCGGTCACCCAGAACGCGTTATTCTGAAAGGTATAATGACGTCATCTGAAGATCACCAACTCATAACAGAAGCAACGTCTATCGGAGAACGCGTTAATTAATACCTAGAGATAAGTGGTTGGCGGTGCGCCAGGACTGCCAGCCGCTGTCGAGACGGCAACTACAGCAAGGAACAACCTACCTTATTTCACCAGAGGTCCACGCGGAAGGCTGAAAGCACAGATCGTCAAAACTCTCCGTCTTGGTTTCTCTCTCGCAGAATTATTCTCCTTTCCCTTATAATATCTCAATTTTATTGTATACCTATGTATCTATATCAAAGTATGTATCAAACAGGCATTTTTTGTTTGGTTAAGCTAGATATCTATCCGCGGCGTTTCAGTGGCACTGGAGTCTGTGGAATAAGTTGCCTGAATGGATGTTCCCCTTCGATCAATGTATAATTTTTCGATGATATTCCCCGATAGTTACAATCTGGGTGTCTTTAAATCGCGAGTGAATCGGATTCTTCGAGGTAAGCGTGCTTCATCATAGACTGGGCGAAGTGGCGGTCAAGCGCATGCCTATTGCGTATTGTACATTTTTTTATATTCAACAATTCCATTGCTAAACAATCTGATAAACAGTATAGGTAAGCATTGCCTCTTTATTGCCGACATCTGATAAAAACAATTTAACTTTACGACAGCGCGCATTCGGCGTGTTTTATTCTTTCTTTGAAAAGCGACGAATGTTTCTTAGTTTTCTATCCTTCTCATAGAGTTAATTAGCAGTCATCGTAAGAAAGGAATTCATAACCAGTAATTCTAATGAATAGGGAGAATTTTATACCTACATATTACATATTAGTCTTGGCACAGACGTAATCTAACAGATTGGTACAAATTTAAAATACTAGGCTTATGAAGTGTGCAATTACTATTAGGCAGGTATACTTATTTACTTATGTTCTTAAAAGAATATAGTCCCTTCGTAGGGACAGTAGCATGCCCAGGTTTGGATTTGCCCTTAGATGCCTACGATATAATAAGTGTAACTACGAAATACGACAGTTATGTTATATTCTACCCCTAGGAGTCAGGGAAAGGTATATATTAACGAAAGTGTGGAAAGTTCGATAATTTCAAGTGAATGTTTTTCATCGCTACATTGTTAAACAATGATATATTTTATATCGAGTTGGATAACAAATAAATCGCACATCTGGCAAACTCATTGTTTCGATTCAAACATAAATTATTATAGACTAGCCGTCCGCCCCGGCTTCGCACGAGTGTAAACTCGGCCTTCGGCCTCGCTACAAAATATAATATAGCCTATGTCACCCGGGGATAGTGTAGCTTCCCAACAGTGAAAGAATTTTTCAAATCGGTTCAGTAGTTTCGGAGCCTATTCATTACAAACATACAAACATACAAAAATAGGTACAAATCTTTCCTCTTTATAATATTAGTGTAGATTTGGATAGCCAGTCATAAAAAATTCTTGGAAATATTCCTTATTTATACATACATGCCTTTATTTGTTTCACTTGTATACAAATTTATGAAAACATGCTTAGGAAGTCGATTTTGCCTAAATGAAAAAATTCCTAAGTTTTGTGCTGTATATATTATTTTTGTGCTGTATATAATTTTCTAAGTTTGTATTGTATCTATGTATACATACTTAATTATAAGTATGCCCCCAGCTACCTAAATCTAGCTAGCTTAATTCCATTCCTGAACCTAACTTACTTCTCATCTTATGCTATACTATACCTAAACCTATACATCGAATGGACCAAATCTACAGATGGGTACTGGGTAGGGGTACTAGCTGCTTCCCGAGATTTGAGCCAGGATTTTCTAGTTTTCCCTAATTTTTTATGGATAAAAAGAATTTTTCCCGTTCACGTAATGCAGTGATCCTCCTCACTTCTTTGCAAAATTTCGACAGAAGAGTTTCTTATTCTAATGTTCCTATAAGTATAAGAAATAGAAATAAGAAGTATAAGAGAAAAAAGCTCGCGTACGTAAATGATTATCATATCGAAATGAATGTAATACTAGTCTTTTTATGCATAAACGAACGACGAGATACACATAAGCTGGTCTATGCTATAAAACGATCTGTCAACTTCTTCCTAACGAGAGTAAGAGCGAGATTTTTAAAAATCTCTTTTTGTAGTGGTAGAACTCTTTTGCAGGGGTCTTCCCGCCTGGGGAAGTACGACATCTTTGCCAGTTATTCAACCGCCAAACAGTAGTGTGCAAACACTACTGTGTTCCGGATTGAAGGGCAATGTTTCCAGCGAAATTAAGGGCACACAGAGATTTGACATCTTATATCTCGGGGTGACGAGCGCAGTGCATTGTCATCCAGGGTTTTGAACTGTTGAAGTTCAAAATTCTGGGTGGCTTTGAGCTGTTATGGGCAAGCGTGAAGAGCCATCAGGCGAGCCACTTCGCTCGTCTCGTCACTCAGTATCATAAAAAAAAACTTATATTAATTTCAATCTTTAGATAATAAGATTAGCACATCAACCTTTTACCTGGGTATAAGATAACTTGTTGACCTAGTTCGAAAAGAGAATAAATATTGCTCAAACGTGCATGGTTATTTTCTCTACCTGCGAGTAAGTTATTACCTTAGCTTAGATTATGCTTACTTATAAGCTAATTTAAAAAAAAAAACAGAAAATTATTTGAAAACAGATATTTTAAACCAAAAAACTAATACTACTTAATTATGAACACACATCATCAGCCAATTAACGTCCATTGTTGGACAGAGGCCTCGCTCATAGAGAGGGGTGTTGCCATAATCCCCACGCTTGGCAGGCGGCTTGGGGATCGCAGTACGTTCACCGTGTACTATTAGGACGCTGCTGCCCATCCTCCGGTAGTTCTGGTCGCAGTTTTAGGACATACCCGGGTCCGGGTAATTATGAACATGGAACTACAAATAATATAAGCGTATTTTTGCTGTATAGCGCATGCTTAAGCCGGGTCCGCTGCGGCATGTTTTCGTGTTAGCTAACACACTAACTGTTAGATAACGCTAAAGCTACATCCACTTTTCGTGTCAGTAACACACGTTGGCGTGTCTTAAGTGCATGACCATCTCCCAGGTGTGATTAAACGCAAGATCATGAAAAAGTCTGTTGCCCGAAACGGGTATTGGCCTGTCGCCACGTACACGTGGTGTCGCCGTCAGGAAGTTCGCGACGCGACGTAAACATGCCTATTTGCACGACTCTGATCTTGGCCAGATCTTGACCCATTAACACGGCGGCCTATGTCAGAACTGTCGCTTCATGTATTTTTAGCGCGCGCGCGAGCGCGGGTGCTTTGTTCTGAGTACACGCTGAAGCGTCGCTCTGGCAACATTCGGACGCCCCGCTCTGCGAACCCGAACACGCGGGATCATGACCAGCCGCGGCATTCGACGCAAGAAGTCTTCGCTCTCCGAAGTGAAAGTGGCGGTGGTTGGCGCACCCTCTGTCGGCAAAAGCGGTATGTCAACTCTGCTTAAACGGCGCTAAAACTTGAGCACACGACTTTCCGCAAACTTTCCCAATATTTTTCAGAGCGTGCTGTTTACCCACCATGTCGAATATAGTGCCGTTTGTTGTGTTAATCGTAGAACTTATGTAGTTTATCGTCTTTAATTCAGAGTAAATAATAGTGATGCCGATGACGTAGGTATAATTCCCACTGAAATATTTCCTTGGGTATTAAAATATGAATCATTACAAGTCAGTTTTTTTTTTTTTTTATAAAAATATTCGTTCCTACGCACTTCAGAGACATGAAATTCAGTAGCGCCTTCACTAAAATAAAGTTGATGAACTACGAGTCTGATCTCAAGGAGATGCATATTTCGAGACGTGCTGAAGAAACTCGCGCTTTCAATAAGTAAGCAATAAAATCAGGAATTTATCATCGCATCAATCTGACAGGATATTCGTATATCGTTATACATATTTTTGAAGGAATTCGTGAAATATTCGCAAAATACTCATATACTAATACTAACGCATATTTCTACTGAATCGAATATTTGTCTTTGAGTAATGTTTTGCTCAAGTTTTTGGCTGAGCTCCGGGAGCTTTCGTCGAGAATTCCGCAAAATAGGAACACTTGTTGAGCTGAGTTTCGAAAACATTGTTTTGTTGTTATTTGGTCAGCGTCTCTGATATACCTATATGGTTTATTTCTGTAGTCTAAAATAGGTTCTCAACTCCATTTATTGGCGGGAACTTGGCGTCAGTAATTAGGTCAATTACAGTATTCCAAAGCGTCTTGCAAGTTCTCGACATCATCGTTTATTACTCTCAGGCTCTGCGTTCTGATTGCACAGCGATTGTATGGCAACGCGAAATATAAATTATAAACAGTGTTACCTACTATAGTGTATTTCACAAATCATAAGGTTCAAATTCAGTGATGGCCACGATGCTCACAATTTAATGCAAGTGAAAGAAAAACATATATATATATATATATATACAATACATAAGTTCCTGGAAACATAATGGACATCCTATTTTCAACACGCAACACGCAACAATGCTTCGGCTGGCAGTTGGCGCTCCGCACTTCTAGAGGGAGGACGTATCGCTCCGCGTTCGAGCACAGTTCACGGTCGATTTCACGAAATTTACTGTGAATAGTGTAAAGTATACGGAGACTGACATAAATAATGGTCGGTCGCAAAAAATAATTTTTCGCATTTTTTATTGTTACTTCAATAAATCTGGAATATTTTTTTTTGATATGTACCATAGGAGCCAAGAATGAGGGGTGTGGGTGGAGGGCATGTTACTGGACCACCAGAAAAGACTGACGTTTGACCTGGTGTTAAAGCCCCTGTACTATAGCTGTTTTTCCAAACCCTGTTCTGTATTGGATTTTTTTATAGAAATTTTAATTAATTTGGACAATATGATGATTAAAAAAAAAAACTCTAACTGTCCATATTCCGGAACGGATGATGTTAGGACTCAAGTGATGACCCAAGATGCAGTGTTGTTTGGAATCCAGTGTACCAGGTGCACTCAGACAGATTGGAGAGGGTCCAAAAGAGGTTTATGTACCATGTTACCTATATGGACAATCGCTGTAAAAATGATTTTGATACCATAGTTCGCTAGCCTCAGTCAAATGTCATCTTAATGCGTTAGTAAATGTGACGCCGATGGCGACGACGTCGTTGTCGTCGTTGACACGCCGTCACCGACGCCACCATCGCGCCGTGCTGTCCTCGTCGCCACGCCGTCCACGTCGCTACGCTGTCCCCGTTTACGTACGCGTCCCCGTCTACTTCCCCGTCTCCGCCGCCTCGTCCCCGTCGTCCACGTCCCCGTCGTCCACGTCCCCGTTTCCGTCTCCGTCCGCGTCCCCACCCACGTCCCCGCCGTCACCGTTCCCGTCGTAGGCGTCCCCTTTGTCACTGTCTTCATTATCCCCGTCCCGTCGACGTAGCTTAAACCGATAAGGAGTTATAGGGCCGTTAGGACTTATAACTCCTTTTAAGTTTTGCGACGAATACCCGACGGGTACCCCAACCCTACCCGAGTTGATAGATCTCCCTTTTCTTAGAGTACCATCACGGTGAGGTAGCTAGGTATTTGCGGTTGTGTAAAAAGTTTTTCATGAGCATATGTAGGTAGGTTTCTCTTGTGTTGTATCCCGGTACTGTGTCAATTTTACGCCACGCCGTCGCTGTTGCCCACGTCGTGCCGTGCCGTCTCCGTCGCCACGCCGTCTCCGTCGCCACGCCGTCTCCGTCGCCACGCCGTTACCGTTGCCACGCCGTCCACGTCCCTAAGCCGTCCTCGTCGCCATCTCCGTTTACATCCGCGTCTACGTCCCCGTCCCCGCCCACGTACCCGCCATCCCCGTCCCCGTCGTCCACGTCACCGTTTCCGTCTCCGTCCGTCCCCGTCCCTACCCACGTCCCCGCCGTCTCCGTCCCCATCGTCGGCGTCCCCTTTGTAACCGTCCTCATCGTCCCCGTCCCGATGACGTAGCTTAAACCGTTAAGGAGTTATAGGCCGTTAGGCCGTTGAACTTTTGCGACTTATGGGTATAAGTCGACGGTACCCCTACCCAACCCTACCCGATGATAGATCTCGTTGAGCCCTTTTCTTAGAGTACCATGACGGTGAGGTAGCTTTTATTTGCGGTTGTGTAAAAAGTTTTTCATACAAAATGTATGAGGGTTGAGTTTTACCAACCGCAAAATACAAGTACAAGTAATAAAGTACAAGTACAGAAGATTCACTCCGCAAAAGCATTTAAATAAGTACTCTTACTACCACACAATAAAGTCCAATTCACCTGAATTGGACCCGCACGACCTTGTGCGAGCGCTAACAAGCTACGGCTATAGAGCCGTAAATAGTTAAAAAAAATTAAGCCCTAACGGCCACTGTGTGTCTCGGTACCAAAAAACCTTTCCTTAGGTCAGTGTCATCAACATCATTTTAACCCACACTCGCCCACTGCTGAGCATATGTAGGTAGGTTTCTCTTGCGCTGTATCCCGGTACTGTGATAATCTTACGCCAATTACCACCATTCGTGATTAAAATTTTGAAATACTAATGTGCACCATGCGAGTTAGTTAAAAGGAACCCGATTGATTCAAGTTCCAAAAGCGCTGCAGGAATTTCTAGATATAAGTACAATTATACATGCTATAATTACCGCGTATGAAATTCCAATAGTCGATAAAGTCGATAGGTCATAAAAGCTCGTGGGCGCAAATGCAATTTGAAAGGACCGTAACAGTAGCACGGCTGTGCAAGGAGTTATAATTAGAAGTCTCCACTAAAACTTACACAACCAGGCAACAACTTCCGGTAAGTATCAACTTAAGGAAACAAAAGCTTGAAGGCCCAAGCAGACACCCTAACCCAGCGTTTTTACGCGGAACCTTGCTCCGTTCCCACCCGATCTCCACACTGCATCTAACGCGCAAAATCTGCTATATGTGGATAGTGTAGACGCGGAGGACACTGACCGATGACTAGCATGGCCAGCAGCGTGAGAGCCGTTGGCGCATGTGGGCACCAGCTCGGCTACCTCTGGCTTAGCGCCTAGACGGAGACCTCCACTATTGTGGTTGATGATAGAGTTGATACATCAAACACAATAGATGAGAGATGTTATTGTTAGTTATATTAGTTCGTTCCATTGTTAATTGGAAATTGATCTGATGTTTTGCGTTGTGATTTTTTACTTTTAGATATAGGCGACTAATAAAAGCTCTGTAAACAATATTGTTAATACAATATTAATTTAATTTTCAACGCAAACAAAGTTACAGCTAGTGTATAATAAGTTCTCTGTTCTATAAGTAGAATGCTGCAAAACCAGCGAACCCGCCAACGCTGCTGCGCACGCGGTCTCTTCAATTGTTTGATGTCCCTTTATACCTACTGTGTTCTTCCACTACCTCTTAACGCGGGCTCAAAACAGCGCAACGCGGAAACCACGCAAACATGAACCTTAACGCACCGAGATATTTTTCGCTATTACCTAAACCGAAACGCTAATACAAGTTAGGCCCCTGGACTGCATAAAGTTAGTCCATTGCAGCGAGTCACGGTCCCTTAGTGTGGGATGTGAGTCAAGTGGCATTACATGTAGGTATATTATACCTACTACACCCTGATGCGTTTATCTTAATCTCAATTGATGTACGAGTATATAGGTTTGGGCGTCTAGCAGTCGGCACACTCAGATGCAAAACACTCTAGAATTATTTATTTCAAACCATTACAAAATTATTTCCAGAATAATAGGTACATAATAGTTATTGGTTTACTTTTTCAGGGTAATATTCTATTTAGAAGTACTCGTACGTAGTTAGTATATATCTCAGATCAGATTAATAAGGAAGATAGGCCTTTGTACAATTATCGTTCGTGTACAAATTTCTTACAAATTTCCGGTTATATATAAAAAATCATTGAACCACTAAACTTAACGCAAAAATAAGTGGAAAGATGATAGGGAAGGCCATTGCCTTTCAGTGGGACAAATGAGGCTAAAAGTTATAATAATTTGACTGTTACTGATGAATTGCATTATGATATTTATGAGGCTGACTGTACATGGTGGAATGGCCAGATAACCGTAATGATAGCTACAGATAGAGAATGCTTATTTATATAAACTCAGCCTTGTGTTACGTAAAATGTTGGCATATATGAAAAGCACTGATGGCTCAGTGGTAAAGGTCGGCAGAAGAGGCAAAGAATGCCGGTTCAAAACTCAAAAAAAGTTTGGTCGTTTCGACACATACATATTTATATGTCAAGCGAATCAATGTAAGCACGTGTGTACTTCTTAGATTTATTATAGAAAAAAACATACTAGCCTTTATAACTATAATTTTTAGTCTGTTTTACTTATTGATACTTTAGTAGCGGGCATTTTCTGCAACTAAGCTGGTGATTAGCCCTTTTTGCGTCGCGCTGTTGCTGCTAATTTAGCCATCCGGTCTCCTCCAATAAGGCCAGCCCCTCGAAGGTACTTGCGCATGGTTTCCTAGAGCGTCCTCAGTTACCAAAGTGAAAGGACCTGTGTCCAGCAGTGGACTAAAATAGGCTAATAACGATGAGTTTTAGTCAAACGCCATATAATCAGTATAATAGGAATATTAAAATATTATAAATATTAGATGAATAACATTTTTTATTGGTGGAATTTTATTTACAATAACTTAAATAACATTCCAATAGTAAAAAATAAAATAAAAACGACATATTAATACCTAACTACTAAACTAATCTATTAAACCGCTATCAGTGGGAATCGTCTCCAAAATGCTGGCCTCTTTACCACGTTGTATGTATGGCATTGGCAATGCTCACTCTTTGAGCAAAGTAGAGGCCAGCATTCTGGTCACGAGTTGCATCGACCAGAAGTGATGATAATTAATTCTTTGAATATTTTTTTGGCTCCTGATCCCCACGGGCCCATGGTTTCGACCCCAAAATGCTCAAAAATGTACCCACTGTCCAAGGTACTATATATTGCGCCTTTTGAGGTCTTCTGCGAAATCAGCCATAACCGTTTTTAAAATAGCGTTATTAGAGTTAGATAGTTATTAGAATTAAGTTTAAAATAGCGTTATTAGAGTTTACAGTTGCTTATATAGCGCTATATAATTAAGTTTAAAATAGCGTTATTAGAGTTTACAGTTGCTTATATAGCGCTATATCTACTTGTAGCTCGTGGAAACTGCGCATATCACCGTAGTCGGTGTCGGCTAGCTATTGCTTATTTAATCAGGTACTGAAAGCTTTGGTGCGTGTACACGAGCTTCGTGTTTAGAAACTGCTAATGGAATAATGAACCCATTTTTTCGGTTTACAGATTGAAATCTTTCTTCCGTGTTCAATTAAATTAGGTATATCGGCGTGGTAAACTAAAGAGAAACACGGAATTAAAGGGAAACGCGATTCTTGTGTATACGCACGCAATTAAAGAGGCGTTTGAAGCTCAACAGGGGTGCGTTTACGAACTCGGCGAAATTTTCACCGGTGAAAAATTTAACTAACGGAGGTTCGCTGAACGGCGTCATAGCTTTATGTCATATATGTCAATACTAGCTGTCAAATTCAATAATAAATAAATATTAAGTAAAATATAGTAAAATAAAATGGTATACAATCACAGTATACAATAGTAAAATATCAAATATCAATCTATCATTATATAGATATAAAATTTTATTTTAAATTAAAACATCTACAACAAAAAGATTCGAACAAAATAATATAAAAAACAGTTTAACCTCCTCAACAGCTGTCAATCTTACAGCAGGCGAAAATTTAGCGACCTCAAAAGGTAGATAAAATTTAATCTAGTCAGGCGAAAACTTATACCAGCGGACGCCCGTAAACGGGCAGTTTGAATTTTCGCCGGTTTAATGTTTCACCTCGTGGAGTCCCAAAACGGGTGTTTTGACGTTCATCTAGTATAAGTTTTAGTCTGGATAAGTGCCGTAAACGCATCCCAGAATAGGTACGCATACCCACTAACTAGAATACTTAAAAAATACATTTTTCCATTTATAGATTCATATTTTTTTCCAATATTTGACATTAAGGTGAAACGTTTCACTTTGGCGGAAATTCAAATTTCAAACAGTTTTTTTGTTCTTGTAGCTAGGTCGAGTAATTATTGTAAACGATCATGATGTTCGCAAAAATTGATTATTATTCTTTTCAAACTCACGTAAAGTTATTTATCTCCAATGCACATTATTACATACATTTGTCAATAAACAATTTATGCTGTTTCAAACGGTTTATTGCCAAATGTAAGTAATATGGTGAGTAACTGATTAATAGCTGTACATGATAATGTAAAGAACGACAAACAATTTTCGCGAACACTATACCATTTCACAATAATTACATGTACCAGAGCCACCCCTAAAACGCAATATTATATATTTTTCATACTTTTAAAATTGAGATCTATATTACAACTGTTATTATGCAAAGTTTCATGCTCTTATCTTAATAATTATAAAAGTAAGAAGGTTCTGAAAAATTCGGACGGACGGACAGACAGACAGACGGACGGACAGAACGAATTTATAAGAGTTCCTTGTCGGGCTACGGAACCCTAAAAAGGTCTTACAATATAGAAAATACGTATATTTAACACGTTTTTTTGTATTTGCTTTTATGTAAACACGGTAATACGTACAAGCGTCAAACTTCATAAATGATTATAGTGCACACTCTAAAGTATAACAACAAATAATAAATAATGGACAAGTCGGTGACAAATTTCTGTTCATTACCAAGTGAAGCAACGTAGGGCGAGGTTGTACTTGTATAGGTAACCACCTGGGCATGAAGTTATTTTTACACTACTTTTTGTATTTTGTGGTGGTCCGGAATCCTTAATGCGCGAGCCCGAATCACACTTGGCCAGTTTTGTTTTTTAATTTTATTCGGGATAACATGTACCGGAATAAATTTATATATAAACAAGTAATAATAAACGTATGTATATAGTATTTTTTACCCGATAAAAAAGCTGATAAACGACTGAATAGATTATCTTGAATCATAGCTATAATTATAAGAAACTTCTCGATCATGTCACCTTACAATCAAAAAAAAAACATTATCGGTTCAGTTGTTCGGGAGCTACTAAGCCACAGAGATACACACAGATACACACTTAACACCGCCTCTTTTTGCATCGGGGGTTAACAACACAACCTAAGTGTGCAGTGCCACCTTTTTAACCGACTTCCAAAGAGGAGGATGTTATCAATTCGACAGTTTTTTAAAATGTTTATTACCTCAGAACTTTCGACTGGATGAACTGATTTTGATGATTCTTTTTTTATTTGAAAGCTGGCGCTTCCAGTGTGGTCCCAATTCATTTGGTCCAGTACTGTCATTTTTATAAAGTCGGTTTTTTTGTATTGATAATAATTGTACTAATTAGACCTCCCGCGCTGGCCAACTAAACTTCAAACAACTGCAATACTTCACAGCTTTTTGAACGATTTCATGTCCCAGTTCCTTGAAAAAGTTTTAACACAGTACTTCAGGAATATTCGTCACTTGTTTTAAGAACTCGTTTCGCGCAATTTACGATTTAGAAATATTACTACTCTCATTACCCGCGTTTTTATACTCGAAATTGGGTTAATTTACGAAATATTTCGGGAGGTACTGAATTATATAGTTGTTTGTAACCTGGCATTGGAATAAGTATGTAAAATCGAAGTCAAAGTCAAATCATTTATTGCACATTATGTTATGCTAAGTATATAGATAACACTTATATTAACACAATGACCCAATTAGGGTATGGCAATTTAGGTATAGAGCGGACCGATCTGTTTATAATGTTTTGTCGTTTAGATAATTTTCTACTGAATAATATATATATAGCACTTTTCAATTAATACGTTTTTCAAACATTAACTACTAGTACATAAGGAATAATTACAATTTCAAACTAATAATTGATATTGGACATAAGCAACTGTGAAAAAAATCTGCTACTTTTTGTCGAGTGTCAGTGACCATTTTCTATGGAATAGCCGATTTTTTCCGCGATTTCAGGGATGTCCCATAGTAAAAGTTGTTCAAATAATAATGAGAACTATGACCTCCTTTCGGCATAGTACAGGGTATAAACGTAATCCTGTATACACTACTTACTCAAAAATAAAATCAGATTCAATATAAACTCATAATTTTTACTCTTTTGGTTGGTATACTATTACACTATTAATTCATTCAGTTTGGGGTCAGATGACCCTGTGTGCATAAAAAAGTCCCAGATATTTATAAATTATAAAATTTATTCATAGTCTCAACAAAAAAATGAATAACACCAATTTTGAGTGATGTCTCAGACAATAACGTATTTATAATAATTATATCATTCAAGGAATTCAATGTGTACGGCGGAAGATCTGAAATAGAGATGTAGGTTGTAGTCGACCACTATCTGGCATAAACATCAACTTTAAATTTATGCGTAAATAATGAAATACTTAGCAGCACACTGTACTATAACGCTGCTTATTCATCAAAGTAATATTTGGTACAGGCTGGCTTCCTCCTACCTGTTCTGAGCTAGTCATGTTTTTTATTTTATTTAATGCGTTTGACCGCCAACTCGCCTGATTAGCGGTGATGCATGCACTTTACGACGTAGTACGCTTACCTAGAAGAAACCGATTCACTCATGATTTGAAGACACCCAGATTTGATTGACTTCAGCCGCCGTCTGACCAACGGGAAATAAAGAGAGAGAGAAATTATATGTAATTCTCATTCTTTCTCTACCGTTGGTTGGAAGGTGGTCCGTCAACCAAATTTAAACGTCTGTTAGCAACGAGTACTTGTAACTATCGTATTTTTAACGATTAACCTTCCGGCAATCTTTCTTCCGCGTAACTGCACAAAAACTATAACCATCATCTAAATTATTATTAGACTAACAATAAAATCCCACGCGCGATTCATTTTCGTTTTTATGTTGAGATTTGAGCTTTCTGTTACTTTTGCATATATTATGATTCAATTTGCTACTTCGTCACAATATTTTTTGGTGTAATTTTATGTTATTCTTTGACATATTTTATACTAGCTGCGCCCCGCGGTTTTACCCGCGTGGTGATGAAAGTCGGTGATGATGATAATGAAAAGTAGCCTATGTGTTAACCAGGACATAAGCAATGTACATTCCAAATTTCATCTAAATCTATCCAGACGTTTCTGCGTGATTGAGTAACAAACATCCACCCATCCATCCATTCATACATCCAAACTTTCACATATATGATATTAGTGTGATAGTGTGACGATAATAATAAAATATTGGTACGGAATTCTCACTTTATGCTTGATCTGACATGCATTTAGCTAGCCGGATAACAACTTGTAGGTATTTGATCCATTTGATCGTTTACCATTGAAAGTACATAGTTGGTCCATAATTATTTAATGGCAGACAAGAACTGTGAGGTTGCACAATGGATGTGAGCTTAGATTTTCTTTTTTGGGTTTGGAATTTAGAATGCGGATAAACTGAAAAGTTATAATTTAAATTTTATTATTAATTTTTATATGGATATACAAAAAAAAAACTAATACTTACTAAATAAATTATTATACATTTTGTATGCAGATTGTGATACGTTCGCGTTTTTAATTGTTTATATATCTAAAGCTACGTGTAAATAAACTGAAATTACTCAATCCTTGCTATTTCTGCACACGCATAAATGCAACGCTTCCGATTACCTACTTGAAGAAAACCTATGGTGTGTTTTGTAAACATCCTGCGAGGCTGAAACTTTAAATATAGCTAATTCGCTATAAAATGGAATTGTTGGCTTCATTACTACTTATGACTCCATCAATGTTGCCTAGAACACGTGTTGCAATCAAATAGGTGGCATTTGTACTTTATTGAATATTTGTGGTACGATGAAACCACGAATATGATGAAATAACTAGTTTATAGCTGGCTAAAGAGACGGCTGGTGTTACGCTCTTTACGTGGCAGATAAAAATATATTTACCATTTTTGAAGTGTCAAAACGAGGTTTTACTTTGCAATGAAAAAGCAACCATTCGTTGCCATTAAAAAGTAGATTTCCACTAAATAATCAAAATACTTATTCCTCAAATGAAAGCCGCTGTGAACCATGTTCATGAAACTAAAATAATATTCAATGTCAATTCACTTCACATGTTTGTTAATTTGTTAATAGAAACTTCCTAAGCACATAAAACAATTTTCAAATTATTTTTATAAACGTTTTATGTTTCAAATTAAATCAGTTTGATATTTCGCGTTTATTTTATATTTTATAGTTAGCATGAACCTACGTGGTACGTAAATATACGAGTACATATTATACAATGTGTTAACCAAAATAGAATTTACTCGGCAACGGCGTGCCAATTGCGTGCAAAATGTAGCGCTAAAATGCTCAAAATAATACATTTGTCCGTGACAAAATGTCCCATTCTGAACTTAAAAATTACCTAGCAGTCTTTATGTTTACCCTTTTCTTAATTTTTTTACCTCCCGCTGTATCAGTATATTTTAAATAAATATTATATACAACTAAAATTGGAGTTAGGTAAGTATACAAAGGTGTTTTCGTGCGTAGCTCAGCTGTTTAGCAATGTAATGAAGATTATCGCGACTTTGACATAGTAAGAACGTTGTCGTATTTTTATAGGTATACCTACTTTTTTTACCTACCGGTACCTACTACGTTAAAATTATAAATTCTTAGCAAACATGTAACAAAGAAATATGTCAATGTCAAACTGGAAGTTCGGGTGTAATAAACATTTTAAGACGCAGCGAAGGTAGGCCTCCCACTAGATGGACCGACGACATCGTGAGAGTCGCGGGTAACCAGTGGATGCAGATGGCAGGCTGTCGTTCAGTGTGGAGGTTAAAGGAGGAGACCTATGTTCAGCAGTAGACGTCTTCTGGCTGATGATGATGATGTTTTTTTTAGGAAGAATCACTTATAGTATGGGAAGAATCTTGTTAACAAAAGTATGACGTAAAATATAGGAAACCAGTAGGATTGTGATTGATGAGCCTAGTAATGTCAACCACTGAAGTGAGAATTTTTTCGTTTAGATATGTCAACTGATCAAAATTAAAAATAAAACGAGGTATACTCATTTTTAGGATTCCGTAGCCCGACAAGGAACCCTTATGAATTCGTTCTGTCTGTCTGTCTGAATGTTTGTCTGTCCGTCTGTCTGTCCGTCTGTCCGTATTTTTTAGAACCCTCTAACTTCTATATTTATTAAGATAAGTGCATGAAACTTTGCATAATGACAGTTGTTACATAGATCTCAATTTTAAATGTATAAAATATATATAATATTGCATTTTAAGGGTGGCTCTGGTACATGTGAAATGGGGATGAAAATATTTTTTTCACTCCACCTACTTGTGTGGGGTATCGTTGAAAACGTATTTTAAAATGAAGATAAGGTTTTTTTACATCACTTTTTTATAAAGAATTTAAAAATATGGAAATGGCCTTGCGAAATATGGCCCACCAAAGTGGCAAAAAGTTGGTCCCCCCCTGCATTTCTAAACTATAAGGCATAGAAACTTTTAACTTACAGTACGGACAGGTCATATTTTAAACCTTAATTTTAAATTATTTCGAACCTTATCTGATCATGACTTTTTGAGTAACAGCGATAAAACTAATAAATTCAAGGCGTTCTAGCTCAAAGGTCATTGACCTTTTTGTAAAATGGTCAAATGGTGTGTTTTCCAACCAGTTTTCTCTATGTTTAAACCATAAAAAGTACATAAGTATATGCTATGTCGGGATGGTACATCTCTAAAATTTGTCTAAGTCCACAGAGCTTCTTCGTTCGAATTTTTCTATAACTATCAATTTCTGAACTATGACTATAATTAAATGGATTTGGTTACGGAACCCTACCGTATGCGTGTCTCGACACGCTCTTAGCCAGTTATTATTTTCAGTTTTTTTTATTCGTTTGAAGGGTTACGCGTATAAACTCTACTAAGTCGAAAGGAGGTCATTGTACTTGAGATCAACCCTGCAATCACGAAAAAAATCTGCTGTTCCATAGAAAACTGTTATTGACACTCAACGAAATGTATGGAAAATCTTTTTTTTTCGTGATTGCAGGGTTGATCTCACAGTAAAATTTGTTCATAATGATGTGTACAATGACCTCCTTTCGGCTCAGTACAGGATATATACGTGCGTACCCTGCTTAGTAAGAAAATATACTAAAAATATTTAAAAATACACATTACAATATTGCTAAAATATCTAAAACTTAGTTAGCTTAGAGTTAGCATTTATTGTTTTAAAAAAAATTGCCAATGCTATGTTAACCCCTCTGTTTACATCTTTGCTAAGAATGTACTCGTATTATTTTTACCATAAGTGAGTTACGCCCGAATCCTATTAACGTTCAGTAATGTGTTTGTTAATAGGTATTTTGAGAATGCAAAACTTTACTAGAATGTCAGAATGTTGACGGGAACTTGCGCGTGCCGTGACTACTTATAATAGCTCACAACGTTATTCAACGAAAGTAAAATAGGATTTAGGAATGTCTATTTTTATTACAATGCGTTTTGTCTCACTTTTGCTAATGTGATGCGTCATTGGGAAACATTTTAGATGTCGGAAGCTGGTTAGACGTGTCACTTTCTTTACTCTATCTGACAAAATACGACCTACACATTATTTTAACAGATGCTTAAAAAATATGCCAAATCCTTGATCATCATTTTGTCTGGCGTCAAATTTCGCAAGGTTCTCCACCAAAAATCACATTAGCACATGAGTTTTATGTTAAATAGAATATACTATTTGTAGTATCTGTTATAACTTTCACCAGCTATTTACCAGTTCGATAGCGTTATGTTAAAAATAACGGACGATAATGCAATATGCGTAGCAGTAATAATGGCAAGTATGCGGGGCTTCTCGTGTCAACGAGACTGCCAACTTTACCATCTCATCTACATTAGTGGGAGATTAGCAATATTTAGAGCTCTAGTTGTAACTAGGTATATAGTACGTTATAGTATAGACATACTGACTGGAAAGATGGACCTGCGTAAAATATGTAGACTATTTAGCGGATACATGACACCTTCTAACTCAATATTCCCAAACTCAATTCTAGCTTTAAGAGTTTTTTATGCCATGGGTGGCAAACAAGCAGACGGGCCGCCTGATGGTAAGCGATCACCATCGCCTATGGATACCTGCAACACCAGGGCATCACAGATACGTTGCTGACCCTTAAAGACTCTATTAACAGCCTTTTTGAAGAACCCCATATTAAAGCTACTCGGAAATGTCGTAGGAGGGAGAGCTCATTCCACATATTGCAGATGTAGGCAAAAAGGAACGCGTAAAACGCAAAGTGTGCGATTTCGACCGATCTATGATATGTGGATAAACTTTCAGGAGATGAAAGCAAGTTCAGATATCCTTATAATATAATAACAGGCCAAGAGCGGTTCGAGATATGCATATTATAGGGTTCTGCCATCATCATCATCATCAGCCATAAGACGTCCACTGCTAAACATAGGCCTCCCCCTTTAACCTCCACACTGAACGACAACCTGCCATCTGCATCCACTGGATGCCCGCGACTCTCACGATGTCGTCGGTCCATCTAGTGGGAGGCCTACCTACGCTGCGTCTGCCGGTTCGTGGTCTCCACTCAAGAACCTTTCTTCCCCATTGGTTATCGGTTCTTCGAGCGATGTGGCCTGCCCATTGCCACTTCAACTTGCAAATTTTTATAGTTATGTCGATGACTCTGGTTCTTTGCCGTATATTCACGTTTCGGATTCCATCGCGCAAAGAAACTCCGAACATAGCTCTCTCCATTGCCCGTTGTGTGACTCTGAGTTTCTCCAAAAGGCCAACAGTTAAGGACCACATCTCAGTACCATATGTCATCACTGGCAACACACATTGGTTAAAGACCCTTGTCTTTAGGCACTGTAATAGGTTTCTGTAACTAAAGCCATATGATTGGGATCCCGTTCCTACTTCAGAAATTAGTGGTTATAGAAAAATTAAAGCTCTTTAAACTTTCAGAGTTGTATCATCCCGACATATCATATGCCTTTTAAAGGTTAAGTCAAATAAATTCGATCTTTACAGTTTCCTAGATAAAACATTTAATTTTGATATGACACCATTTTTATGATTTTAAGCTAACCATGGGATATTTACCGTGGTTAGGTTGTGGAAGGAGTTCCTGATATTTTGGCGCAGTTACATGCACCATGTTCACGGGAAGACCAAAATTGCTAAAAATGAGAAAAAGGGGATTAATAATGGGATGACGGATATGACGGATGGAAAGAACGAACTTATAAGGTAGTGTAGGTAGGTTGTAGTACTTGTAGTGGTAGGACTCTTTTGCAGGGGTCCGCCTGGGGAAGTACCACACCTTTGCCAGTTATTCAACCGCCAAGCAGTAGTGTGCAAACACTACTGTGTTCCGGATTGAAGGGCAATGTTTCCAGCGAAATTACAGGGCACACAAAGATTTGACACTTATATCTCGGGGTGACGAGCGCAGTGCATTGCCATCCAAGGTTTTGAACTATTGAAGTTCAAAATTCTGAGTGGCGTTGACCTGTTATGGGCAAGCGTGAAGAGCCATCAGGCGAGCGACTTCGCTCGTCTCGTCAGCCAGTATCATAAAAAAAGAGTTCCTTGGTACTACGGAACACGAAAAAGCCCAATTTAACGTTCATTATCGGTGTTACAACTAAAACTATCCTGAGATGTTCAGTTTTTACTTTGAAAAAACATAAAAAAAAACAACAAAAAATAATATTTGTACAAAATAAGGCATATTCCTTTAAAGTTTGTAGACATTTTCCATAGGCAAAAATAATGAGCATTGTATGAAGTCGACCAGAGGTATCTTTATGTGCATTCACTCTGACCTTGCTACGAATTTCGTAGCTATGCTCCGTAGCACGCACTTGTAGCAACAATCCACATTGAACTTTAGTATAATATATTGTGACACAACTAGATGGTTCATAGTTTATATTATTTGACGCATACCCATAACAAACCGATTAAAATTCCAGTTTTCCCACACCTATCAACCGTAGTTTTGACACAATTGTTAAGTATAACACAAATGTTTTGCTACCTGTCGCCGTCTAGCGACTGTATCTCATTTGAGGCCTGCGCGAAGGTTATCACTCCCGATTATTTGTTGAAAAACATCGTTTTATTTCTGCCTCTTGCGTTGGGATACGTGTTTATTTAGAGCGTGTTACGGCCGATATAAGCGGCATAAATTATAATGGTTTATTTTATCTGTCCACAGCGCTGACGGTCCGCTTCCTGACGAAGCGATACATCGGCGAATATGATCATCAACAAGGTATCTTCCTATACAAGCACTAACATTTTATGAAAACTACCTAACAAGGGTCGTACATTTACTTTTAAAAACAATATTGACTGTGTGTCATTCTATGAGGGAGGCCTTGTCCAACAGTGGACGTTAATTGGCTGATGATGTGATGATGATGATGCGTCAGTCTATGGGTATATATAAAAATCGATTTGTGTATATGTGTAGGTATGTATGTATTTGTATATATTCCCTATGGACTCCGAAAAGCCGGATCGATTTTTACGAGACTTTCACTGGCAGATAACTGATGTATAGCTGCTTATAGCTTATTCAGTTACTGACACGTCACGAAATTATGAAAACTACTGGACCTACGAAGCAGAAATTTAGCAAGAAGATTCCTTATGAGGTGTAGAGATCCATTGAGAAAGGATTTTGCATTGAAAGGATGGTTGCATATTTATATCATAATATTATGTTTTTGATGTCAGAGAGATACAATTTGGCATTAAAATTAATATAGTTTATAATTAACTAGCCGCCAGCCCCGGCTTCGCACGGTTCTAATCTCGGTCTTCGGCCTCGCTACAAAATATAATATAGCCTTTGTCACCCGGGGATACTGTAGCTTCCCAAAAGGAAAGAGTTTTTTAGCTTCCGAGTTATTTCGTTACAAACATCCAAAAATACAAATCTTTCCTCTTTATAATATTAGTAGTATAGATATTATAGATAAATGCTGTTATAAGATATTTACAAAAATTATGCCTTAAGGAGGTGTAATTGGGGTTTGAACGTTGTGTTGAAAGTTATGTAACTATACAGAGCTGAAATTTGTCAAGTAGATTCCATATACGTAGAAGAAGTAGATTCTTGTAGAAGATAGCAAAAAAAAAAACATTTTGCGAAATGATCGAATTAAGGGGGACAAAAGGTGGTTGGAAGTTAATATTATGAAAATCGACGCGTACGGAAGTCGCGGGCAACAGATAGTTTAAAAATATGTACCAAATTACATCTTTTTTTATTTTTCGTATCACACTAATATTATATAGTGCTAAAGATTTTTATGAGTGTATATTGCAGCTGATAAACTCAGACATCGACGCGTGGCCAAAATGCTGGCGTGTTTCTGGCTCAACGCATTAGCATTGCCATTCAGCGCGGTAATGCCATCAGCATGCTGGGTACGCTGCTAACTGATAGTGGGCTCTAGAATTTGGATTGTCTTTAGACCTTCAACAGTCTGTGGGCAGTCTGAACTGTTATTAGCTTGTATTTTGTTTATTAGATAACTTGCCAGTAAAAGTATTAGCTAGGCTACCAATAAATATACCTATACGACCATCTCATCGCCATTAAGGATACACCACAGTAGCCCATAATTTCTCTACCCTATACTGCACAATAGTTTCGTATTCTCTTTCATACACATTCAAAGATTATATTTTATATCCGTTAGAGCATCTAAGTGTTGGCTTCGGGCTCACCAATGCCTTTCAAATGTCCGGGCTAGACCAAGGTTATGAAAAATAAATACATTGGTACGAATCTACAGTCTATAATCTGTATGTATAAAAGAAAGTCGTGTTTGTTACACTATTTATATCTGAAGAACGGCTGAACCGATTTGGCTGAGAATTGGTGGGGAGATAGCTTAGAACCAGCAAACGGATATAGGACACTATTTCGCGAGCGAGGCCGAAGGCCGAGCTTACACCCGTGCGAAGCCGGGGCGAGCGGCTAGTAATAATTAAAGAGGAAAAATTTGTATATCTGGATGTTTGTAACAAGTTAACTCAAAAACTACTGAACCGATAAAAAAAAAACACCATTAGAATGCTACATTATCTTTGAGTAACATAGACAATAATTATTACTAGAATGTAAAAAAAAAACTCCCGGTGTGAAGCTAGGACGGGCGGCTAGTCAATCATAAAGTTGTATGTATATACTGGTTTCAGATAGCAAGTACAAGCACGAAGCGATGCTGGATGGTGAACCGATCCTCTTCGAGATCCTGGACACATGCCCCAAGGTACTTACATTTAAAATAACCACCTTCTCTTAAAAACACAATGCAGTGCAGTACTCATCTAGCTACGCAGGAACCATACTAAAATAAAATAAATAAATAAATATCTGGGACATTATTTCACACATGGTCATCTGACCCCAAACTAAGCAAAGCTTGTAATATGGCTGCCAGAGACTGATATACATACATATATATTTTTAAATACATACTTAAATAGATATACTGACTGAAAGGTTTGAGCTGTACGTATATAGTAAAGACACCATGCCCAAGCCATATATAATCAAATAACTGGCCAAGAGCGTATCGAAACACGCATATGGTAGGGATCCGTAGCCAAAACCGTACCATTGTGACCACACCTGTAGTTCATAAAAATGGTGGTTACAGAAAAAAAATTACGAGTGAAGCTATGTTTTAAGTCTTCGCTCGTAACTAGTATCGAACAAACCATAAATTTAGCTTTGATCGTAACTGATTGCGAAGCTATGGTTACGTAGGCGTCCAAAGTGATGTATCATCTCGATATAAAATTTGCTTTTTATGATTTAGCCAAAGATAAAACTATTTGGAAAACATTATTTGTTTAGATCTTTATACGACCTATGACGTAGAACGTCCTGTATTTATTAGTTTCTATAGAACATAGATTTAATAGTTTAGAAATGCAGATAGAGACATACTTTTTACCACTTTAGGCGGGTCAAATTTCTCAAAGAATACACTTGATAAAAAAGTGATAAATGAAACCTGACCTTTATTTCAAAATATTTATTCTACGATACCACAAAGGAAGAGGTGCACCGAAAAAAATCATCGCTATTTAACATGTATGTGAGAGCCGGGTGGCTAAAATGCATATTATTTTGTATATACTTTTAAAATTGAGATCTTAAAGGACCGCAATAGAATACCCGGCTGATTTTCTATTATCTTATAAAAAAGTTGACCATAAATAGACCCGGACACAGCGAAAAACAGAATTGAAATGAGTTTTAAGGTAGATATTACCATTTTAATGTCTTGCTAGACAGAGAGCGCACGATACTTATGTATGACATCACATGTAAGTACGCCACACAAACTCCATACTGACACTCACCTCGCAAAAAAGGACAGAACATCCCTTCTTAATCAGAACAAAAACTTTGAACGCTTATATTTAAAAACTCTATATGCCGACTTAAATATTCAGTAAGTGTATTAAATTTAATTATATTTTTCACTAAGCCTTATAAGGTTTTCTTGTACTACCACGGAACCCTATTTTTTATCTATTATTGCACTACTGTTGGAGGAAATTATCGGAGTAATTGCCCCATTTTTTTAACGGACTGCCAGAGTGGGCACGAAAAATCGACACCGCTTCATGGTTGATATACCGAAAACCCGTACGTAGCGCTTTGATTCATCTTTTATTGTGCGAACTGCCAGTCTGTGGAATGCGCTGCCGGAATGGGAGTTCCCCGATAGTTACAATCTGGGTGTCTTCAAATCTCGAGTGAATCAGTTTCTTATAGGCAAGTGTGCTCTATCGTAGACCGCATCGCGTTGACCATCAGGCGAGTTGGCAATCAAACGCAAGCCTATTACTAAAAAAAACTGTCTTTGTTTTCAGGGCCTGAATGACCTGCCGGCGAGTGACGTAGCTCAATGGGCAGATGCTCTGTTCCTGGTCTACTCCATCACGGATCGAGAGTCTTTCAACTACGTCCGACGCGCTAAGCAGAGTCTCCAGCCAGATGTTCCACTCGCTCTAGTCGGGAACAAGGCTGATATGGTCCACTTGAGGCAGGTGAGTCGATACACGAGTCTTCTAGTCTATTCGACGAAGACCGCATTCCATTGAGATTTTATATGTAGCCAGTGGCGTAGCTAGGTAACTAAAGGCCCTGGGGCAAAAAAATGGGGCCCTATCTAAACTGGGTTAGGTTTTACCAAGTAAAAATATAAATAATAGGTACAAAGCCACTTTATCATTAGCTCTTTATTGTGCTCTAAGCTACTTACTACATGACTTGTCTGTATGAAGGGATTTTTTTTCACAAGTTCAGTTGAGGTTTGCTGGTCTGGATCCGAGAGTCCCCTGAGCTTGAGGGCCCCGGTGCATGGCACTGTCTAGCCCTCCGATAGCTATGCCATTGTATGTAGCACTTTCCAACAGCCGTTAAAAGCCGCAACAGCAATAATCGGTATAGCTATTAAAGAAGTGTTAAATATCAGTAGCAATTAGTGAGGAGACTAGAGCTCGCGTGTTTTGGAGGCTCGCCAACGACCGCGTATCTTTTCAGTCGGACGTAACGTTAAACCTACCCTTGAACTCGTTAATGTTTACATTTCAAGGGTTCCAAGGTTAAGATTGTGTTAAAATTATTTAGTTCTTTACAAAATATTCCTTGTGTTTTGTAAGTTTATGAAGTGGTCACGCTAACCGAAGTTAAGCTGTATTACAAAGTAATCACACTAATCCATCCATACTATACTATACTATAATATAAATGCGAAAGAAACTGTCCGTTTGCTACATAATCACGGCTTAACTGATCTCGATAAAATTTTGCGAGGTAATAGTATGTATCATGAGAACGGATATAGATTATTTTTTTCTGAAGAAATCGCGGACGAATTTTTTTATGTATTTAAATAGACAATAAGAATGGTAATAATGTGTAAATAATATAAATTAATGGTATAAGAATAGCCCGTAAAGTATATCATCATCACAATTCTTCGTCACCACGTGGGTGAAAGCACGGGGCGCAGCTAGTAAATATGTATTCGGCACATTTTTGGACACACGGTCATCTGACCCCAAGCTAAACAAAGTTTCAACTATAGCTGTCGGAGACTGATATAGGTACATATACAAATATAAATACATCGTTAATTTTTAAGTATCTAGTTTCGGGCATAAAATTAAGCCGTAATTCTCAAGACAATACAATTATTTATTTTATGTCAGTAATTTAAATAAATCTACTCTCTAACTTTTCCTAAGAGAGTTGGAAGAAAAATTAATTTTGTAAGTTGGAGGTAATAAGTATCCATCGTAGACCGCATCATCTCTTAACATCAGGCGAGTTGGCGGTCAAACGCAAGCCTATTACACAATAAAAAAATATATATATATATAGATAAGTTGATATTTTTTATTTGAAGCCGTTATTTTCAGTAAAAATACAGAATAATTTTTTACAAAAATGGAATTTTCTGTATAATATGTTTCTATTTGATAGAATCAGAACGTCAAAAATCTGCTATTCATTGCTTTTTTCGTCAAAAAATATGAGCTCTCACATTACTTAAGTGAATCGAAAAGAATACAAGCAGTGCCATAAATAGGGCGGTGCCACCGGTGCCCAGGCACAGGGCGTAGACTCTGGGGGGCGCAAGAATGGCCAGACCAGTACCTGGATCTGGACCTCGCAGCCAACGGTGGAGCTGGAATAGTCGTGGTCGTGCTCGTGGTCGTGGCCGTGGTCGTGGCGGTGGCTGTGGTCGTGGTAGTGGCGGTGGTCGTGGTCGTGGCCGTGGCGGTGGTCGTGGTCGTGGTCGTGGCCGTGGTAGTGGTCTTCGGCTACAAATTCACAGCTTGACTAACTTGACAGCATCTGTAGACGTACATGCAGGTTTTCACGGTTCGAGAAGGTAGGTATACACCTAGACTCTAGAGGTCGACTCGGAGTATACCGTAAGTTCCTGAAAGCTGAAGACTAAACACACATAAAACGTTCTTATACCTTCTTATACTTTCACATAATATCAAACTATTTTCATTTATAATAAAAATAATTTGATAATAGACATATTACCTTATAATAATTTCCTTGAAATTTAAACAAAAAAATATAAACCTAGACTTCATTTATCGACTCATCTTATTCAACTCAACGACTTGATCATGGCTAGACTGATTAAGTATTCTTTTTTGAATAAGCCCGAACTCGAATATAAGGTAGCTATCAGACCTGAAAAACCAACGGAGACCTTACTAGTGAAGATCACCGTTCCTGGGATATTCATATATCAAAGATTCAGTTCGCCCTTAATAGTGCAGTAAATACAACCACAGGGTTTTCTCCTGCATTTTTTAACTTTTGGCCGCGAGTTAATTCCTTTTGGCTTACTTTATACACGCTGTGACGAGTTAGACGAAATTATTTTTATGCCAAGTGATTGCTATGCTAATTTGGGTTTGCTATCTAATTTTTTCGACACGGTTCAAGTCGCCTTACATGTTGCTCATGCAAAAAAAATGCAGCTAGAAGATCAAAACGGCGCCAGGGGAAAGTGGCACTAACTTACCTATCCTAAATTAAATTATGTATTTTTTTTCTTATATGTATCGTTGTGTATATTTTTAATTCTTTTTTCTCTCTTGTCTTAGTTATTGTTTTTTATTTTATTATATTATATTTGGGGGCGCAAGAATGGCCAGACCAGGGGCCTTACCCCTAGCTTAACTTTTGCGAGCCAACTTTTAGTAGGTACCAGATGGGTACCTAAAATTAACCAACTCATTTAAGCTGCATCGTTTAAAAGCGTCTAACTTGAATGAACTAAAATCCGTTTTACTATGCGTGTGATTGTGATTATCGTTCATTCAAGTTAGACGCTTTTAAACGATGCAGCTTAAATAAGTTGGTTAATTTTAGGTACCTGATAGGTACCTACTAAAAGTTGGCTCGCAAAAGTGAAGCTAGGGGTAAGGCCCCTGGGAGGACTATTTTTTTTCGGTTTGCTCCGGATGTATTCCCGCTGCGCCCCTAGTGCTCGATTCCAACACATACGTACCTACATGCCAGTATCATCAAAAACGTCTAGCATTGCTCTAGGGTACCTATAATATCTAAAACAAACAAGGGCGCAGTTATAGAAGCTCGCACAGGGCGCAGAAAAGGCTATTTACGGCACTGAATACAAGCTATTTCCAAGTTTTGAACTATTCCATAAATAGCTAGGAAATCAATGTGTGAATGCAAGCAACAGTCACTGCAATCACACATAAACTCTAGGCAACTCTACATTTATTGAATATTAAATAATAGGTTTGCGTTTTCTCACCAACTCACCTGATGTGCTACGGTGGAGCACGCTTTTCTAGAAGAAACCGATTCACTCATTCACACACACACACACACACTCACACAAATCACATCATCAGCCAATTAACGTCCACTGTTAGACAAGGCCTCCCTCATAGATAGGGGTGTTGCCATAATCCCCACGTACTCATTCACTAACGATTTATTAGGAACAAAAGTTCAGATTCAACAATTGGTAAAGCTAGCGTGTTGGTGGTGCGATAAGGCCAGTTGATACATAATTTTTTGGAAGTTTTTGGCCTCTATATGCAATTTTATAATATTAGTATAATGAAAAACAATGTAATGCGAGTAGGTAACGCACTGATAACATTACTAGATTGACTACGGGCGGTAATGAAACCTCATCTCCAAAAGAGCTTACTAAAAAAATTATTAAAGTTTGTACGAATTTCCTAGCAACTATAGCCTAATTTGCATTTCAGGTGAGTCCAGACGAAGGCGAAATCCTAGCCAAGGACTTCGAATGCAATTTCGCGGAAGTAGCGGCAGCGGAACAAGTGAACCAGGTGGGGGAAGTCTTCCACGAGCTGGTGAGGGAAGTCCTGACCCTGCGGCGGCGGAACAAGCACAGCCTGCTTGACAGGATGTTAGGCTCTAAACACGCGTACAGAGTCTACTCAAGAGGGAAAAGCGATAGTGCCCTGCCCAAGGACTAAAGCATTTAGTGCCAACATGTGTTTTCCATGAAATGTTTTGATAAGATTTTCTGAGATCAAAATAGAGACGCTTCAGATACGTCATGTGTGTCCTCTTGTCGTGAAAGTAAAACTTTGAAAGTTTAAAATGAATTGTTATTACGCAACTCTGAATAATAGTATTTATACTTTGTCTCAGGCCGCAATACCAGCATGGCTAGCATGCGCACCGTGACAAAATCTTGTCGTCACTCTGTAGAGCGAGAACGCGACAAGATGCCTACGGTTTCATATACACCTGTCTCACTTTGGCACGATAAAAAGAGTCGACAAAATTTTGTCTCGGGCGCATGCTAGCCCTGCTGGCCGCTCCTGTACTTAATATTATTTTCGGGCATGATTGAATACTTGAAGTGTGTCATGGTCTCCGTCCACACTTACATCTCCGCTGTAGTATTGTCACAGATAAAAAACACAAAAACATTAAGTAGTTTTTACGTTTATGACGATGGATCTTGTGGTAACGAATCTCGGCAAGACGTTACAGCTGATATCGGTATCCGCACATCGACGCAAAAGTTTACTTTTATTGCACGGATTTAGAGATCACAAAAATCTGAATGAGAAAACATGATAAGCTGTAATATTTAAATGATACTCATTGGATTGTAAAGTAAGGATGGGGCGAATGAACTTGTCCAGAAGTACCAAACCACTGCTATTAGCAAATAAGTATACTTCGCACCAGTGTGAAATCACTCTTCGGAGGAAAATCAATATTACTTTAAAAAAATTAATGATTCTAAGTTGACAGTAAATTTACATTTCAGTAAACATGGATTGGCGAGGTTTGTGCATTTGCCAGGTTGAGTTACAATGAAAATTATTATTAATTATTGTGACTCCATAAAAATAATGTAAGATTATTTTTAAATCTATTTTTAACACCGTGTACAGCTCGAGTCTATTTTTTAATTAGTTTGATATTCTTATAGTTATACGCTGTTACAATCAGAATTTACGTAGTGAGTAAATTAATCAATATATGAAAATATGGAATCTCATGATTGATTGTTGATGAGTAAAAAATTTTTGTCTTCGATAAGCAACAACAGTAAATACATCGCTTACTTACAATTAGATGTGTTTACTTGTATGTGACATAGTTAGGTAATTATCATTTCCTTGCCCATATAAATGTTGTGAGAGTAGGAACGTTTTGTTTTAGTTCGTATTGTGTATTTCAGACAGCGAAATAATAACTATTTCGCTGATTTAAGAGCCCTCTTACATTTTTGACGAAAAAAGCAATGAATCTAGATTTTTGGCGTTCTGATTCTATGAAATACAAAGATCTGTACGTCTGTAGTACGTGAAAGTCGAGCACACCAACCACTGAGACACTAACACTACATTTTTGAAATACAAAGTCAGCGAATCTTTAAAATGTTAATTCGAGACAGTCCGAACCTATAAATTTCTACCTGTTCCCGAAGTTAACATCTGGAGACATGTGGGTCTAGATCGGAACAAACAGCATTTTTCCGCTAATAAGTAGGTTCGCGTACACACACGCGGTACTTTTATTTGTTCTGTGGTTAAGTTCAAAATAATTGATGATAACATTCATGGACGAATAATTATTATTATAACCCCGTCGATCCTGTTACTTAAATTCTTTCTATCCAATGGTTGCCTGGAAGAGATCGCTTTTAGCGATAAGGCCGCCACTTGTGGCACTAGCTCGTAAGTGTTTTCTATCTGTTTGTAATTTTTATTTCTGGTGTACACAATAAAGAGTTTCTATCTATCTATCTATTTATAACTACGGTATGATTAGGTTATGTTTGTATAATTTGAAATGTATGAAATCCCTCTATTTTACATACGGTTACTATAATCTAAGGAATTGAGCGCTACCGTGTGTCGGATTGCACGTTAAATTGTAAGCCTTTTGGTGGCTAAAATCTGACATCAGCGGCTGGACCCGGCCGTACGAACTTCCTTATCCAGCAGTAAATATAATTCTTTATATTTTTTGTTTTTATTCATTTAAAAAATACTTTCTGGGCATTGTTATCAGATAAAGGTACTGATTTCACCAGTAACACGAAAAATATGATACCCACAAGGTCTGAGTACATAATTATGTGATGAAATCTAATCTAACCATGTCTGGAAATTATTGTAACGTTTTCTGCTAAATTCTATTGCATTGTCGTTTTTTAGGGTACAAAATAAAATATTATTTTTATAAAATCGCTCGTGTAATTTGTATGTATTATAAAAAAA
Source organism: Agriopis leucophaearia (assembly GCA_949125355.1). Lineage (NCBI taxonomy): Eukaryota > Metazoa > Arthropoda > Insecta > Lepidoptera > Geometridae > Agriopis > Agriopis leucophaearia. Next base: position 4,174,877 of record OX421261.1, on the reverse strand, counting down.
ATTGCATCTTACATATATGAAAAAAGTTACTTAGACGATTAATGATAATGAGTAAAAACCTAAGATATTGTGGACGGATTAATGTCTATTTAATATATTATTTATATTCTTAGCACCTTAAGTGTAGGAATTTATGGATGTTATTATTTAATACAATGTCTAAATATGAAGAAAATTTTGTTATTTATGAACCTCTAAGATTTGTCTAATATAACTTTTAAAGCCTGCGCAGTCGTCCTCGAACTATAATAAGAAGGAGGATGGGCGATATTATTATAACCGCAAACGCCAAGAACTTTGCGTAAGAAAAGCCAATCAGGCAAAAAATCGTCATGATAGAATGTCTAGGGTTCAAAGTCTGATTGTCTGATCAAGGTCTCGGATATGTGGGACATTATTGCACACACGGTCATCTGACCCCAAACTAAGCAAAGCTTGTAATATTTACGCATTTTCTTTAATTTAACAAGAATTATCGTATTCAAACAGTTAGTTCCTTATTTAAGGAAGCGATCACCATCAATATTAAAATTTATTCAACAGTTCCGACTGTTTTTAATATTTAGAATTTATCTATCTACATATATAAAAAAATTTAGAGATTAAAAAATCTGTAATTGCGAGATATCAAAAATAATAATAACACAGGGCGTCTATAAGCAGCTGAACACGTTAAGACTGTTTTTGGCATTTTTGTCTGTTTGTTTGTTTGTTTGTCCACGCACATCTCCTAAACAACTGGACGGATTTAAATGCGGTTTTCACGGATTAATAAATTGAAGTATAGGCTAGGTTATTTTGCGCAAGGGCCGGATTAAGGTAGGATACAAGGGGAGAAAATTTGTATGAAAATCCACGCGTACGAAGTCGCGGGCAAAAGTCCGAAATAAAAAGAACGTATCTATCGAATCCAAAACAGATCATGCGCCCCAGACCATAGATCAAATAATAGTTACGATGCTCTCGACTATAGATAAAAATTTCATACAGCACCCCGGGATAGCATGAAAGGACAAACAAAGCAATAATGAACTGCGCTTAAAAATGAGTAGCGGTCACGAAGGCAACCCCTATAGCCACAAACCCACAAATACAAAGGGCTATCTCTCAAAATGGGTGCAAATTAAAAGCTTCCAGGGTGTAGCGCGCGCCGAGATTTAAGGCCGTTCTGCAAATTCAAGGTTAGACAGAACTGTTAAGCCTTATAAACAATTTTTAACCAATACTGAATTCACACAAAAATTTGCTGTTGCATACATTTTATCCAGTTTATGATGAGCTTTTTCTATGGAATAGCAGGTTTTTTTCCGATTGAATTCGGTTGTTGGTACCATTTATTGTATGAAAAGTAATTTAGGAAACCAAGCTTAACATGGTGAATTTGAATAGACGGCATGTTGATTCTAGAGCAATAGACATTGTTTCTGTCTCCATAACTTATATCTGTCTGAAGTGAGAGTGAAAGTGTATAAATAATATCTGTAAACTGAAAATTAACTCACAGAGCGGCTACTAAGTTTGAGCTGGACTCTACTTTTATTTATTTTATCGGTGCAAGCACAGCGGGCGCATTCCCTCCACCAATCACAGACCGCCGTTCACATACGTCACTCAACGATGACGTGTAATGACACAGATTTAAAGATGGCACCCACCCTACTTAATGTGAATCTCATTGACAATGGTTTGATTTCGCTGCTTTTATTATTATCGAAGCAACAGCCCTTTTGGTTGTTGATTTATTGACATTTGAGCTGAAACGGTGTTGATAGAATTTGGGGCAGTAGGTAATTATTTTATGCTGGCTTCTATTTATGCAATGTTGGGTTTAGGCTCTCTACATTATCTTTACGATATTATGTCTATAGTAATTCAATTTAAATTGATAATTAATTGTCTCTACCATGGATGATACTGGTAGTATTTTTGTCCACGGTCTCAAAACACATTTTACTCTCATATTATCTGTGAGAGTTAACTTACCTATATATTATTAATGAGCTAAGTACGAATCACATCAAAAACATAATTGTGAAATGAGAGCCAAGTGAATATTATGGTATATGCCTTGGTTGTTGACTTCAACGACAAAAGAAGTGTGATCTAAATGTGAGATCTAACTTAGGATAATATGTTATATGCTTTTGAGTTTTATTTACGGGATATTTACCGTGGTAAGGTTGTGGAAGGAGCTCCCGATATTTCCGCGCAGTTACATGCACCATGGTGCACGGTTCCCATGAACATGGTGCACTTAGTAAAACTGATATGATTGGAATAATAAAAAATTAAGGGTGGTATTCCACTCAGTATATATTCACGTGAAGACCTTAAAATCCACATAAAGACCGGCTGGAATCAATTTTGATTGCTCACTCTTATATTACAGGCGCTATAAGTAAGTGTTTCTATTAGAATCAATTAAATTGAAAAATTATAATAAAATAATACAAATTTACCAGTTTCTGATTTATTCCTTTCTATTCACCCAACTATCTATCTGGATGCCAAATTTGAACTTTCTAGGTCATCTGGAAGTGTGTAGAGTATTGATCTATAGGTCAGTCAGTGATAAAAATGTCGATTTGTGGACGTTAATATCTAAAGAACTGTTTGAGGTGTGTTTATGAAATTTGGAGCACAAATGTATCTTGCAAGTCTCAATATATATGCTAAAATTGACATGTTTATGTGAAATAGTTTTTGAGTAATGAAGCGGACAAAAGTGGCTCTAAATGGTTCGTGTAATATTACACACGGTACCGCTCGAGCTTGGCTTTGATATGGCTAGATATTTACGCGCGTAAATACGATTCGAATTACATACAAATTTCAAATTCAAAATTGGTATGGAATTCGATTCGTATTTTACCTGAATTGTGCCATCTATACTCCGCCATCTTTATACATTTTCACAAAAAATGGCAAAACTGATTTTGATTTAAAAAATATATTTATCTAAGTCCTTATGATGCATAGACTACTTTTTATCTTGGAAATTGCGAGAAAACTGATAACCGCGAAATTCAGAAAATTCGCCGCGGAGAAGTCAAAAAAGATTACAAATTTCTGCTTGCCTTTTGACTTCAGATGAACGACACGCAAGCATCTAGAAAGAAACGTATGATTTTCTAATAGCGCCACAAAACAATAAGTATCTTTTTCTCAGAACATACAGTCAAATTTTCCTGAAAAAAATATATAGCATATTTATTTGTTTTGGGTTACAATTAAAAGTGCAACGATTCTGAATGCATGTGTTAGCCATTGTGCGTTTGACTGATAGCGTGATAGGCGGGCGGGACTAAACCCCGCCTGGCGACACAACCCCTGCGATGCGGTGAGCTGCGCCGGAGTCATTCCATTATCAACCTCCGGCACCGATCCCTGGACAAGATCAGCCTAGCACCCGACGGAAAAACGTTCTTGTGATCGAGTTGAAAACTTTAACGAATATTAAACAAATATATTAGTGGAAAAAAAAACATCTAAGTTTAGTACTAACTTTTAAATTCACTAAAAAGTTCAGTTATGAGTGATTTTTGCTATAGTTATCTACTATTTATTTCTGTGTGTTTTCAAGACGATAATATTTAAATTGATTTTATAGTGATATTCAGTGTTCATTCGCAAGTGAGTATATTTTTTTTGCTCTGTGTATTTTTTTTTATTTGTCTGCTTTGGCGATTTTTAACATGTTAAATAACTATGACTATAAAAATTTCAATTATTTTATGTGCAAAATTCTTACAAGGCTCGTGTTATGCATGGCTATGCTAATCTACAGTTATTCATTACCATTATCGAAACATAATAATAACATTGCCTTTTACAATTGTTACAACTTTTATTAATTCCTTTGTAACTTAAGCGAAAGTTTTTATGAGACAATTCGAATTCAATAGTATATCCGCTTTATGGTTGATATTCCGAAAACCCGTACGAAGCGCTTTGATTCCACTTTTATTGTGCGTACTGCTGGTCTGTGGAATGCGCTGCCTGAATGGGTGTTCCCCGATAGTTACAATCTAGGTGTCTTCAAATCACGAGTGAATCAGCTTCTTCTAGGCAAGCGTGTTCCATCGTAGACCGCATCATCGCTTAACATCAGGCGAGTTGGCGGACAAACGCAAGCCTATTTATGCATTAAAAAAAGTATGCATTTATTTATTTATTTGTTTATATAATGTGGCCTATGTCAAGAAATGAACTAAAATTGGTGTGATTATGATGATAATGATAAATTGTAGGAAGTGGAAGGCTATTGATTATTATATCCATGATCCAATAAAACAAGGTCTGCTATTCCGCCAGTGACACATGCCTACGTCACTGTCCAGTAACCACTACATTGCATCAAACAGAAATTGGAAAACAAATCTGTTAATAATCTATTAAATAAAATACAAAGAGCAACTCAATGGATTTTTTTGTCCAATCAAGCGAAGAAATTCAAGATAAACACCACAGAAAAGTTTTTTTTTAAATTTAAATTAGAACGGCTGTCAAGGCATTTTTGTAAGAAATTTGTTGTATCCACTTGCACCCACATAGTAAACCCATAGCAACTGTGTTGGCAACTGTGACGAGTTCGACGCGTTGACATAAATAAGAATGCTTCCTTCTCATTTCTGTTCTATTTACTTCTCTTTTCTGTGATAAACACACATCGATGACGTGGGCTTGTGTCACCCACGTGACCTTTGCGTCTCGGAATGTCATACCTAGCGGAGTATATTATACCATGGTTATATCTACTGAAGCCGTTAAAATATTAGGCAGGTTGATATTCAATTAGGCCATCAAGTCAAACCAGAGTAGTTTTATCCTCTAATTTTCCTCGTTGTACAGATGAAAACAATTTTTGTCTGTACAAAAAGGAGTGGGTTTTATTTTTTATTTGAATTTCAGATATGTATTTTTAGGCTTCCTTATCCAAAGGGTATCTGTCCGTCTTACCCATCTTTAAACGGCTGTATCTTTCGAATCGTAAATAGATAGCAAGCTGAAATTTTCATAGAATATGTAACGTTACGGCGGATTAACTAAGATCTAGTGTATACAACAAATACAAATATTATATAATACATATACAAGTGAGAAACTTGGCATGATTATAGTACACACTTTAAAGTATAGCAATCAATAATGGTCAAGTACGAGTCGGTGACAAACTTCTGTTCATCATCATCATTTCAGCCATAGGACGTCCACTGCTGAACATAGGCCTCCCCCATCGATTTCCAAAAGGGCCGTTAGGAAGCGTCCTGTATCCAGCGTTTTCCTGCGGTCTCTTTTAGATCGTCTGTTCATCTTGTAGGTGGACGTCCTACGCTGTTAAACCTCTAAGTTTAACAGCGTAGGACGTTAAGCAACGTAACTCGGTTACTTGGATGACCTTACATTTCTTTCACCAAATCGAAATTGCAATGTTTACTAATTTAGAAGTCGGTTTTTAAATTGATAATTGTTGTATTTTTTGGTAGTACAGAATAACGGAACCCTCAGTGCGCGAGCCCGACTCACACTTGGCTGGTTTATTTCTAAATTAACAACGTTATTGGTAAGTTTCAAGTCAGAAATCATTAACGTCAGTAGCGAAACGCATTTGCCTGCTTAAGCCGGGTCTAAAAATGATGTTACTAAAAACTCATCTGATAAAAGAAACCGACAATTATGCATAACCATAAATAACTTTTAAACTAAATTTATTTGCCAATTTCCAATATCCAGAAGACTCTGAGACGAGCTTTTGCAAACATTACGATGCCTCTAATATTTCATTCAAAGCGTATGAACTTCTGAATATGTACTATGTAAGGTTAGCAAAATAATCTTTAAGTATATATCTAGGGTCAGCAGACTAAAGTACATAATCTAAAAGTATTATTCGATTTCCAATGTTTCTAGTCTTTTCACGTATGTTTGTCGGTTAGAGACTTTTGATATCATATATAGGTATATCTTATGATTTCTTTATAGGAATCAAAAGTCTCTATAATAGAAAATTAAGATAATTTTGTTACGTGATACAGTTGTTGCTGTTTAAAAACGTGGGCGTGATACTCAGAAATGTACATGGTAATTAATACTTCTGGCACCGTGAATGCGGTAGGTTGATATCAAAATCCTCGACAAGTTCATGCGGGTAGGATCAGCAAAGTATTAGATTACCTTCCAATGCTTTGCTGATCGTACAGAAACTTAGATAACTAATTTTTGTCGTGTAATCAATTTTCAAGTGATGTTGAGCGTGCAATTTGAAAATATTCCCACGGTGCGAGTTGCGTATTATAGTAATTGGTTATATACTTTTTTCTATGATACTGGGTGACGAGACGAACGAAATCACTCGACTGATAGCTCTTCACGCTTGCCCATAACAGCTCAACGCTATTCAGAATTTTGAACTTCAACAGTTCAAAACCCTGGATAATGCACTGCGCTCGTCACCCCGAGATATAAGATGTCAAATCTCTGTGTGCCCTGTAATTTCGCTGCAATCCGGAACACTTTGCTTGGCGGTTGAATAACTGGCAAAGGTGTGGTACTTCCCCAGGCGGACCCCTGCAAAAGAGTCCTACCACTACAAAATATCAACAATATATTTATTAGTAGGCAATTAAATGAATGTACGATTAAATCTGTTAAAACTAGCTATGCTGCGCGTTTTACCCGCTATGCGAGAAGAACAGTAGATTTTCCGAGATACATTGGGGGGGAGAGGGTAGCATGTGCGGTATACACATCACGACACCCGGTCAGACAGCACCCGGCTTGATCCTCGGCCCTGCACCAATGACTTATTTAGTTCCTAAATAAATTATGTGCAGTTTCGATGACATCGCTTAAAACGGTGAAGGAAAACCATGAACATCGTGAGGAAACCGGTATGTCCAAGAACCTCAAAAGTTCTCAAAAAAAAGAGATAAATGACATTCACCAACATGCATTGGGATAACATGGTGCATTAGAGCTCATATCTCTCTCTCTCTCTCTCTCTACCTGTGTTCCAGTGAGAACATTAGGCTGAAATTATGATGATGATTCTCGCCTATATAATCTAGCGTTAGCGTTCGGCTCTACACCGAATTTGATCCAAATCCGTTACAGAGATGAGTGATAACAATGCATTTAAATTTTTAACTGACTTCCAAAAAGTGGAGGTTCTATGTTCGTCTGTTTTTTTTTGCCATTAAATAGCCTTGAAGAGGACAACGACACTACACCGCCACCTCGCCTGATCTTAAGCGATGATGCGGTCTACAATGGAACACGCTTGCCTAGAGAAACCAATAGGTACCTACTCTTGTGACTTGAAGACAACCAGATTGTAACTAACAGCCGTTCGCGCAACTTATTTCACAGCGTAGCGGTTTGCACATAAAAGTTATTCGACTTTTACAAAGCGCTTCGTACGGGTTTTTTTGAATATCAATCATGAAACGGTGTTGATTTTTCGTGCCCTTGGCCGTCCGACGGAAAAATGGTCAGGAAGGAATTAGATCATGCAGATGCGATGCACGTTCTCCGTAATGTACCTATCCTATAAAAAACCGATATAGCTAGCAACCTCGGGATGATGTTCAAGAAGCTTAGTTTGAACTAGGGATTCGTTGCTGATAACAAGGATCCATATGCTATCTTCCTTGCTGATAAGCTTCTTGGCACGTTTCTCAATGGACTCCAACGCCCCAAGCTATTTTTTAAGCTTATCCACCCAAAAAGTGCGAGCAGTACCTACTCCAAGCACGATAGAACTTGTACCGTACTGATAATACGCAAACAAACTCTCGGATTAATGATATCAGTGTGATATAACCGATAACAGAGCTTACTTTATCATTAAACTAGCCGCTCGCCCCGGCTTTGCACGGGTATAAGCTCGCTACAAAATAGTATTCTATGTCCGTCTCCTGGTTCTAAGCTACCTCCCCACCAATTTTCAGCCAAATTGATTCAGCCGTTCTTGAGTTATAAATAATGTAAATAAAACGACTTTCTTTTATATATATAGATTTAAAATGATTTGGTATATATTGGTATTTTATGTAAAAAGCTTCAATTTTAATTTTAATTAATAAGATGCTTTTTATGTAATGTTTTTTATTTTTAAATTGGCGGCTATTTTGAAAATATTGCTGAATTTGAGTATTGCATATTGTATTGTCTCACCAGAACTCTAGGTGTATGCACAATTTGAGCTCAATCAGAAACTGGAAAGTGGGTCAAATTTAACTAGCAAGATTTGACTACAGACAGACACCGGGACAGGTGAAACTAAATAAATTATAAATTTAAAAAAAACTTTTTATAAAACAAGCTTTTGTATTCTTCTCAGCAAACCTTTTCATTTGATACCCTTATAAAGAAGGTAGATATGGCCACCCTCCGGCTTCATCATCAGAATCCTGATTATCATCTAGAACCAAAGTGCTTGGATTGGGTTACGTCGTTTCGTTTGGTAGTTCCTATGGCCACCTTCTGTCTCCATCATCAGACCAGCTCGATGGTACCATAACATTGGATTGTCACCGAACTTACATAAGTATATATGCCGAATTTCAGCTCAATCGGTTGAGGATAGCTGGTCTAAAATTCAGTTGCAAGATTTGTTCCACATATACTAAAAGGGCCAGTTAAATAAAAACTTTTTGCACACGCGGTCATCTGACCCCAAACTAAGCAAAGCTTGTAATATGGCTGCCAGAGACTGATATACATATATATATATATTTAAATAGATATTAACACCCAGACATAGAACAAACACAAATGTTCATCACATGAATGTTTGTCCTAGGTGGGAACCGAACCCAGGCACCCAAGCGCAGAAGGTAGGTTCATTACCAACTGAGCCACCGGGTAGTCGATCAATATGCTGAGTAAATTAATTTCATTAATTGATTAAACAAAACTAGCTATATTTAGGTTTTATAAACCGATAAAAAATAACGACATCCCAACTACAAGTTTTGTTATCATTCGATTCAATATCATTTCCAATACACTGTGGCATTAAATTAATTTTTTGAATTAAAACCGATAACGGCTATGTTAACGTTCAAAAACTAATTTTCACTCACTTGTCAAATCGTTAATCCATCGTTAATGGCCTGGGGACACGGTTATTGGAAGTTAATTTTAATTTCTGCGGTGCAAAACAAATTCTCTACTTACATAGTCGTGTGTTATCTTGAGTCGCGCCGTCGATAGAAGGAAACCCGAGTAAGTTACCATTTCCATGCAAAAATTACAATTCAATTCGGGGATCTATCTCGCACGTAATGTTTTTTTGAAAAGTTCACGGATTTTGACAACAAGTATAGCAAAAGTCTTTGATAAAACATCGTTAAGTCTGAATAAGCCCCCAAGAATCATATTGGTTCAATTTACATCTTTATATGAACGAAATAAAAACGAAGAAGGCTAACCTACCACCAAGTGGGAAAACACGGTCAGAGGGATTTGACTACTAATATAATTATCAATATAAAAAACCGACTTCATAAAAACGTCAGAACGGGACCAAATTGGATTGGGACCACACGGGAAGCACCAGCTTTCAAATAAAAAAAGAATCAGCAAAATCGAAACACTCAACCGAAAAAAGTAACAAATAAAAAATAAATAAATAAACTGTCGAATTGATAACCTCCTCCTTTTTGGAAGTCGGTTAGAAATTGACACTGACAAGTTCCAAAAGACAGTTTATATGTATTGTATAATATGGCAATTTTGGTTGTATCTTAGATATTTTGTCATTATTTTTGTCTAGTGTTTACGGCAACCTTGTGTGGTATTTATTATTCATATTTTGACTATGTCAGTAGCACTGAACATGGGCATGCGTGGCACTTAATTCTAGCAATAGACTTTCATCTCGTCATTCAGTTATATAAAAAATATTTTCAATTTATATCCGAAATGATGCTTGGTACCAATTCGAACTCGCGTGCAACATTCCTAAAACACGCTAAATATGTTTTTACAGTTGCATTCTAAAGTCACTTCAAAAGCCGCAAATCGCGCACTAAATTAAACTGCCAAACAGTCGTCCCAAAAACGTATTAGTGATGTTTTTGTGAGATTTCAATTTGTAAAGCGAGAAGCTACCGACTTCACGATGTTATTATTGAGCCGCTTTTGTCATGGAGCATCAGAGGTGCACCGGGCCTCTACTTTAGAGTATTTAGCCCTGGGACTCATCCGGCTCATTGTTACAGGGATTATTCAAGGATAATTACCTGTTTGGCGAATCGATAATCATTATAGGCAAAAAACATGCAATTATTGCGTCCAAGCCGCCAACACAATGATGTGCTACTGTAGAAATTTTCGACACTTTTAAATCCATTTTTGCAGGAAGGTACTTGTTTTTGCGTAAACAAGACAATATGTTGTGTTGTCTATTGTTGCTTCTTTTCTAAGAATTAAGTATTATTTTTGAACTGAAAGTGAATTCACCAGTTTGCTATTAGCTTTTTAGTACTTGTTTAAAAAGAAACTGTCTTGATGTGGTTGCCTCGCTTTTCCCTGAAGAGACTTGGAGAGGAGGAGAAGAGACTTGTCCCTTCTTCAGTCTCTTCAGGGAAGGAGGCAGGTAAACTTCACTGATTGACGCAATAATTTATAATGTAAAATCAATAATAAGAGACGTGCCATAGCTATCCGACCAGCTGTTCTAGACTCAAGGCTGCGCTTCTCGAACTAAACAGAATGGCAGAGATTTCAAAAACTCGATAAAATTTTATTTTTCTACCTCTTTGTGCCATCGTATAAAATATCAACACGAAAATTGCTTGATAATTTTTGCATTTTTATTCAATAATGCCCAATCATTGTGTTTTTATTCACACTCAATGATTTTTTATCTTAGTAAAAGCTGTAAAGCGAAAGAGAAAGCCGGAGAGCGGTGGTGGCGTCACTTTTTTCATAATATCACAAGATAGTGTTTAGTGTTACGTTTTGCGCATACGCCGATACCTAAACTGAAACCGAGGGGTGCGAGAGTCAGCTGGAACCATAGACCTAAAATATTTTTTTGCTACGCAATCTAAAATCTATGGCTGGAACTGTTTCTTTTATTTATTAATCAGCACTCTGAAACTAACGAATGATAAAACCACTGCCGGCGATTGGTTTTTGTACGATTAAAAGCAAAATAATGGGTATTTATTTATGTAAAAGTTATTTTTTCGCAATCATACTTTTCACTGAGTTTTTCTATGGCACAAATAAATATGTTTTTGGGTTTAAATTTATATACCTACTTATATTTAGTGTTAGTAGGTACTTAGGCATAACTTCGGATATTGAACCCTGATTCTCACACTAGGGTTTACTAATATACCTAACATAATACAGCTTAAAGAATGCTCACAGTATAAGTAATAAAAAATAACTATCTATACTAATATTATAAAGAGGAAAGATTTGATTGTTTGTATGTTTGTTTGTTTCCATTGAATAGGCTCCGAAACTACTGAACCGATTTGAAAAATTATTTCACTGTTGGGAAGCTACACAATCCCCGGGTGACATAGGCTAGGTATATTATATTTTGTAACGAGGCCGAAGGCCGAGCTTACACCCGTGCGACGCTGGGCCGGACGACTAGTCTAATATAAATACTAATATTATAAAGAGGAAAGATTTGATTATTTACTTGTTTGTTTCCATTGAATAAGATCCGAAACTACTGAACCGATTTGAAAAATTATTTCACTGTTGGGAAGCTACACTATCCCCGGGTGTTATAGGCTATATTATATTTTGTAACAAGGCCGAAGGCCGAGCTTACACCCGTGCGAAGCCGGGGCGGACGACTAGTATATTATAAAAGTATGTCACGTTTTTAGTTTAGATTATTTCTTTAGGTATATAGTAGAGAAAGTCTTGTTTTTTATTTTTTTTATTCTGTGATAGGCTTAATTGCGTTTGATCGCCAACTCGCCTGATGTTAAGTGACGATGCGGTCTACGATGGAGCACGCTTGCTTAGAAGAAACCGATTCACTCGAGATTTGAAGACAATTCGACACTTCGCTAATCTTGGCTAGGCCTTTGGCGGATTACCACTGATTATGGTTTGCAATGTTTAATGGTAATAAAACATAGTATTCTACCTTTTATTCTTATTCTTTATTTATCAAAATACACAAGTGTATAGTAAAACGCAAAAGTTTATGTACTTGTCTTAAAAAGTCTAAAATACTTCTTTGATATACTGGACCCAATCTATTTTAATTGTAAAATTATACACTCAATAATTACTTTTCTTATTTAGTTTTAAATTTGAGATCCATACATATGCTCTTCTTAATAACTTTGGAAGTTGAAAGGTTCTAAATACTTAGGATAGATGGACAGACACATAGACAAAAGGACGGACATAACAAACTTATAGGAGCTCCTTGTAGTACTACTCTTCTTTCTGCTTCTACTTTCGTACTCTTTAGGATTTTGACATGTAAATTGCTAATTTTCAATAAATAACTTGTCTTACTACAGAACCCTAAAAAGTTTAATAAAAAAACGTGGTAGTAAAAAAATTGCAACACGCTCACTCGTTCACACGTAGAATCGAACTATTTTGAATGCTTTAAACGGTGGCTACTTGATGGCTATTGAGGCAATGGCCTTTATTAAAAAATTGTTCAAAACTGTAGAACAATACGAATAATGAATGAACAAAATACTAGTGCTATTCAGCTTTGTGACGGAAAAGATGTCGCGGTTACAATAGTGAATTATTTTCTTACATTTTGTAGCGAGTTATTGATCCATTCTTTTCTCGTTCTTTGCGGTGATTGAGAGCACTTGAGCCACCAGTTCGCACGCCACTTCTACCGCTTACTACTATACAAATTGTATTGTTCAAGGACCTATTCAAACTATTACATGTTTAAAAGACCGCTATTTAATTAAACACAAAGGAGCACATCACTATCATTATAATCTGCCTGTCTTAGTCAACTGGTGGACCAAATTGACCCCTCCTTCCTTCTAAGGCCCACTACTTACCACAATATTAAGGGGCCTCTATTCGTCTGCAGCTTTCTCGCTCGCACATTTTTTACATTATTGACGATTTAAAATTACTGAGTGTGAATTTACGAAAAGTGACACACTCAATTTTTGCTGACTATCATAACATTATAAACAAAAAATGTTTCGTTTCAATATCTTTTAATTTGACGGAGTGAAATGGTAACAAGTGATTTTTTTCTTGTTACCATGTTTTATAATGTTATGATAGTCAGCAAAACTTGAGTGTGTCACTTTTTGTAAATTTACACTCAGTAATTTTATATCGTCAATAATGTAAAAATGTGCGAGCGAGAAAGCTGCAGACGAATAGAAGCCTCTTAAACCCGAACCTCATTTAAACTCAATCCAAACATTTATTTGCTCTGATAGCTGCAATAACATTGTAAAAGCTGAATAGAAACATTTTCTTTTAATATTTCACTGAAGTATATCAGGTATAAGTATATATACCTGCTGCAGTCTACATTCAAAAACTGAGCAAAAGTGATAACAATTCGTGGTTTTCAATCAGATTTTTGCAATGTTTTTGCAGTTATCAGAGCAAATAATTGCTTGGACCGAGTGTTGTGTACGTGATCTGATAAATTTTCCTTGGAAGGAACCTCTTTTTTGCCACGCGTTGACGGATTATGTATTTCGATGGGTAAAACGCCTGGTGCAAGATTAAGTATAACCATGACTTCTCCATCCAGGGAAATTTAACTAGAAATGAAAACCAGCCAAGTGCGAGTCGGGCTCGCGCTTTAAGGGTGCCATATATAAGTTGTTGACTAATAAAGTACAATAAGTATAATGCAAACAGACAACATCACGCCCAGACGATCACCCATTCAAATACGAACCGGTGGTGAATAGAAATGTGTCGTCGATTCGCACTTGGCCATTAATTATTATTTGAGTTTTACTTTGAACCGCCGTAACTTTACATATTCTGTAAATAATTTAACTGGCTATCTATTACGGCTCGAAATTATTTCGAACCGTTAAATGGTAGGACAGACAGTCAGGCAGCACAGGCTTAGTACGGCGGGGTTCGGATACCCTATTTATTAAAAAGTTGCTCTTAAACACGTAGATACACAAAATTTTGATATTTTTTTAATTTATCGCATTGTAATTTATTTGCCATACCATGCTATATTTATTTCAATAACTGTACAGCTTATATCAAATGAAGCAAACAAAAAAGCCTTAATTAATTCGCCTATATTTTCGTTTCTGATGCAATTTTTGTCATAGTTTGTATAACCTTTTTGAACCACCGACGCAAACAGAAGGGTGTTATAAGTTTAACGTGTGTATTTGTGTGTCTGTCTTTGGTATCTTAGTTGCCAAACGGCTGAACGGATTTTAATTTAGTTTTGTTTTTATTTCTAAGTTAAATTGATCGAGAGAGTTAGCTATGATTCAAGAAAATATGCGTAGCCATTTGAAGATTATGATTACTTTTATCGGGAGCACTGTTTTGCCACTGTTTTTTTTATCGGGAAGTTTTCAAAATTTACAATTTCTACTTGTTTCTTTTCAGATGTGGATCGCAGCTCAATAAAATGGACTTGCCTGCAATACCCTCATCAAGTAAGTTTTGTTGGGTAGCCGATAAATAAACACAAGATATTAATTTTAGCTCTTTTCTCGATAGGGCTGGTCGCCCATGGAACACGTCTAGAAATATCCCAAAGATAATTGGTACCTAATATTTAGCTTAATTATAATAGCCGTCATTTAGCTAATTTAGCACACCTGGATACGTGAAGTTTATATGTAAATAAATAAATAAAAAATATCTGGGACATTTTTGCACACACGGTCATCTGACCCTAAACTAAGCAAAGCTTGTAATATGGCTGCCTGAGACTGATATACGTATATCATCATCATCATCATCAGCCAGAAGACGTCCTTTGCTGAACATAGGCCTCCCGCTTTAACCTCCACACTGAACGACATCCTGCCATCTGCATCTACTGGATGCCCGCGACTCTCACAATGTCGTCGGTCCATCTAGTGGGAGGCCTACATACGCTGCGTCTTCCGGTTCGCGGTCTCCACTCAAGAACCTTTCTTCCCCATCGGTTATCAGTTCTTCGAGCGATGTGACCTGTCCATTGCCACTTCAACTTGCAGATTTTAATAGCTATGTCGGTGACCCTGGTTCTTTGGTTGATACGTATATATATATTTTTAAATACATACTTAAATAAATATTAACACCCAGACATAGAACAAACACAAATGTTCATCACACAAATGTTTGACCTAGATGGGAATCGAACCCACGCCCCCAAGCACAGAAGTTAGGTTCAGTACCAACTGAGCCACCGGGGCAGTCAAATCTTCTTCACTACATAGTATCATGGATGTAACGTATATAGTATAAAACAAAGTCGCTTCCCTCTGTCTGTCTGTCCCTATATATGCTTAGATCTTTAAAACTACGCAACGGATTTTGATGCTGTTTTCACTATCAGTTAGATATTTTCTCCGAATGTTTATATGTATAATAAAACATATACCCATGCGAAGCTAGTAATATATGTAATTTTTCTGTACGTGTGTTTGTCACCTAACTTCTCCTAAATGGCTGGACCGATTTGGATGAAATTTTGTGTGTACCTATATTTCAATGAGTCCCTGGATAGTTTAAAATACAATCGGACCCGGTAGGTGGCGTTGCTTTTCCGGACAGGACGACGTCTGACAGGTCCGCTTGTATATATATATATATATATATTATTTGTATAAAATAACGCAATTCCAAACAATATCACCCATGGTTTTTTCGCTATAATTATGGTAGGTAGTGGTAGGACTCTTTTGCAGAATCCGTCTGGGGAAGTACCACACCTTTGCCAGTTATTCAACCGCCAAGCAGTAGATTGAAGAGCAATGTTTCCAGTGAAATTACAGTGATTTGCCATCTTATATCTTGGGGTGACGAGCGCAGTGCATTTCCATCCAGGGTTTTGAACTATTGAAGTTCAAAATTCTGAGTGGCGTTGAACTGTTATGGGTAAGCGTGAAGAGCCATCAGGCGAGCGACTTCGCTCGTCTCGCCACTCAACATCATAAAAAATAAAATTATAATGTTCATTGTGCGAGCGAGAAAGCACGAAATATGTCGAATATTTTTAATTGAAATCCCCACCAGCTGTGCTATAACGCGCCCTTGCGTTTTCGTAGCGACTACGGCATCTACGCTACGACACTTAAAATTAGGCCGTAGTAGTTGCGTAGTAGGGCTACAAAAACATTAGGTACGAACTTCCAAATTTATAATTATGTGCTGATGATTTGCCACCCCGGGGGCCTTACCCCTACCTGTTATAAACGATTCGATTTAGGTGATTGCAAAAAGTTGCGCGACGGCAAACCGTATCTCGGCGCGTTAAGGTTCGCGTTCGCGTGATTTTGTAAACTGCGCGTATTCGAGCCTACGGTTAGAATTAGGCGTAAGGCCCTAGTTCCACTCTAAACCACTGAACAAATCCATTAATGGATTAGATTCTACTCTTTCTTTCACTATGGGCCAATTTCCAGTCGGATTTGATTTGCACTGTTTTTAACATGCTTTTATTAGCTTGGTATGTCTATGTAATGGAATCTTTCAAAACGTCAGATTTATTTGAAACTTTGCACACTTATCAAGGATCAATGAAAATGCAATAATTTAAATAGTTTGTCCCTTTCGTATATCTTTACCAGGATCTTCAGGATTTGCGATTTTAAACGTGTTTTTTAGTTTTTTAAACTACGAGAATTATTATTTATATTCTACCTACTCTAATAATTTTTTCAGATGTATTAGATTCAACCGTTTATCCGTTTACGTTCCACTCTAATCCATTTCCCAGATGGACTAGATATCAACACTGTTTTTTTTATATAGTCAACTCTAATCCATTTACAGCCTTTCCCAACGTTTTTTTTCTTGCCTTCATTTGTTTTCAAAATTACCTAATTTGTTTTGTGGATTTTTCGACAATTGTTTTTCCGATATTCACGTTTTTCGTCAGTTTCGCCTTTTCTAAATAAATAAATAAATAAATATCTGGGACATTTTTGCACACACGGTCATCTGACCCCAAACTAAGCAAAGCTTGTAATATGGCTGCCAGAGACTGATATACAATGATATACGTACATATATATTTTTAAATACATACTTAAATAGATATTAACACCCAGACATAGAACAAACACAAAATGTTCATCACACAAATGTTTGTCCTAGATGGGAATCGAACCCTCGCCCCCAAGCACAGAAGTTAGGTTCACTACGAACTGAGCCACCGGGCAGTCAATATTTATTAGATTTCGGTTTTTTTCCTTTTTGTTTTAATATTCATTAGTAATTCGGTTTTTTTCCTCTTTTTTTTATATTCAATAGTTTTTCGGTTTTATACATTTTTTTATTACATACTTTGTTAAACAATATCCATATCGGGATTTTATTTATTTTTTCAACATTTATTTGTTGTTGTTTATACGTTCAGTATTTCTCATTTTTTTCGTGTTCATTTATTTGTGTTTTCTCACGATGTTATTTTTTTTTCTTAATATTCGGATTTTATTTCGTTTTTTTTCTGCCTTCATTATTTCATAAACCAGAATTGTTATCATATCAATAAGGGATCAGTAACGCGATGACGTGACCAACATCATCGGTTAGCACGGCGCGGGCGCTGTTCCCATGAGGTGCGCGGGCGCATCTGTCCGCTCTCACTGGGTTCCCCTTATTAGCTAAATGAGAGTTCTATTCATTTAAATTAGGTGTCTTTTTATACGTATGATGTCATAAGTGGCAACATTAATAGGGATTCTCTATATAGATATTTAGGGTTCCGTAGTACAACAAATATCATCATCATCACTTCATTATATATATAAAATTTCCATGTCACAATGTTAGTTACCGTACTCCTCCGAAACGGCTTTACCGATTTTTACCAAATTTTATATGCATATTCAGTAGGTCTGAGAATCGGCTACTATCTATTTTCCATACCCCTAAGTGATAAGGGTATAATTTATAAGGCAAAACAACGTTTGCCGGGTCAGCTAGTAATTATATAAATATCTGTAGTGTAACGCAGCAAATACGCAATTTAATATAGCTATTAAAATTTACAAGTTGATGTGCAGGCCACATCACTCGAAGAACCGACAACCGATGGAAAAGAAAGGTTCTTGAGTGGAGACCACGAACCGGAAGACGCAGCGTAGGTAGTAATGCCTCCTACTAAATGGACCAACGACATTGAGAGAGTCGCGGGCATCCAGTGGATGCAGATGGCAAGATGTCGTTCAGTGTGGAGGTTAAAGGGGAAGGCCTTTTTTCAGCAGTGGACGTCTTCTAGGCTGATGATGAATTCGTGAATGTTTGACTAGAATTCGGCCACCGCAATAGCACTTTCAATGACCTCGTTCAGGTCATCCGTGTTTCCAGATACCAGCACATAACCAGCATAATGATAAATTGAGTGCATTTGGTTTTGAATGTAAGCATGGATGCACTATAATTAGCGGTATCTATTCGCACCGCATCCCTCGAGTGTCTCATGTGATCGACACCTGCGAGTTCGCATCGTGTGCGTGTGACTGAAGGGTGCAAACGTGTAGGGTTGCCACATACAATGATCGTAACGGAGCCCTTGAAACATAGTGACGTATAAATGTATTTTCTTTCTTTCTTCTAGTTAAACTCAAGTATGTAAAGCGACTGTAATTGCACGTGTTAGGATGACTGTAAATGTTACTCTTTACTAGCTTTTATTTTACATCACATCATCAGCCAATTAACGTCCACTGTTGGACAAGGCCTCCCTCATAGAGAGGGGTGTTGCCATAACCCCCCCCCCACGCTTGACAGGTGGCTTGGGGATCGCAGTACGTTCACCGTGTACTATTAGGACGCTGCTGCCCATCCTCCGGTGGTTCTGGTCGCTGTTTTAGGACATACCCGGGTCCCGGGCTTTTATTTAACTTACACATTATTTGTTTGTTTAGGTCAACGCAACCTGCATTATAACCAGTTTCTCATAACCGATTTTGTTGAGTTTTCAGAATAAAACAATTTTCTATTAATTCTAACAGAGACAACGATTTTCTGTTTTTTGTGCATACCAAAAAATCGTTGTTAGTATTTTTAGTAATAGTATTTTTGGATAAATATAATTTGTTTACACGATATTAGTCACTAGAATCTAGAGCGATGGCATATTATTATACCGTAATTATAATATTTAGAAAATCTAGGACTTAAATAGATAGTTGAAACAATAATAATACACTAAAAGCAAGTAAACTACCCGAGTTCCACCACCTGAGTGGACCATATGGCCGTGGTACTGCCACGGCCACGTCCCGAGTTTATATAGTACCTATAAAAAGGTTAAGATAGAAAGATTATCTATTCTGTTTTTCTTTGTTCAATTTAGACATTAAAAGAAAAGGAAAACAATTATCAATATTAAAAACCGACTTCATTAAAGGTTCAGAATTGGACCAAATAACTACTATATATATACTACTACTATATACTACTAAATACTGAAATAAGACTACACGGGAAGCACCAGCTTTCAATAAAAATAATAATCATCAAAATTGGTTCACGCAGTCGAAAGTTACGAGGTAACTAACATAAAAAAAAAATACAGTCGAATTGAGAACCTCCTCCTTTTTGGAAGTCGGTTAAAAAGAGTTTCCATGTATCTATCTAAAAGAGTTTTTAGGTACGATTAAATCGCATTATCTTTTGCAGTGACAACCCTATGGTTCGCGTGATCGGTTGGTCATCGTGTAATGGTGCCTTATCAATCGCATGATGTTGGGTGCCCTGTTTAAATTGCCATTCATTAGGACTTGGGGAGATGGATTCCCACGTGAGGTTAAATGGGTTAACGTTTTGGGATAAGGTTAAAAGATCATAGTATCACTATAGTCATTAGAACTAAGTAAGTAGTAGCGACTGCCCCGGTGGCTCAGTTGGTAGTGAACCTATTTTCTGCGCTTGGGGGCGTGGGTTCGATTCCCATCTAGTACATTTGTGTTTGTTTTATGTCTGGGTGTTAATATCTATTTAAGTATGTATTTAAAAATATGTATGTATGTATATCAGTCTCTGGCTGCCATATTTAAAACTTTGCTTAGTTTGGGGTCAGATGACCGTGTGTGCAATAATGTCCCAGATATTTATTTATTAATTATTTCCGAACAAAACTGTCAGTCTCTATATAGGTGGGTACAACAATCTAGCATCATATTATTAATATAGTCAAAATATCGCTTGACATAGGCAATTGGACGGTGTTGGCTTCCTGAGTCACCTGATTCTTGATTTAAATGTAGAAACAGATGGATTTATTTTCATGATTTTAGGGTTACATTTTACAGGTTTGGTCAAACTGTAAAATAGTACAGAATGATAAATACAATGACTGCATATCAGTTTAGTACCACTGTTCCGAGCAACCTTGCATGAACCACAGAATACATATCTGCACACATGAACACCGTAAGTTTAAGCAGAACCGTAGGATCATGTCGAATGAAGATTTTGCCACACCTCCGCTGCAAGGTTTTACCCGCGTTTTTCTAAGTTCCCTACAAAATTCTAGAATAAAAAAAAGAAGCGATTGAAATTTAGTAGGTATACTATTTCTTACGCCATAAGTATCTCATCATGTTGCAGATATTAGATATCAGCAGAACGGAGTGGACTTATTTTCGTATTTATAATAACTAATTAAGTACGTTAGGTATATAAAGTAGGTGGGATGGGAAATAATGTAATGATACAGCTTTCTTTATTTGCATAGTGTTTCTCTATCGTATGAATAATAGTTTTGTTGCGCAATCAAAAATTATCCCTAATCAACTGTTTCTACATTCTCGTAGGTACCTACACCAAACCTTAATAAAAGCCCTCGGATGTCTCTTCATAAATAATAACCTACTCGGTATTTAACCTGCCTTTTCTCTTTGAGTTCTTTCAATCAAAATAATTCAAAAGCTCCTCCTTGGCTTTTGCAGCTTTTGTCTGTTAGTATTTTAGGGGTCCATCGCTTTGCGTTAATAAAAGAAAGACGGTGGGATATTTGATAGAATGAAGCGGGTTGTTTGCCTTTTTTTTTTCAACTGACTGATGAGTGGTGACTGATGATATAGCAAGTCGATCGCCTGATGGTGGTGGCCCCGAAGTGCGCATCACTGACCTCTCAAAGTGCTGGTGACCTAACACAAATACAAAAACATTCTTATAAAAATCTTACATAGAATTTTTTCGAGAGAGCGAGACAACGCCCCCTGGGACCTTACTCCTAACTCTAACCGCAGGCTGGAACCTATCTAGTTAACTTACTGTACTTCTTCCAATTCTGATATGACATCCCGAGTGCCAAAATTTACCTAACAACTAGGTAAATAAAGAGTTATATTATTAAGTAAGTATAGTAAATATTTCATACTTTCACTGTTATTATTAATACTCACTTAAATTATTACTCACGGAATATCATTATTTGTTGAAAAATATGGTGTGGCAATCTTATGGGCAAATAAACTCACCTTATTATGTATACGCATCATCGTAGACCGCATCATCGCTTAACATCAGACGAGGTGGCAGTGAAGCGCATGCCTGTTATTATAGTCCATCTGGAATACATTACTACCAGCCAAATCTGACCGATGTAGGCGCGGCTTGAAGAGCATCCCAGTTCTGAGATGAAATAATCCTCAATACCTGGACTCGGTCTTCAAATGAAATGCTGCACTGCTCTAGATACATTTATTTTTTGAAAGGTTTTTTTACATGTAAAATTACTATTACACGACTATGACACTAGATGGTATACCACCGACTGACCCGCTGGCGAAAACAAAAGCCGCATGAGCCGCATCTGACTTTATAGAACCTAACAATAGTTAGAGTTGGCGAGAATTTGGCGCAATTTCATGCGCCAGTACGCAACCAATGGGAACAGAAATCTTGTGTAACATGTCATTAAGATAAAAAATTCTAGAGGATGTAACCAATAAATATATATCGGAGTAGAGAACGATAGAACTTTCGTGACGAGAACTACGCTATGTAGAGAACCCACTGAGCCCAACTCACGTCTGCCTGCTTCGTTCGTACTGGGTACATTCGACACCGAGCTTCCTGCCCACAAGTGTACATTCAAGTCATCTTATTCAATGAATACCTTGCCTTTTCGACTAGCGTATGTTTGGATGTCTCAATAAAGGATCTTCGTGTAATGAAAGCGTGGGACCGGTAGAAAAAATCGCATCTTTTGGTGAAGCTTTGTGTTGAATAGCAATGGGAAACTCTGCTTCAAAATCAAATGAGGTATTTTTACAAATGTCGATGTTTGATTTATTTTATTTACTTCTAGAGCTCATAGAGACTCGTCGACGTCGCTCGTTTCGTAGTGGATCAGGTCGACGTGTCATTGTAATAATAGTTTAAATACCATCTACCACAGTCTTTGGTCTGAATCTACGCAAAATGAATAAGGATAAGATTAGCAATCGAAAGTGAATAGGGAAAGATTATGCCATAAGTGAAAGTTTTGCAAAAATCCAAATTTGGATTTATATGAAGATTTCAGGAATAAATCTAACGGAAATATGTATAAAACAGTCATGAACATTAGCGGTTAATTAAGTAAATACATGAAATGCAACAGAACCTCGAAAACGTGCGTTTACAATTGCACCAGCGTGAATGCTCTTTACGTTAACACGACTATAATTAGTCAATCAATAGGCAGTTACTGGCCACACAAAACGCATTGTTCTTTTGAGGGTCGTAAATTACTATTGTCGAACTAGGGTGGGTTCCGTAGCACAGGTTAATTGGTAGTTTCTATGTCCGAAGGGCGGAGTCTCAGCCCTGCCCAGGGCCTTTGAATCACGGCCCTGTTGGCGGGGTGGCCGTGACTCTGATTTATGACTCTTGGTACATCTACAATTGGTCACATTATTGTAGTTATTGTAGTGAAATTAGTGATGATGATATAGGAAGTGTCTAAAAGCGATGGTGGCCGAGCGGTAGCATGTGCACTCAATCTAACGGCAACCAGTTTGATCCCCGGCCCTGCACCAAATTAATCCATGTAATATTTTTATAAATACTAGCCTTACAACTTTGATAGGGCTGACCACTAACCCTAACATTATGAACTTTAATTATCATCATCCACGGCCCGTTTTATGCAACTGCTGGGAATAGGCTTTCCTCTTGCTATGACATCTACCTTAGTTCTCTAGTGTCTAAGTTCGATCCGTGATGGTAACGTTATCGTGGACCAATTTCGCCGACAAGCACTCCGCGTATTGTGGTTATCCTAATTGAACTGTTTCTTGATAGGTCGCATCCTGTATGATGTACCTTGCGCCGTATGTTGCGACCACTCTTCAGGCAAGCACTACGGCGTGTACGCTTGCGACGGTTGCGCGGGATTCTTCAAGCGGTCCGTGAGACGCCAGCGCAACTACGCGTGCAAGGCGCGCACACCGGGCCGTTGCCTCGTCGACAAGACGCACCGCAACCAATGCCGCGCCTGCCGTATGGACAAGTGTTTGGACGCTGGAATGAACAGAGAAGGTAAGCTATAAAAAACCATAGCATGATGGCAGAATACTTTCTAGTAATTGGTTATCGCCTGGCTTGCATCCACTCTAATTTTGAAAATATGTCGCCAAGCACCTAACAGTATGTTCAGGCAGCCTCATTCGCGATAGTTTCCATTCTAGGCTATGTAGGTGCGTTTGTCTGCTTTGACCAGCATCTCTTAAACATATGAATATTAACTCAGCTGTAGTCAAACGCCTATTATCTGTCATCCATAGGTCACTGTCACTGTAGGTTCTTAATACTTTGTTCTTAAGACATGTTAGGTGTATGATGGACCACATCTTCCACATATCTCGTAAAATTTTCAATTGTAAGCTCATTATATGGAGTCTAAAAACCTATTGGTTGATGTTAATGGTTAATGTTGGATGATGGCCCGGTCAATGGTCATTAACAGAATACCTAATAGAAATAAAGAACGTAAGAGAAAGACCGATTGAAATAGCTTTCTCAATTTGCCCTCAAGTAAAAAAAAAAAACAAGCAGATAGATAATTATAATATATTTGCTTGATTTTTTTTTATGACCTAAATCAAAATAAGATTAGTTGTAGGTAGTTATTATATACCTATACCAATAAATTTTAATACTATTATTTTGTTTGTTTCAGCCGTTCAACATGAAAGGGGTCCCAGAAGCTCTACGATCCGCCGTCAAATGGCGTTGTTCATGAATGACCGCACCTCTTCAAACGAGATGAGAGTCCCGATTGAACCTGTCCCGGAAACAGACATACCCAAAAGGCCATTATTACCACCCCCACCTCCTCTAAATTTTTTCTATCCCTTTTTGTACTCCAGCCTTACGATTCAAAATCCTCCAGTTATTCCTTACCAAAGGATTTTGACTTCTCCATCTCTAACCCCCGGATTGCTGATATCTAAAGACCCTGGAGAAACGTGTGAGGCGGCGGCAAAACTTCTTTTCATGAACGTCAAATGGGCAAAAGAAATGCCTGCCTTCGAAGGCTTATCTACAGAAGACCGACTATATTTACTAAGAGAAACTTGGAAAGATCTTTTCGTAATTGGCGCTGTACAATTTTTGTATCCATTAGATTTAAAAACCCTTCTGAATCGGAAAAATAGCACGATTGATCTCAAAGCCGTAGAGTTGTTTCAAGTAGCGATGGCAGAAGTTGCAAAGCAGAGGCCTTACAACATGGAATTCGCGTGTCTTAGAGCAATCTTGCTGTTCAAAACAAGTTCCAATGAAAGGACAGAAGAAGGAAACAAAAAGTTGCAGGATCCTTACAACGTAGTTGCAGAACAGGAGAGAAATAGAATTATTTTAACCGAGGTGAGCTTATCAATCATATTAACTCACAAGAACTTGAATAATAAGAAGGAAAGATGTTCTTCTAGCGTTAGAAATATAAATATTAACACTTCCATTTCCTATTTACCAATATATATACCATAACGTACATTCTTTCTATGGTCTTACCACCATATATAGGTACGTGGCGTAATAACCTAGACTGGATGCAGGCTACTGAGTTCAATTGCTTTATAAGAAGTGGCCTACACTCTATAGTCCAGAAAATAGTATCTACTAACGATAAAGAGGGATGTTAAGCGTGATCCACCGTAGGCCGCATCATCGCTTAACATCAGGCGAGTTGCCGGCCTAGCGCAAGCGTATTCTACAATAAAAAATAAAAAAAGATTTACAAAAGTTAGAGAACTTTCAAACTAAAACTGAACGTCCACGCGTGTGCAGTTCTAGCTGCAAGATCTTCACCTATTTTTTTTCCTACAGTACGTGACCCTCACCCACCCTTTGGAGTGTTTCCGGGCTAACCAGCTGATGGACTTGCTGCCCATCATCAGACGAGTTCCCAGCGAAACAATAGTTGACCTGTTCTTTCGAGCAACCATCGGCAATATCTCCATTGAAAGGATCATCTGTGATATGTACAAAACCGCGTAGTTCGTAAACATTCCAAGCTATATAGCATGACGTGAGCCAATGTGATGGGTCGCGAATCATGCTGATTTCCTCCTACGTCTGTCGCTTCGGTCATTTTGGAAGTCAACACGTCGCTGATCATCAGCCGCAAATAGTGCTTTGAATAACGTAATGTAGATAATTTCATATGGAACTTCTACCAACCTATTCGCCACGCAACCAAACCAACGAAGGAGGAAATCAAGCTAGTGATAAGCTTGAAAGCTCAAAATTCGTATTAGAGGTAAAATAAACTAGGTAAGTAACTTTAAGACACTGTAAATATGATTTCGGAAATAAAGTACCTATAGGTACTTACGAAATAACCTAGCTGCGCCTGTTTGTACAAGTGCTCATAATAATTAATTACCTACATGATGTACTTATAGGTAATCAATAGATGATTTATACAATTGAACTGATCTGATGATGGAGCTGGCAGAAGGGCTGTATATTCCCCGGTTGGCCTCAAATTTTAGGTTTATTTTTTTGTTATTGTGAGTACTTTCAATACATACGAGTATCATGACGAGAATCTGGTGATGAACCCAAAAAGGTGCTACTGGAACATTCTCATGGCAAACAGGGGCGGTGCCGTCACCTATGTTGAGGTGATCATGGAAAATTAGCGCTCGCGCAACTATTCGCAATCACCATCAAGATTGGACTTTGTTATAATGACCACTTTTCATTACATACACCATGATAGTGAGCAAAAAGTTTTGGTTTAGTTTGTCAATTTATTTGTTTACGGAAAACAAACAGCTTAAGTAGTGTAAAACATAACAATAAAAATAATAACAAACAAGCTTAAAAAGTTTTCACAAGTAAAAGAGAGATATCGTATAGTCTAGAAATAACAAATAAAATAACTATCAAACAGAAGCTATAAATAAGTGATAATTATTTCGATTAGTACACTAGTTTCTATATTTCTGTTATTCAAGCAATATAGGACATGTATCTGGGACATTATTGCACACCTGGTCATCTGACCCCAAACTAAGCAAAGCTTGTAATATGGCTGCCAGAGACTGATATACATACATATATATTTATATGTATCCAAGTAGATTAAGGCTGATTAAGATTATTCAGTACTTTAACCCTAGAATACTAATGATCGCCTGTGAAGCAGCGCGCAGGCAGTTTTTTCTCGATAATTCGATATTTCGGAAACGTATAGAGTTGTGCTTTCATGCCAACTCAGTGTGGCCTGTGATTTAGGGGGGTGTATGTCTTGCAGGCGTTTACCATTATCGAGTTTTAAACAATTGGGTCGCCTGGGACGCGATCATTAGTATTAAAGGTAAGTATTTTACAGTTCCCAATTTTATGTTTACCTTGGACGCTATACAAGAGATTTTCAATGGAAATACGGATTTTTTTACGGTAAATGCTAGCGAAGAAGGCATATAGGGAAGAAGGCATAGTAAATGGAAACAAAATATTTATGGGCAGCCACTGCCCTACCAAAAAAAGACGTATGAGAGTATATTACTGCACAAAATGTAATGTCTTTTGTCTGGAACAATGGTCTCCAAACGGATACGCCGTAACAAAAAAAATTACTGATTTGTATTTATCCTGAAACAAAACATATTATAGATTTTAACTGTTTTTAGTTATGTTTTGTAAGTTCATATATTATATTTTAGTTTCTATGAGAGCACAGATGTGAAGTTGCCATATTTTTATTTAAAGTTATTTCTTTCCAAATGTCCTCGTTACCAAATTTAGTCAAGCTAGTATAAGATGTATGCCTTATTCTGAGTCTGAATTAATGATAAATTCAGTTATTTTTTGTTTCTATTTCAAAGGGTAGTAGATTCCAGTTAATTTGGTTTTGATTTTTTCAAATGTTAATAAAGGGGATATTAGAATACATCGTGTTTTTTTAAAAGTAGCCTCTCAGGCCAGTAGCCTAGATCATTAGTATTAAGCAGTAATAATTTTACATTAGTATTCTAGGGCTAAATGAATGGGAGACATTCGCACCGTGTGGTGTGAAATGACCACTTCTTTTTCATACATAATCGATATCGTGTACTGGATGACACGTTGAAATATAGATAGGTTTTACCGAAAATGTAGTAAATGTGTAAACTGAATTAATCGTTAACATTATTGTTTTCATCTTCAACCAAAATAAAATGAATGGACGGGCCCAGTAGAAGCGTATTTTTGAATATTAAAAATGAGCGCCAGCGCTCACTTCGTTTCAGTCAGTCTCTAGCCGTAGGAAGTGAAACACGAGTCTATTGTTACGCGATTACGAAACATCTGACAAAATTATGAATTTGTATGCTTTACCGAAGTGTAAATACACAAATAAAACCAATATCTATTTTTTGTAACAAATATACTGTACATTTTTATAATTAAGTGTTGAAGTATAAGTCCAACGGTTTTGACTCGTTTTTACTAATCAAGTTTAATGGTTAGGGCCCGTTCATTCATTTTATTATGGTCAAAAGTTTTCATGGAATATAATAATGGTCGCACCGCGCGCACTCTAAACTTGTACGCTTTACATTGCTGGGACCTTACGGGACAGCGTAGTTGCGGTCGCGCAACTTTTCGCAATCACCTAAACAGAATCGCATAAAACATAAGGCCCCTGGGGGTATAGACAAGAACCACTTTCTGTTAGCTTTATCGCCTGCGGAAAGATAAAATTGTATAAAAATGACATTATAGCTTGAGAGATGTCACGTGACTGCTAATGTCATTTCCATACAGTTTTATCTTTCCGCAGGCGAAAGCGGTTCTTGTCTTGACCCTATTTGCAACAATCTAAACCCCAAAAACAATACTAAAACAAGTACATAAAGGTGGAATTCCGCATGCCGCAGGTAACGTCAAACCGTAGACGAGAGCGACAGACGGCGACGGAAAGTGCCGCGGCGACAAACGCCATTACATTACTTACAGAATTAATGGAATTCCACCTTTTTTTTGGTACTGAGTGACGAGACGAGCGAAGTCGCTCGCCTGATGGCTCTTCACGCTTGCCCATAACAGCTCAATGCCACTCAGAATTTTGAACTTCAACAGTTTTTGAACCCTGGATGGCAATACACTGCCCTTGTCACCCCGAGATATAAGATGTCAAAACCTTTGACCTTTAGGCAAATGGTTATTGGTATTCTATTGTGTTTAGATAGTATTAGTAACGTTTTGGCTTCGGAAGCGTATACCTCACAGAAAAGAGAAGGAAAAAATTCTCACTTCAGTGTACCTTAGTTCAGTACCTTATACCGTATACCTTACACTCGTATCTATTATATTTACACTGTTTAAAGAGTGTAAATTTTTTATATCTATAATTTAACTCTTGGCAAAATTTTATTTAGGATTTTAGTTTAGTGGATATCATAATTGTAAATAACTTGTAAAATTACTGGAAATGAGTAATTAAATAACCCATTTCAGATTTAACCATGTTTTTTTCTTTAGTATTACTCAAATGTTATTTTAGTTTAACTTTAATCTCATTCTCATGCTCGGTTATAAAGTTCATTACTGACGTGGTGTCCGTGAATACCCTCGCTATGTTCGAGAAAAATAACACACAAGCCTTTGTTGTATGTAATAGGGATTAAACTCATGTGTGCTTCGGCATGCATCTTTCACGTTTCACGTTCGTGTAGGTACCATTTTTTTTTAAAATATGTTTTTATATAATATATATTATTTATGTGATGACATATGGTACTGAGACGTGGTCCTTAACTGTTGGCCTTTTGGAGAAACTCAGAGTCAAACGGGCAATGGAGAGAGCTATGTTCGGAGTTTCTTTGCGCGATAGAATCCGAAATGTGGATATTCGACAAAGAACCTGAGTCATCGACATAGCTATTAAAATCTGCAAGTTGAAGTGTGAATGGGCAGGCCACATCGCTCGAAGAACTGATAACCGATGGGGAAGAAAGGTTCTTGAGTGGAGACCACGAACCGGAAGACGCAGCGTAGGTAGGCCTCCCACTAGATGGACCGACGACTTCGTGAGAATCGCGGGCATCCAGTGGATGCAGATGGCAGGTTGTCGTTCAGTGTGGAGGTTAAAGGGGGAGGTCTATGTTCAGCAGTGGACTTCTTATGGCTGATGATGATGATGATGATGATATTATTTATGTATACATAATGATGTAACTTAGATCTACGTTTCGTCACCAACTCGCTTGATGGTAAGCGACGGTGTGGCAGATGTGCGTGCCTTTTTGTCTCCCGCGATTAGTAGGTACTTAGGTATGCACTCTTACGCGTCGTTCACATTACAGACGCAGATTGAAGCGCTCTACGCTTATCTTATGTACTAGTAAGGTCTCCTTTGGTTTTTCAGCTCTGATGCTACCTTATATTCGAGGTCGGGCTTATTCAAAAAAGAATACTTAATCAGTCTAGCCATGATCAAGTCGTTGAGTTGAATAAGATGAGTCGATAAATGAAGTCTAGGTTTATATTTTTTTGTTTAAATTTCAAGGAAATAATTATAAGGTAATATGTCTTTTATCAAATTATTTTTATTATAAATGAAAATAGTTTGATATTATGTGAAAGTATAAGAACGTTTTATGTGTGTTTAGTCTTCAGCTTTCAGGAACTTACGGTATACTCCGAGTCGACCTCTAGAGTCTAGGTGTATACGGCTACGACGACGACCACGGCCACGACGACGACCACTACCACGGCCACGACCACGACCACCGCCACTACCACGACCGCGGCCACGACCACGACCACTCCAGCTCCACCGTTGGCCACGAGGTCCAGGGGCCTTACCCCTAGCTCGAAAATTTGACCCGCATAGGTGTTATTTGTCTAAACGGTACCATCAACGCGTAGCATCGCGTAGTCATAAGCGGTAGTTATTATTATTGAGTGTTTATTTGATAGCCCCCAAGCTTTGCTATTTTCACGCACACACGCATAGTAAAACGGATTTTCGTTCATTCAAGTTAGACGCTTTTAAACGATGCAGCTTAAAAGAGTTGGTTAATTTTAGGTACCTATCAGGTACCTACTAAAAGTTGGCTCGCAAAAGTGAAGCTAGGGGTAAGGCCCCAGGTCCAGGTACTGGTCTGGCCATTCTTGCGCCCCCCAGAGTCTACGCCCTGTGCCTGGGCACCGGTGGCACCGCCCTATTTACGGCACTGCATTTATTGTAAGAAATAATTAGTACTTTTCTACAACATAATTATGTAGTCTAACTTTAGTTTAATTCCGCTCTATGACATTCGCATACAAAATTCCAAACACTCTTGCGCAGATTCTCGCTTTATCCATGACATGTGTGCTCGCGCTTTGTACTCAAATCCCCGATTAATCTCCGACTTTTACGAGCTTTTGTTCACTCCCTTTCAATTTTATTTTTTTTGTATCGGTCTTACGACTTACTAACAAAAGCGTCAATGCTTTAACCAGCAACTTCCAATATGAACCTTAGCAACTACGAACGTAATGTCTATTTTTTTATATCAAGAAATTCGAATCAGTCTGATTAATATTGATATTTACGGGGATGGTTTACGGTTTATTTTCGATTGTAAATCACTACAGCCGATGGTATTAACTTTTAAAGTTTATAGTCTTTCGGTCGCGTCAATTTGTGTATTGTCATTTTGACATAATAGCTGTGCCTTCCCCACGGTTTATTGGTTGAAACCCGATGACAGTTAACTCACTTTTTGACGGATGTGCATGGTATCTCACTCGTTCTCTTTGAATTGACAGAGATGGCGATTCAATGAAAGACCTACTTAGCGAAATGTGCCTCGATTGAGTGAATTTAATGAACTATAATATGGGGATATCTTTTATGTTTGTGTCAGGATGAGGATGCGACGTGACTCAATTCCCAAATGTGACTGCATTGTTACCGGATAATGCCTCCTGTGTTGTGAATAAGTAAGTTTTTGTATTAAACTTTTGGTAGAGATTTGATTTACCTCATATATGTTAGAAGTATACTATTTTTACCCGACTGCCAAAGGAAGGTATTGTTTTTTGAATCTACGTAGGTAAGTGCCTATCCTAGCCAAAATTAAATCTCGAATCTCGATCCAGATTACAATGTGGGGATTAGGTCCAAACACTATCTACATATTTCTATACTTACTTATAATAAAACTGTAACAGGTTTAATTCTGTAATTAAAGAAGACATTTTTATTTTTGTTTTTATCATGGCACTCTTGCACATTTGTGTGATGAACATTTGTGTTTGTTCTATGTCTGGGTGTTAATATCTATTTAAGTATGTATTTAAAAATATATATGTATGTATATCAGTCTCTGGCAGCCATATTACAAGCTTTGCTTAGTTTGGGGTCAGATGACCATGTGTGCAATAATGTCCCACTCTATAATTGATACTGAAGCCAGAACTGTATTTTTTTGTCTGTAATCTGTATAAGTATATCTTGGCCGCGCATCACGCGGAAACTACTGAATGAATTAAATTGAAACTTAGGGCATGCTAACGAAGTATAAGTATGAAATCTTAGTTAGCATGATTTGGGTTCATACGAGTATTACGAGGTAGATACTTTTTATCTCGAAATTCAGCACGGTTTCTTTGGAAGAAGAGATGAAATTCAAAATGTGTACTTAGTTATAATTCATTAACACGTATCTAGTCCGATTATGTTCATTCATTTTTTTGTTAGAAAGAAGGTACTTTAAATATTATTCCGTAAATACTTTATTTCAAGATCATTGGTTTTGTTGTTCAGAAATAACAGACGTGACGCAGCTTAATCGCGCAGTTTGATCTACACCCCTCCTCCAACGTGAACCTAACTGACCCTTAAGCTCGTAAAATATTTTTTTTTTAAGTTTTATTCAGTATTATTATACCTACTTGCGTTCAAACCTAATGTGAAGAAATATTTCATATGCCATAATTTTTCAATCAGACTACGGTATAATAAAAGGGAGTTACGCGGAAAGGGTGTAGGTACTAAGCCGAAAGAGGTCTTTAGTACCCATAATTATAAACAACTTCTACTATGGGAAATTCTGAAAACATGTAAAAAATATCAGCTGCTCCATCATGCTGTGTACCTAACTACTTAGCCACCTAATTAAGATAGGTAGATACTAAGACTTTTCTATCTAGCTAGGTCGTATTACCCTTAACCAAAGACATATACTCTATACCTACCAGTGTTTTTCAAACTTTTTCACGACTCGACCCCCTGAGTATGAAAAACAAAATTCGGGACCCCTTACTTTCCACAGTTTATAAGCTGTATTATATTATATTACAAATATCAAATACGTACAACCTTTTTTAATTTTTATAATTACTCATTAATAAATATAAATCTTTTTTTTTTACCGAGGCTTCGCGACCCTCGCGACCCCCTTATAGAGGCATGGCGACCCCACAGGGGCCCGCGACCCACAGTTTGAAAAACACTGCTCTATACTGTCAATTTGCTGGCACAAATACAACATAGGCACTGGACATCTGATGAAATGAGAAACACTTTTGAGATATATGAAATTTATTTATTAATATTGAATATAAAAGTACGGAGATGACATGGCTTGTATTATACGTAATTGTAAGAGAGAGCGTACGCGGAACGCAGGCAAACACCAAACGGGTGTATTGCTACTTAAGTTTTAGCAGGCACTATTGCGTCCTATTTCAACACCCTCCTCTGGACGCAAACCCATTGCCTTTGTGAAGTCTTCTTGTTTCGGCCGGTGCAGTCCCTTCGTCAGAGCATCAGCGACCAGTGGGGTCAGTACGAGAATTTGCGAAAAAGTTTTCGTTACGTAAACGATAGCAAATGTATGAAAAATTCAGTTTCCTTTCACGTCCGATAGAGGCGCTGTTCAATTTTCCATACATTTTGCTATCGTTTACGGAAAGAATACTTTTTCGCAAGTGCTTTAGGGCCACTGATGACCGTGTGTTAAAAAAATGTCCCAAATAGTTATATTATTTTTAAGAGAATTTTTACTATTTATAATACTCACCAGCGCAGACAGGGAATGGAAAACAGTAAAAATATTCTAAGTTTTCTTTAATTACTACAAAAAATTACGAGTTATTACCCACCCACGAGACAGGCTTTGTCCTAGTGTTAAATATTATTTTAAGGTGTTACTTTTAAGCAATAAAAAAATCTTTAATCTTTAACCGTCCACCTTCTGAGACCAACAGCGCCTCTATCGGACGTAAAGGGAAACTGAATTTTTTATACATTTGCTATCGTGTACGGAATTAATACTTTTCAGGAAAATGGATGATACCTTTTATGATTCTTATGTAACTACTAAACTTAGGATCAAATATATCTAATTCTAACTAGTTAAGTTTTCACTTTATCCTTAGTACAAGATTTGATAGTTTTCTAAAACTTTTTTCGTTTACGTAATTGTTCCATACATTTTAGTAAAGCGCCTCTATCGGCAACGTGGAAGAACTAAAATCGGCAGTATGAGTGATTTCGTTCACGAGTTTACGAAAACTATGAAGTTTTCGATAAGTTTCCGGAACATTTTATTTATTTATTCAATTAGGACGGCTTGCGCCAATTACACTAATGAGACAATGTTACTAAATACTTAAGCAAAATTGGCAGTACAAGTTGACACTTTGACAAGTCACAAATAGTATACATTATTTTTAACAAAAAAAAAAAAAAAACACAAATAGGCACTCAAAAGCGATAAATAAATTAATATATGCGCTGGAACTCATTTATTTGAAGTCAAGCGAAGCCAAGTAGTAGATAGATAGATACTGCCTACAACACGTCAAGTCTGCGAAATTAAATAGAAATAAATTATAAATCTACCTTTTTTGATGTTTTGTGCTAATAACTGAAGTGATGTAGTAACAAACAAACTATACGAGTGTTATCTATGAATATAAGCAAATTATTCATGAAGATATTCTAGTTTTTACAAAAGTGATCAGTAAAGTTATTTGAATTTGTTGCCGCGGAGAAACTAAAAACATTAACGAGTGAAGTACTAAAATGCACTCTAACTGTATTATGATTGAAAAATTTCGTGTTTGACTTAAATTTTAATAAAAGTAGATAAATTGCGAAAAACCTAATTACAAAGTTGTGTTATTTTTGGCAAGCGCCATCTACTGAATTCTTATTGAACTGTTTTACTCCTCCGACATTGAACCATAGAACTTGGAACCCGAGCTAGGTCAATAGGTCACCCAAATTGTTTGAATACAAAAAGGAAGATGGCGCTAACATGTTCCGTATGCCACAAAGCCACAATATTATCAAAAGTAGGCAACATTATGACTTGTTCAACATGCAAAAATACTTTTGATTTGGATTGTGGGAGAGTAGAATTTAAACGATATGCTTTAATGTCACCAACGAAAAAAACCAACTGGGAATGTGTATCTTCCTAGAGTCGAAGGGTAAAAACAAAATCGCACTTGGCCGTTTATTTTTGTTGCACGTATTACTTATAGAGATAGGAACGTCGCCGGGGGGGGGGGGGGAGGAAGGGGTAGCTGCCCCCCTCGCTCTTGACTGTACCTACAATTCATATTTTTCTTATCCTCAATAATATTAACTTGCCCCGCCCCCCCCATGGGCCAAGGGCTGGCGACGCCCTAGGGTAGGTAGGTAGGTACCTAGGTCAACTTGGCTACTCTATCCAACGTTATTACCAGAGTATTCACTCCGCAGTTCGTACGTTTGGCCGGCGTTTCCTTCGAACCGGTGTTACACAGTGGCCGCTCCGCTCCACTCCCGCTCGGCTCGCACGCTAGTCGCGTCGATTTTTGCAACGAAAAATTACTTCCAAACGATCTTGTAATTTGTGTAAAATATACTGCTGTGCTTACGGGTGTTTAAATAAAAACAAGAATAAGAATGAAACGAAATAGGCATGATGAATAATATTTTTTATTCCCTCATAAAAAAGTGGTCATCAATAGAGCCTATCAACGAAAACAAAATTTAAATTAGTTCAAAAATAAATATTTTAATTACATGCTAGACAGAGAGCGCACTATACTGAGCTATGACGTCAAGTCTCAGACGCGGCATACAAAGGCTATACTAACACACGCTTTGCGAGAAAGGGATGGAGCATCCCCTCTCTATCCCCACCTAAAACTTTAAACGCTCATATATCAGAGATTAATCAGCCAATTCAATATTTTTTTTCAGTATGTGTAATGTATTTAGTTATATTCATAGCTAAGCCTATTATTTGTAATAAATTAAACATGCCTATTATTATATTTTAAATTACGAAATAAATTTATAGGTAAGCTATTTTGTTGTATTTAAACCATAACATTTACTCTTACCTACATATACTCTGTAACTGTAGTTGGTGCATAATGAGTACAAAGAAGATAACCTCTAATTTGTTAGACAACATTTATCAACATTTTTCTTCATGGTAAAACGATTCTTTACAACATCTTCTGACAATTGCAAAGATGCAATGTCCACGCCAGTCTCCTATAATCTCGCGTAATCATTCTAATAAGGTTTTTGTGTCCTATTAAAAGTGTTGCCTGGTCACACCGGTACTCTGCGATCCTGTCGTGCCCTCCAACTAAAGATTCCTTCTTCTTCCCATGTCAATCTATCCTACTGTAAATCCTTCAGTTTTCAAGCTGTCTTGCTGTGGAACGCTCTGCCTGCATCTATCAGGCAGGCTAAATCTCTTTCTAGATCATTCTAGATTTGCTAGACCTTTTCAACGATATTCCACACGAATAGGCGGTGTGAAAAAAATATTTTCATACCCATTTCACATGTACCAGAGCCACCCCTAAAACGCAATATTATATATTTTTATACTCTTAAAATTGAGATCTATATAACAACTATCCATATGCAAAGTTTCATGCATTTATCTTAATAATTATAGAAGTCAGAAGGTTCTAAAAAAATCGGACGGACGGACAGGCAGACGGACGGACAGAACGAATTTATAAGGGCCTTTTCAGGCTACGGAACCCTAAAAAGAATGATCCAAAAATTGTGACTTTGATTAAAAAGAAAACTCTTATTTAATGTATTAAAATTAAATTTATTATCAAAACGAACACAAACAAAAGTTAGTTACAAAAACAGTTTAAGAAACGTTTAATTATACGTTTATCTATGAATGCTACTCCCTGTAGAAATTTTGTAACATCTTTGAATCCTCAAAACAATCACAAGTACTTACGTACATCTAAAATAAGACCACAAAAAAAAACAAAATACAAAAAATAATACTTTTTGTGGTCAGTTTTTTTAATTGATAATTATTAAGTCTTTAAAAAATCACCAGACTATTTTTGTTTCTAAATACATTTTTATATAATTGAAGTCTTGTTTCTTTAGGTGTTTTTTAAGGTACTTGTTTCAATACACTTATACTCGTATTCATATATACCACAAGCTTATGGTTTCTCTCCGGTATTAATTCTCTAGTCTTTTTAAGTTAAGTATTTGCTTGTGCAAATGTAACGTTACATACAGGATATGTATAGGGTTCCTCTGTGGTATGAATGCTTGTTTGACTTTTTAATTGACTGTCATGTACAAATATAACGTTACATATATCACAAGCGTATATTTTTTCTCCTGTATGAATTATTTTATGACTTTTTAAATTAGTTGCATCTGCAAATTTAATGTTCATGTATACGGTTTCAACCCGTATGAATTCTTGTATGGCGTTGTGTCTTCAAATTGACATCCCTAATTGTTGTATATTCGCAAATATTACATTCATGTATTTTCGCTGAACTTATATTTGTTTTATGACATAACTTGTGACTATTCAAACTAACATTTGCAGAAAATCTATAACCACAAGTTTGACATGCAAACTTTCTGTTTACTGATGTAAACAGATGGCACCTCATGTGTCTCTCTATAATGTATTTGGTGACACTCTGATAAGGGAGCGTTTAAGTATTGCGTAACGCAATTTTTGGAGATTTTGGACGCCCTCTCCCCCCTCCCCCCGTAGTAAAACGTTACGTAACAACCATGTGACCATTTTTACCTAAAATCACAGAATATATAATACACAGTCACAATTATGCGGCGTCAGGTACCGGAAAGTTGTTAAAATACCTTTGTTATATAAAAAACTAGTGACGCGCCCTGGCTTCGCACGGGTGTAAGCTCGGCCTTCGGCCTCGCTACAAAATAGTATCCTATGTCCGTCTCCTGGTTCTAAGCTACCTCCCCACCAATTTTCAGCCAAATCGGTTCAGCCGTTCTTGAGTTATAAATAGTGTAACTAACACGACTTTCTTTTATATATATAGATGCGCGAGAGAATCTCTTTACGCGACCGTTCTGAAGGGTTAAAAAAAACAATATTACGTAAAGCGTAGTTTAAACACCTCCTCCCGCCCCTGTAACGCATCGTAACGTTTTACAAGACCCCCCCCCACCCCCAAATTCGTTACGTAATACTTGAACGATCCCTAATTACACTCATTACATATGAAATACATATCATGTAAGTTTAGGTCCATTGTTTGTGTTTAGCTTTCAGTATCAGGACATACATTTCCTTCGGTTGGAATATTTTTTGATCGTGTATTTCTAAGATCCAATTCTTCATCGTTAGATTTTGCAGTTTTAATTTAGTTATTTAGATCAGTCTCTTTAATTTTCTGTTCCTTGACTACAACTTCACTAGGTTTCATGGCGTGTTCCTTGCTTGTACCTTGTGCAAACTTTCTGTTTACATCATGGCACCTCATGTGTCTCTCTAGAACGTCTTTGGTGACACTCTGATAATTACACTCATTACATAGTGATTTTTTTTTTTGATCGTTTATTTCTCAGATCCAATTCTTCATCGTTAGATTTTGCAGTTTTCATTTTGGTATTTGGATCAGTCTCTTTATTTTTCTGTTCCTTGACCACAACTTCACTAGGTTTCATGGCGTGTTCCTTGCTTGTACCTTGTGCAAACTTTCTGTTTACATCATGGCACCTCATGTGTCTCTCTAGAACGTCTTTGGTGACACTCTGATAATTACACTCATTACATATGAAATCATCATGTAAGTTTAGGTCCATATTTTGATTTTTGCTTTCAGTATCAACATTTCTTTTGGTGAGTTTTTTTTTTGATCGTTTATTTCTAAGATCCAATTCTTCATCGTTAGATTTTGCAGTTTTCATTTTGGTATTTGGATCAGTCTCTTTATTTTTCTGTTCCTTGACCACAACTTCACTAGGTTTCATGGCGTGTTCCTTGCTTGTACCTTGTGCAAACTTTCTGTTTACATCATGGCACCTCATGTGTCTCTCTAGAACGTCTTTGATGACACTCTGATAATTACACTCATTACATATGAAATCATCATGTAAGTTTAGGTCCATATTTTGATTTTTGCTTTCAGTATCAACATTTCTTTTGGTGAGTTTTTTTTTTGATCGTTTATTTCTAAGATCCAATTCATCATCGTTAGATTTTGCAGTTTTCATTTTGGTATTTGGATCAGTCTCTTTATTTTTCTGTTCCTTGACCACATCTTCACTAGGTTTCATGGCGTGTTCCTTGCTTGTACCTTGATGAGTTTTTGTGTTTCGTTCTACAGGCTCTATGTTAATTTTTTCTGGTTGCAGTTTCTCGTTCTTAATTTTGATTTTACGTTTCTTAACTTTTGGTGCTTCTGTAAATAAAAACACACATTTTATAAATGTACGACAGTGTTTTTTTTGCACGCTGAACTCATCACTCATAGGGTCTGCAAAAAAACCGATGAAAACAATGATAGTATTTGTCTATGCTAGGACAAAACATCCATACAAGTACATAGTATCTATTAGTTCATATGCCAAGGCCAAGGAAGCCTTAAAATTTGTTCTGAAAAACAAATGAATGAAAAAATAAATTAAAAGATTTAGGAAAAGAAGTTAGTTTCACAAATAAATTAAAAGTTATTTTAGAATCCAAATGTTATTACAACTTGGAAGAATTTTTCAACGATAATTTCGACGAAATTTAAATAGATCGTTCCGTTCCGAGTGTTGCGATACCCAAATAGGGTCATATCTTTTACTCTAATGACCATACCTACTTTAAGACCTTCATGTACCTACATATGTCTGCAATAAAATATTGAGTATTCTGTCCGTAATTTTTCGTAGTATGCGTTCCTGAGAATAACCGGCCAAGTGCGAGTCGGACTCGCGCACAAAGGGTTCCGTACCATTATCTATATAAATAGCAAAAAAATCACGTTTGTTGTATGAGACCCCTTAAATAATTATTTTATTTTAATTTAATTATTTGTTTTTGAAGTGAATATATAACTAAATATTCTGTGAATATTTCAAGTGTCTAGCTATTGTCGTTATCAATATCGAGCAAAAAAAAACACGTTTGTTGTATGGGAGCCCCCTTAAATATTTATTTTATTCTGTTTTTTAGTATTTGTTGTTATAGCGGCAACAGAAATACATCATCTGTGAAAATTTCAGCTGTCTAACTATCACGGTTCATGAGATACAGCCTGGTGACAAACAGACGGACAGCGGAGCCTTAGTAATAGGGTCCCGTTTTACCCTTTGGGTACGGAACCCTAAAAATGGTCTTGATACACGGACAGACAGACAGATGGATAAAGTAAATAAGGGTTATTTTTTTCCTTTTGAGACACGGAACCCTAAAAATATAGTATGCTTACCTTTTTGAGTTTCATATTGTCTTTTCTTGATATTTTTCTTCTCTTGTGCAGCTGCGGTGGGTTCATGAATCAGTTTCATCGTGGGTGAAACTGATTCATCTGGTCTCCTTTTGTTTTCAGGGCTAGTTTTATGTTTCTTTAGCAGACATGCTCCTGAAACCGATGTATTTAGTAGTTTTAGCCAAGATACTTTTTGGTGCAACTGGGGGGCCATCCATAAATTACGTCCACGAATTTTTGGACTTTTTAACCACTCCCCCGTCCTTGTCACAGATTGTCACATTTTCAGAACCCACTCATGACATGAGGTCTCCACACATTTTTCTTTTGCATGTATTTAAAAATAATCAAAAGAAAACATGTTTTTTTTTTAATTTTTAATTCTCACTTGAATTACAACGCCGCTCTAGAAGTTAATTGTTGTTGCGTGAGAGATAATCTGATAGCGAGAGTGCTACATTATCTATATCTATACTTATAAT
Source organism: Agriopis leucophaearia (assembly GCA_949125355.1). Taxonomy (NCBI): domain Eukaryota; kingdom Metazoa; phylum Arthropoda; class Insecta; order Lepidoptera; family Geometridae; genus Agriopis; species Agriopis leucophaearia. The sequence goes on along the minus strand of OX421261.1, from coordinate 4,134,078 downwards.
TAAACTGTAACAGCCGGGCTATTCTGCAAGCTAAGTGAACGCGCAAGTGAAGTGATAAGCTAAGTGAACGTGTATTTTTCTTGTCGATTACTATAGAGAAATATCAAAATGTCGTGTGATCACCCTTGACTGAAGTCCCTAACCACAGCAGTTTGCAAAATCACGCGATCGCGAACCTAACGCGCCGAGATACGGTTTGCGGTCGCGTGATTTTGCAAACTGCATCTATTCGGGCCCGCGTTTAGAGTTGGGGGTAAGGCCGCTGTATATCTTGGCTTCCGAAAAATTCATTGTTAAACTCGGTCTATGCATTTATTTGCGCTGACAGCTGCAATGACATTGTAAAATGGGTAAAAACATTTTTTTTTTAAATTTCCCTTAAATATACATGATATCAGGTATCAGGTGACGACATATGGTACTGAGACGTGGTCCTTAACTGTTGGCATTTTGGAAAAACTCAGAGTCACACAACGAGCAATGGAGAGAGCTATGCTCGGAGTTTCTTTGCACATTAAAATCCGGAACGTAGATATTCGCCAAAGAACCAGGGTTACCTATATAGCTATTAAAGTTTGCAAGTTGAAGTGGCAATGGGCAGGCCACATCGCCCGAAGAACTGATAACCGATGGGGAAGAAAGGTTCTTGAGAGGAGATCACGAACCAGAAGACGCAGCGTAGGTAGGCCTACCACTAGATAATAAATAAATAATAAATAAATATCTGGGACATTATTGCACACACGGTCATGTGACCCCAAACTAAGCAAAGCTTGTAATATGGCAGCCAGAAACTGATATACATACATATATATTTTTAAATACATACTTAAATAGATATTAACACCCAGACATAGAACAAACACAAATGTTCATCACACAAATGTTTGTCCTAGATGGGAATCGAACCCACACCCCCAAGCGCAGGAAATAGGTTCACTACCAACTGAGCCACCGGGGCAGTCAAGATGGACCGATGACATTGTGAGAGTCGCGGGCATCTAGTGGACGCAGATGACAGGCTGTCGTTCAGTGTGGAGTTCTAAGGGGACGGCCTATGTTCAGCAGTGGACGTCTTCTGGCTGATGATGATATCAGGTACCTGCTACTGATCACCAAAACCCTAATAACGAAAGTGATTAGAATGCGTGGTTTTCATTCAACTTTTTTTTACAAATGAAACTTAAATCTGAATCTGACTTACAGACATATTCATCCAAGTCTGGTTCCTCAGGCTCGAAGTAGTTGATGCGCGCCTGCAGCCGCAACCAGCGCCGTTTTGACATTCTGAACACAAATCACTAAACTTGTAACTTGTAGTGTAGACACATAAACTTTACAACATAAATTACATATCTACGTGTTTAGTGGTGGCTAAGAAGCTGTTGTGTAGCTAGGATGAAGTCGACTTATAGAGGTTCTACTGTATATATTTAAGATTACAAAACACAAAACTATATATATATATATTTAAGATAAACACACATCGCGATGTGTGTGTATATTTATGTATATTCCCTGTGGGCTTTAATATGGCTGCACCGATTTTCTATGGGACTTTCACTGGCATTTTATAAGGAGCGATCCGCGCAGGTGAAACTGCGGGGCGCAGCTAGTTAATTATACATGTTGTTATTTTTTATCCAAATCCCAGAAAAGCTTCCTGTTATAGAACCAAAAATTTTTTTTTTTGTACAACATGGAATCCCTAGGCTTTACTAGAGTAAGTAACCCTAGCACTATGTGGTTAGCTGGCCGGTTGACCACAGTCATAAATATGTATGAAAATATACTTTTTATCCACACTGTGATACGGCTACCGGTGGACACCTTATCTATCTTTGTAATCACTGAAGCTCCTATCTGAGAATCTGTTTGTGACTGTGACATTCGAGGCTATAGTTAGGGTAGGATATGCTAACACCAGAGAAGCAACAGACTATGATAGCCTATTGTAAAATACTTGGTTTCATATTTATCGGAATTCTATAAATTTATAAGTTATTTAGAGAACAGTTAGAAAAATTATTATCGAATCTTTTTAGAACAGACTCATATTAGACAGCAAAAACCACAGAATAGTTATTAAAAAATTAGTTGTCAATCAGTGGCAGAGCTAGTTCCCTATTGTATTCTCTTTGCTAGTTCCAAGCTAGTTCATAACTTAGGTTTAGTGTTATATTTCTGGTCTTTTAATAGATATAATGGAGAACGAACTAGAAGACGAAGATTGTGTACTCCACGGTAAATATAAAACCACGCAGCGCACCCCATTTGATCCATGGTAGCACACGCAGAAAATGTTCAAAGCTGCAATTCCTTCGCCAACTGTATGGTGTCTTATGTGCTCAAAATGTAATGTCTACGGCCAGGAGCTCAACTGAATATCTTCAAATGCTCTTCCCTTGAGGCATAGAATAATCAGTAATCACAATACTATAAATTAAATAAAACATTTTGCAAAAGAAATTACACAATCGCAAAACAAAACAAACATCTTGAAATATATTTTATCTGTTCTACAGAGAAAAAAATATATTTTAATGTCAATTTTATTTTTTATTGCCGTATTTTCATGTCACTGTCTGCTGAGCATGATATCTCACTGTCAGCTAAATATCAAATGTCAATGTCAGCAAAATGTTGCTATGAATAAAAAAAATTTTTTTGCTTTTCACCCCTTGTTGAGCCGGCTAAAGCCATTAAGGTCATACCGCCTCATCTTCTTACTGCTCCTGTTGGGATCTTACTGTTCCCAGTAAACTATTGGGGACTTTATTACAGGCTCTTTTGAAGTTTTGGAATCAACTGTCAACATGAAAATACACATTTTACCCCATTATATCACTTCCCCACACTCGAGCACATTCACGATCACTTATTATGGAATAATCGATGTGTAAGAGATAGTTCGAACAAACCCGACTTTTTTTATACATTTATATCTAAATTAAATTAATGGTCCAAGTTCTTCCAAGTTAATACCACAAACTAGGTGATGGTATATGGTTAGAACAATTTTTTATACATTCTCTTGCTTGAAAATTGGTTAAAAGATCAATCAAAAAATCCTAAATATATAAATATAGATTAACCAACTAAAACGCCAAAACTCACCCACCCACCTAGTATATTCCAATAATCTGATAAACCCATGTTCGCGTAACAAAATCAATAAAATGAAAATGTTCCGAATGTCGCTACGCGACGTCCTCTAAAATTAACTCTTCTAGTTATCACTAGATGTCGTTAGATGTCTATACGTTGCGGTAGCTGAAGGGGAAAAAAATCATGTTCATACTGCCCATTTTTGACATAACTTTGATACCAAAGTACATCTTACTGCTGTGACTTAAATGTCAAATTGCAATATACTATTTTAAGGACTATCGTAAAGGAAGTTTCACTCGTGTGGGTTAGTAGGCCACTGACACATCGACGTATTCGACGTGGAATTCTGTATGTGTGCGCAGCAGTGTAGCAGTGCGGCAGCAAGTAGAGTTGACTAGCTGTCAAAATACTTTTAAAATAAGGATTACGTGCAATAATTATAGAAAAAAAAAAATGTTTTTAATTTAATTTAAAAGTTATGTTTGCCTCTACTTTGTTTAAAGTTAAATATTGTAGTTATTTAACTAACTGTACTTACGCGAACTACAGACGTCATGGTCCACTGTCGCCCGCCGTTGGAAATAGAAGAATTGCCAAAAGAAGACGAAGAAAGGCTGGAAACACTATTTTCTAAATTAGACCACGACGGTAATGGGAAGATCGACATACACGACTTGTCTGAAGCCCTCAAAGAAATAGCTCCGCACATAAACCGCAGCTATGCAGAGGTTAGAATCCAAGCTTTTTGCAAAAATAAAATTATAATTTAACGGTTCTATCTGCCGATGGTTCACCTCACCGTCGCTGACAATAAGCTGCACACGTGTTGCGTGAATCATTCTTGATAGAGTCATTTCAAATTTGGAACATAAAGTTTTTCCTATCCATTATGAGATGTTGACCTACTTTGTACGTAGGTACCTACTTAATGTTTTTTTTAATTATATCATTTATGTTCCCATTTGATTAAATTTCATAAAATATTTCAGAAAGTATGAAACTAATAGTTGCTCCCCTGACATGTATTATAACAAGCTGATTTGTAAAAACTATTGAACTATGTACCATAGATCCTTTGCTTCAATTTTTTTTCTCAATTTTGTTTACCTAGAGCTGCCATCATTTCGAATTCCATTTCTGGATGTGTCCTATTATGGCAGAGCCAGGGCATTCAAGCGGAGTCCAAGTAGTAAAACTTGGCCTTGTATTGTATCATCAAGGGTGCCCTGAAAAATCCTGTATCGACCAAATATTGGGTTCTTTAAATCCGTCTGGGCACAGCAATTTAGGTGATGGCAGCTCAAACTGTACCTAATAAAATTTTACATCTGCTAATTAATTTCATAATATCTTATTAAATGCTAGTGTCAAAGTGACAAACAGCTACAAACAAACATGACGGCAAAATAATCTTTAAACCTCTTTATGGCTTTGCTGTTTAGGTGTACTTACTTTCCAAAAATAAACATAAAAAGGCCTTAAATGGGCTCTACCTCTTGTCAGAAAACAGCGGTGCTAGAAGTGATATTAATGAAATTTGTGTGGGTTTAAAAAGCCACACAACTAAAACAATTAATTATATTAATAAGCATAAAAATTTAGCATGTATCTATCTATCACCTTTCATTTTATTTGACTGACAAAAAAATCTCACAGATAGATCATTGATAAATCTCAAAATGTCATTCTTGTGATAGCTGCTTTAAGATAAGGTTTTATTTTGTTTATAATGTCAGGAACCTTATTATGTAAAAGAAGGATCATCTGTTAACATTAGCTTAACCTTGGAACTATTCATGACATTCATAACATTCATGGTGTTGTCCAACTCGTAAGTTTTCTAAGCTGTTGTGTATCACCATAAAGTTGCTAGTTGGTCAGGCCATGGCTAGCTGGGCTACAGGCAGTGGTGATGCGTCCAATGGGGCTTGTTGTCGCCTGACTAATGACTTAGCCCGATGCAGAGCTCCACTTGTTAGAATGGCGGCCAAGAGACCACACTATGGCGACACCATGGCTTACGAGTCGAAGCATGCTCTGTTGAAGCAACATCATAAATCTAAGATTTTTTATTTACATATTCTTTGGAAAATAGTTGATCAAGTAGAAATAGAACTCTACAGTTGCTCTACCTACGCTTTGCTCTTAAATGTCCATAACTCTACATTGAAAAATGCACTTTGAGAGTTGTAAAATATTACCTAAGAATGACTTTCACCCTCATACCCCCAAGATAAGATCATGTAGAGATTTTTAAACCCACTTCCCACGGGACCCTTGTAAAAGAGCCTCACAGAGTGGACGAAAGCTTTAATTTCAGTAATAGCCTGTAAAAGAGCTGGTAACATGATGGGGACAGCTAGTTTGATAATTGGGTGTTCTTAAATTATAATTATAGTTCACGTTCCAATTAAACTTTCATCCGTTGAAGCATTAATTAGTGACAAACATAGTTTTAGTTATGTATTGGTAACCAAGCACTATGTAATATAGTACCTAGTTACCTTTTAATGTAATGGCCTAAAACAAGCATAAAAAAGGCCAGCTAAAAAAAATACTTTAAATGTGAACTGTTCCATATTGAGTGTCAACATAATTTTTGTCAAGATATGTCCCATAGTCAAAGTTGTTCATAATGATGAGAACAATGATCTCCTTTCAGTTAAGTATCACCGATCTTGTAACTGTATAAACATTATTATCAGTTAAACATGTCAAGTCCTTCGGGCTGTGACTGACTCAAAGCCTTGTCTCTCAGACATGGAAGCAATACATTTATCATATCATTGTATATCCTACCAATATTACTAATGCAAAAGTAAATAACTCTCTGTACTGAACTTAACTTGATGAAGAAAGTAATAGTGTGCATTTTTAATTTATTTATACTGAAACACAACTGATACACATATTAAATAATATAAATATATCACTTTCTTATGCTTAATACGGTATATATTTTATAGTTGCGCATTTATCACGAAAAAATCAATTTTAAGTATCCAAAAAATGTATCCAGTAACCTAGATTACCAGGGAATTTTTAACCGACTTCCAAAAAAGAGGAGGTTACCGGTTCGACTGTTTTTTTTTTACTTCAGAACTTTTGACTGGGTTAATCGATTTTGTTGATTCTTTTTTTATTTGATAGCTGGTGCTTCCCATTTGGTCCCATTTCAATTTGGTCCAGTTCTGGTGAAGTCGGTTTTTTTATATTGATAATTATGTAATATATTTTTAAACTTTCAGAAATTCTTGGCAAAATCTGGATGGAAAGAGGCTGGTGACGTCACACTCTCGGAGTTTATTCACTATGTACGAGAACATGAAAAAAACCTGAGGCTTCAGTTCAAACATTTAGACAAAAACCAAGATGGTACGTAATTTTAATTCACACTCATTTTTATGCTTGTAACACCAGAGGCATCACAAATAATTGACCTTTTAAGACTTTTTTTTAACTATGAGAGATTTAACACATCTGGTGGTGGGTTAGTCACTCAATTTTATGTCAAGGACACTGAATATCTCAGGGTGACGATTGCAGTCGCAGATAGGGTTTGAATAGGCTAGATGACTGTTTTTTTTATTGTCCTATTAAAATGTAGACTATAAACTTCGACCAAAATAAAATGAATGGATGGACCCTAACCATTGAACTTGATCAGTGAAAACGAGTCAAAACCGTCGGATATATACTTCAACACCTAATTATAAAAATGTACAGTATATTTGTTACAAAAATAGATATCGGTTTTATTTGTGTATTTACACTTCGGTAAAGCATACGAATTCATCATTTTGTCAGATGTTTCGTTATCGCGTAACAATAGACTCGTGTTTCACTTCCTACGGCTAGAGACCGACTGAAACGAAGTGAGCGCTGGCGCTCATTTTGTAATATTCAAAAATGCGCTTCTACTGGGCCGTCCATTCATTTTATTTTGGTCGAAGTCTATTAATATAGCTTGATTAATGAAAACAAAATGAAAATCTGATCAAAAATAACATAATTTACAAGTATTTCAATATCATGCTAGACAGAGAGTGCGAAACAGCAAATTATGACGCCACTTCTCTGTACGCCATATATATTATATTCTAACAAGTATGGCGCACTGAGGCATGACGTAATTTTTGGAACGAAGTTCCTTATCGCGCGTTGTGAAAGGGGCCTAGACGGAAAAAATTATTACGAAAAGTTGTCACGACACTTTTTGCTATAGTATTGTAAGCTGTGCGGCGTCGCATGTTTCTCTGTCTGTCTCTCTCTCTCTTATAGAAAGGAACTTCGTTCCATCCGGGTGTCCCTTGACACCTCTCAAGTTATTTTTGTTTTGTGGGAAAGGGACAGAGTTTTCTCTACCAAAACCTTTAAACGCTTACATATAATAACATTAATAAATGTAAATTATTTTTCAATAAACATTATATTTACTTAAATTCTTCATCAAAGCTATTGGTTTCAACGATGAAAACATCAGTCATCTACCCTATTGTAGATTTAGTTAAAACTCTAAAACATGTGACCAACTATTTAGTTATAATCATATTAAAATGTGATAAAACATTCTCTGATATGACATTTCAGGAAAAGTGGATCTGGAGGAGCTTATTTCAGCGTTTGCAGATCTGGGTGTGGCCGTCAGCAAGAGCGAAGCAACGGGATTACTTAAAAGGTACTTTAAGTTTATGCCATTAGAATATGTATTCCTCTGTGAAGGTATTGTTTCTGCTGCAGTTTTTTTTTATTGCATTGCGTAACTCTAGGATTTTCGGTATTTTATATTTCGCCTAATTGGGATCAATGTTTTGGTCTTAGTTTTGTTTTTGTAGATTATAATTCTATGGATGTTTTCACAGAAAATAATAATAATTTTTGTTTAAATTATAACGGCTGTCAAGGTTTGTTGTAGCCAGTTGCACCCATATAAACGAAACGTCAGTCATTCGAAATCAGTTAGCAACTGTGACGCGGAGTTCGACGCGTTGATCTAAATAAGAATGTTCAATCAAGGTTCTGTCATAATGCCTGGCGACAGATTTTCCTTCTCATTTTCTATTTCCATCTCATTACTGTGGATGTTCTATTTGTTGTTTTTGGTAATTATAAAATCTCTTCTTCTCTCTGTCCCTCTCCATTAATGAAGGTCGACGCTTCCCTGGTATTTTGCCCATCATGATGGTCTGCACGAAAAAATATCGCAGTATATGTCCGAGGTAGGCGACCTAAAAAAAACTATAAAAATTAGTTTATGTTTATGTTGAATAATAAAATGTTTCAGAAAACCTGCATGGCCAATTTTTTGGTGGTAAGTTGTGATAAGTGGTTGTAGATTGTGTGCTACCAAACAAAACATCCATCAAACTGAAAAAAATACTCATGAAGCTGTAACTTGCTAAATTAAAAAAAAAGTTTTTATTTGTGGCCATGCTTCACCAAAAATATTGTACTTTGAATTCTTTTTATCTTTTTTTAGCATGTTTTGTGCACTGTGTTTATAATTCAACCAACAACATTTATAGTCATTAAAAAAAGTGATCATTTAAATATTTTTTTCAATATTAGGCTTGCGTTTGGACGCCAAATCGCCTTACAAGTTCATTCCATTAAAAAAAAAAACTTAATCTCACAGCACATACATTAAAAGCGTCACTTCTCATTACAGTGCTTGAGAAAAGGATGGCATATATTTTAATGCTATCAAGTTTTGTTGAGAAAATTTTACCAAAGAATCGACGTCAATAGTACTAAAGTGTTAAACACCAATTAATTTACTTAAATTACCAATCATAAGCAATAAAGTAGGTAAATAGTGCTTATTCAATCACTCTTCATAATTACATAAAAACATTTAAGTTTGTTTATCTTTGAATAAAAGGGTTTAGTAAAAAATATATGAAAAAGGGATGATTCTCATTACACTGGGCCTAGCAGGCCCGAACATTGGAATGTGAACCCTAATCTCGTCACATACCTACATTAAAATTTCCAATGACGACATTATGTCGTAAGTATCCACCGTGTGAAACAAATGAGGAGCCCGACGAGAATTAGGCGTGTTGGTAAACAAATGCGAAATTATTCGCGAAAAAAAAAACATCTAACTTTGTTATTGGACATTATACTGTATTTGACACGACTTAAGGCTTATATTTCTATATAAGACTTCATCCGGGCTCGGACAGGGTTCGGTGTACAAGGCTCAAGTTTAATTAATAATACAAAAACAAACAAAAATCGAATTAGTTTATTATCAAAAATGTGGAACTAAGTCTGTTTGTCACCATTTCAAAACTTAGTAGCTAGACTTAGTAATCTTGATGAAATTTTGCAAAGAGACGAGTTATTTACAATAACGGTTATAGGATACTTCTCCCCCCTTAAAATGTGAGAAACCTGGTAAATTTCGGGTTAAACCGCCGGACGCAGTGAGCAATGTGTCATACAAACATTACTTCATCACAATGTTTGATCTTGTGATTGTTTTAAGAATTTGTGAGAACTTGTAAGGTTAATTAATTTGTTAGGTACCTACTCAATCGCTGCAGTTCCACAATAAAATAAGCAAATTTTGATGGTGGTAAACTTAGGATCTTATTTAATCATTCTCGCAGTTTAAAAAACAAAAAACACTCTTTAAAATCGCTAATCCTGGTAACGATAACAGAACAAACTATTTAAATTATTCCATCAGTCCTTGATAAGTTTGCAAAATTTCAAATATCTCCGTCGTTTAAAAATCACGTTCAAAGATTCCGTTACATATATACATACCATGCGTGTTAAAAACATACAATTCTGTCTCATTTTCGTGCGTGACATTTCACGCTAGCGAGAAGTTGACAGTATTTTTTTGCATTAATCAACTTATTGTTCGTTTGTGATAATGAGTTAGATTCTGGGAATCGTTACCAGGAATTTTTTTTACAACGTTTCACCACTATCTCACCTGGTAAAAATAGATGATGCGGTCGTAGATGGAGCACAATTGCCTAGTGAAAACCGTTGGGGCATTTTTTATATACTGGGTTAGGCAGAACGTGTGTAAGCCGAAAGGGGTCCATAGTACCCATAATTATGAACAACTTTTACTATGGGGGGGGGGGGGGTTATACAACTTTACCAACCCTTTGATCGCGAAAAAATATATCAGCTGTTCCATAGAAAACGGTCATTGACACTCTACAAATGTATGGAGTGAAAAGGTATCTTCTAAGTCTGCGTGCTTCATCTTCGACCACATCGCCGCTTACCAACGGGCAAGTTGGTGGTCAAACGCGGACTTATACGCGATAAAAATAATCATTAAAAAAAAAAAATTGCTATTTCAGGGTTGATCCCTTATTATAAGTTGTTCATAATGATGTGAACAATGACCTTCTTGCGGTCTTAGTACAGTCTATAGGTGTAACCCTATATTAGCGTTTTGGCGAGTTGTGTTAACGTTAGCGGTTGTCTCCAGGATGGATCAGGATGGGAGCCTCAACATCAGCTACGACGAGTGGCGGGACTACATGCTCCTCGCGCCTGCCACCGACATTCACGCGCTCATACACTTCTGGAGGCATTCTACCGTGAGTACACTGCTTTAACACTATTTATAATAAACATAATGTGGAACTACAGCTGAGCTTCAGCAGTCGGTAAAGGAAAAAGTTATATTTTTTTGCTGCAATGATTTATTTTTAGAAAACTGCACGTCTCTGTTATTAGTACAGTAACAAAATAAAACAATAAAATATATTTCAAGTTTCGGGTCGTGTTGAGTAAAAATAAGGACTCAGTGTCTTCCGGCTTTACTACCCTTAGACAGCCCTAGACCGTACATATAGTCGGGAAAATTCACGAAGGCGAACACCATCATAAATTAATGTTAGTTTGGCGCGTGTATATAAATTATCCGGACTATACTGTCTCGACGAAAGCGCATAGAACAGCTGAGGTGTCGTGCCATTGACAGACACCCTGAAGCCTTATACATTGTAAAGATCGTTGCTTATAACTGACCTCGTGTGTCGTCGATAAACCTGTTGAGAATATATCGATTATCCCTTCCGCACGTACATGAAAACTATTTATATTCTATTCTTTATATTGTTAGAAGCGACACAGAGTGAGCGTTTATATTTTTCCTGTCTACCACCATTTCAGACCTCGCACTGGACTGGAACCGTGTCTAGCGATCCGCGCACAACACGCTTTCAAACCTTGTCGTTTCTGCCCGCTTTTCTTCCATACTGCTAATGACTCCCGCGCATCAGCGCTCTAATATTTTATAGTTGATTGAAACAGGCGTTTCTTTGCGGAAGTTAATCTTCAAAACTGTTTTTTGATGTTCATATTGTTCCTTGTATTAATTACTAAACGCACCGAACTTCGTTCACCCGCGCTGCTCATAACCTGCTTTAAGTATGTAGAAACCTGAAGCCTTTACTTTCCCATCTTAAATTCAAAGGAAGATTTGTGGAAAAGATTTAGACGCGACGACTTAAAAGATCTCCATAAGGTCACGACCCGATCACTGACGTCTTATATTTTATCTGATGTTCTAAATATCTAAATGAATCCTATAGTTCTGTATTTATATGGAATATTTTTGTTTTGGTATGGAAATGAATCATGTTTTTACAAAGAGCGTTTCTTCTATCTAAGTTCTTAGTAAGAAATGAATTTAGATGGGTTTGTCGCGCCATGTTTTTTTTACAAATACAAATCATTATTCGAGCATAATTTATAGTAGGTTATAGTATTGATCCCAGAAGCTCCCTAACTAGTCAGACTGTGTGACGGGAGCCAATGGCTTCTCCCATATTAATGTACCAACTAATTATACCAAAAAAGAGATTAGCATATAAAAATTAAGTAAAAAACATATTAATACCAATTCAGAATTTTGATCACTTTTTGTTTCACTGATGTTCGGTTCACTTGTGCCATCGTTTCTGTGCCTATGGCATCGTACCCCCTAAACGGCTGAGCCGATATTGATATAGTTTTTTTTTTGTTTGAAATATGACTTGATCGAGAGTGTTCTTAGCTATGATTCATGAAAATCGGGTCAGCTGTTTGAAAATTATCAGCTACTAGTGACACGCCCCGGCTTCGCACGGGTGTTAGCTCGGCCTTCGGGCTACTATGACCCGCTCCAGGATCACAAAATATGTAGTTGTTTTTATAGTAGCCTGTGTGCTATTCCAGACTATAATCTATCTCCGTGCCAAATTTCATCCCAATCCGTTTAGCCGTTCTGGCGTGTTTGAGTAACAAACATCCATCCAAACTTTCACATTTCTAATATTACTAGCTGTACCCGCGATTTATTCAGAAAAAAATAGCCTATGTCCGTCCTCATGATACATACTATTACCTCGCAAAATTTTATCGAGATCGGTTAAGCCGTTTAGCCGTGATTACGTAGCAAACAGACAGACAGAGAGTTACTTTCGCATTTATAATATTACTGTAGATAAGTGGGATTTTAAAGGGGTTTAAAAAACTACTTGTGCCATGTTCAACTCTTCGACATTTCAATAATTTCTGATACGTATGTTGCCACTCAGCCTCACGTACTGTATGTTATCTCTTTACACGCCTTTAACCAAGTGAATAATTGCGTGAAAATGAATTTGCAATTGGTGGGTGTGTCACGTAGTTAGGTCGTCCATCTGTTGCGTGTTGACAACAGATTACCGTAACGACTGTCATGGACACGAACTTAGGACTGCGAATAAAGGCATCAATAATAAATAAATAAAATAAATATCTCTAGTCTGCAATAATATCTGGGACATTATTGCAGACATGGTCATCTGGCCCCAAACTAAGCAGAGCTTGTAATATGGCTGCCAGAGACTGATATACATACATATATATATTATTAAATACATACTTAAATAGATATTAACACCCAGACATAGAACAAACGCAAATGTTCATCACACAAATGAAATTAATATTAGGTTCATTTGGTCGATCATTCTTAATTATTTATTCCTGTTACGTTAATTCTTTTCATCCAATGGTTGCCTGGAAGAGATCGCTTTTAGCTATAAGGCCGCCACTTGTGGCACTAGCTCGACAGTGTTTTATTTTGTAATTTTTATTTCTGCTGTACACAATAAAGAGTTTCTATCTATCTATCTATCGGGCCAGTGCCAATGTAAGTGTACTAAAGCCGATGGAATGAACATGCTTAAAACGCAGATCAGGCAAAAAAATGCTATCACTAGGCAGACAGAAACTTCTAAGAGATAAAACTGAGTAATCTTAACATATCAACGAGTTTTTCTGCTCTCCGGCCTAACGCCTAACACTAAACGCGGGGCCGAATAGGTGCAGTTTGCAAAATCACGCGAACGCGGACCTTAACGCGCCGAGATACGATTTACGGTCGCGTCATTTTGCAAACTGCACCTATTCGGGCCTGCGTTTAGAGTTAGGCGTAAGGCCCCTGGTATCAATGACACTTGATCACTTTGCTCGCAATTCCAGACACCACTACAATAGTAAATAGAGAAAATTCTAGTACATATAGAGGACATAGATATAATAGTAATTGACAGGAATGAACAAGAAGTAATTGAGTTATCCGTCAACCGCGACGTAGCTACTGCGACGTAGTGACTTCCGCGATATTTCGACCTTATCGTTTCGATTAGAAAATACGTAGCTACTACTACGTACCCGGTTTATTCTTGTAGACAATTTTTGATAATGTTGTCGTTCCTACCCTGTATATTCGCACTACTGGGTAAAAACTCACCTAGTCTTCTGGTATAGCGTATTAGCTGCGCATACGCATATATACATACATAGATACATACATACACACATCGCCTTTTATAACATGACGATTTGACTATTAAAAATAGTATAGTTCATACTGTTGTTATCCTAGAAGTTGATGATTTTCAGCAAAATACAGAATTAAATATATTATCAGATGACTTGACCGCAAACGCTCTAGAGTAAAAATAGAAAATCAAGATTAAAGAGTATAAATTGTATTAACTAGCTCAGTCCCACTTAGCGGCTTTGAGCTACATCTCTAATCTGCGTTCTGGAGCGCAATTCAGTATTTTAAATACTATAAACATAAACAAAACTAATAGTAGTAGTAAATATAGTAGTAGTCAACTAGTCAGACGAGAAGAGAAGGGAGTCTTCCCGTGAGCATGGTGCATGTAATTGCACCGCAATATAGGGAGCTCCATCCACGTTATCACGTTTGTAGTGGTAGGACTCTTTTGCAGGGGGTTCGCCTGGGGAAGTACCACACCTTTGCCAGTTATTCAACCGCCAAGCAGTAGTGTGCAAACACTACTGTGTTCCGGATTGAAGGGCAATGTTTCCAGCGAAATTACAGGGCACACAGAGATTTGACATCTTATATCTCGGGGTGACGAGCGCAGTGCATTGCCATCCAGGGTTTTGAACTGTTGAAGTTCAAAATTCTGAGTGGCGTTGAGCTGTTATGGCCAAGCGTGAAGAGCCATCAGGCGAGCGACTTCGCTCGTCTCGTCACCCAGTATTATTAAAAAAACGGTATATGTCCCGTACTATTATTCAAATTCACGGTATTCTTACATGCTATTGTCAACAGGACACGTAAAACGAAAGTCTCGGCAGACAGTCGCTTCATTAAATCAATCAGCATTATAGAGTGTAACATGAGAGTTCAATGAAGTTTCTTACCTTGTCGATACTTAAAGAATTTGAAAGGCAACGTTAAGGCGCGGTTTGATTACGATTTCAAATTTGTTTTTCACCCGCTCTCGCTATGGTCTATTTTATATCTAAAATTGCTTTGTTTAATGTTACCACACCGTCGCTTACCATCGGGCGAGTTGGTGGCCAACGTAGATCTATTCTGGATCATAAAAGTTAAAAATCGTATATCATCATATTTGATGACGATGATTACTTTGTGCTTATATTATCTTGAGGGTTTTAATTTAATTAATCGAAATATAAAAATGAATTTTAATAATTAATTAGTTAAAGTTTTCTGTTTTAAAACACTAAGGTTACTAGCATAAACTTACTATATACTGGCAAATAAGAAAATATGTAGCTGTTGAAAAGCTTTTTTTGTTGCGCAATTTGAACCTTTTTTTAAAAAGCATTCAGATAATTTTACAAAATGTTATTTGGTAAGATTATTACCAGTTTTTTTTCTACTTGTAGTATTTTAATGAATCTTGATTAAGTAATTTCGTCACATCACACTAAGCGTTTCATTTAGGTTAATTTTACGATTGTTCCGGGCCTTAATGTTGACGTGGGCGTCCAGTAGCCTCTCTACTCGTATCAAGGCTTACCTTTCACTTTGAGTAGCTGCCTCGGCTTTGTGTCTGAAGCTAAAACCTTGTTTCTTATACATGATGAGGGGGTAAAACCTTTTTACAGCCTAACATGGGCCAGGATTGACTATACTTTAATTCGACGATATAACATGTGTTATTTAAAAAATACTAAACACACAAAATAAGTTCAAAGTCAATCGTGGACGACTAGCGTAGGTAATAAACTCCCAGGCTTTGCTGTGAGTTGGTGGTCAAACGAGGATTTATTCCCATTGATTTATTACCCAAATGAATGGGGTGTACTTAGAATCGCTTGCTATGTGCATGTGTAATTCTAAATCACATCATAATATTTTAATATGTGCGACGTAATACGAGTATATTTGTATTATATGTACTTATGATATGATAATTTTAACATATCGATTACATTACAGACACGTAAACCGATCTCAAATAATTCCATTCTCAACCATATCTAAGCTAAGATAGTAACAAAATAAAAAATAAAAAACTTTATTTACAATAACTTAAATAACATTTCAATAATAATAATAAAAACGACATATTAATACCTAACTACTAAACTAATCTATTAAACCGCTACCAGTGAGAATCGTCCGCAAAATGCTGGCCCCATTACCACGTTGTATGGCAATGCTCACTCTTTGAACAAAGTATAGGCCAGCAAGAGTGTAATACGGTGCAAGGGTTGTCACCAAGGGAGCGTTCAAGTATTATGTAACGCAATTTTTGGAGATTTTAAATCCCCCTCTCCCCCCATGTAACGCACCGTAACGTTTTTCTGTCACCCTAGTAAAACGTTACGTAACCACCAAGTGACCATTTTTACCTAAAAGTCACAATTATGCGGCGTCAAGTACCGGAAAGTCGGAAGGGATTTAAAAAAAACAATGTTACGTAACGCGTAGTTCAAACACCCCCTCCCGCCCCCATAACGCATCGTACGTAACGTTTTACAAGACCCCTCCCCTCCCCCCAAATTCGTTACGTAATACTTGAACGCTCCCCAAAGGACATCATGGAAGGATTGTAAACTTTTATTCAAGGTATACAAAACAGTTACACGAGTATCTCTGATTAAAAATGCGTAATAATTGACATCAAAATTTCCGCAACGTTGCCAAATTATTAAAGACTACGTAATCTGTTTCTTTTATCTAGAGGTCAATGCTGACTTCAACTGTTTTGTTAAAGTATGCTTCTTGATAAAATTATTTATCGGTCAAAGTTTGCCACCGCCTTGTGGTAAATACTGATAATTATTAAAGTTTGCTGTTTAGCGGTTGGAACAGTACAGCTGAAGTTCATTAACTACATACAAGGATAACACGAATCGGTGATATTAAGTTGAAATGAGGTCATTATGAGCGGTGGTGGCCTACCGATAGCATGTGCGCTTAACAATGCGACTTCACTAAATTAGTATAACATGGCCAAATTCAGTTAGAGTTCGCGTCATGTAAAAAGAACGCTGGCGGTTAGGCTGCGCAGTAGGCGATTCATCGGTTTATTTGGTGGTTCTAGGTTATTATAACCGGCATGTTGTTCTAAACGATGTCGCAGTAAAAGGTTTTGACTGTATTTAAAACAAAATAGGCCTAGTACTTTTGTGCGCAAATGTGCCCATGCGCAAACACACCCCCTCTACTTACTTCCAGCGTTCTTCTTACATGACGCGAACTATAGTTGGATTGATCACACTGTCATCCAGGTAACAATATTTTCCAGTTATTTTGATTTAAAAGCCAAATTGTTCAACCGATTTTGGTAAAATTTCTATAAATAAATGAATAAAATAAATATCTGGGACATTATTGCACACACGGTCATCTGACCCCAAACTAAGCAAAGCTTGTAATATGACTGCCAGAGACTGATATACGTACATATATATTTTTAAATACATACTTAAATAGATATTAACACCCAGACATAGAACAAACATAAATGTTCATCACATAAATGTTTGTCCTAGATGTGAATCGAACCCACGCCCCCAAGCACAGAAGTTAGGTTCACTACCAACTGAGCCACCGGGGCAGTCCAAGAGACCAATCTGAAAGTATATCCTTTCAATTAAAAATAATTTTCCAAATCGGTTCATAAATATATTTATATATACAACCTAAACCAAAAATACAACCGAATTGAGAATCTCTCCTTTTTCGAAGTCGTTTAACAAAGAAACAACCAAAACACAAAAAGTGACACAAAAGTGTGCACAAAGTTTTACTGTGCACACTGGCAGAATTGGGACGGCTTAATTTTTTTCGACCACTGACACAGACGAGCACAATGCATAGCTATATACGACGCCGACTATTTAATTGATCAGGAGTTCTATCAAAAATTCTTACAGCATTCTTATTTAAATCTTACAATGCTTTCGCTCTTTTGAAGTAGAACGGAGGGGGAGTACTGCTTCCATCTTTGGAACGGAGCACCCAAGTATCAGCTTGAGCCACTTGATGCATTACAACGTAGAGCTATAAGAATTGTCGACGATCCCAAGATCTCCGAACAACTAAAGCCGCTCAGCATGCGCAGAGACGTTGGGTCTTTTATCGCATATACAACGGGGAATGTTCTGAAGAACTCTTCGATCTGATGCCGGCATCGCGGTTTTATCATCGCACCAGCCGCCACCGCCTGAAAGTTCATCCACATATCATAGATCGGTGGAAATCGCACACTGTGCGTTTTACGCGTTCCTTTTTGCCTTACACCTGTAATATGTGGAATGAGCTCCCTCCTACGGCATTTCCGAGTAGCTTTAATATGGGGTTCTTCAAAAAGGCTGTTAATAGAGTCTTTAAGGGTCGGCAACGTATCTGTGATGCTTCTGGTGTTGCAGGTATCCATAGGCGACGGTGATCGCTTACCATCAGGAACGATCGAAAAGTATTTCGTTAGTACTCCAATTTGAGATTGTGTTAGCTCTGAAGGTAGATGAATTGGAACTAATTACGTACAATAGATAGATACAAACAGAAGAATAGTTAATTTTACAACTACGTTACGTAAACTTGCTAGTTGTAGACCTTGCCACTATAACTTTGTCTTTTGATCTTTTGCCAAGTGTCCAATTCCTGTTTCGTTGATGAGCATTTCAGTAATTTATTTTTTGCCTTAAAGCATGCGGGTTTCTCTACCAAAATAATCGCAATAAAACGTCTTTACGTATTTCAGTGTATTTCCGTCAGCTTGTAGTTTTGAGCCCGTTCTACTTTCTTTTCTAAAACAGTTTTGACATAACATTTTATGAATATGAAGATACGAGTATATCAATCTCCTCCTCTAATTATGTAGTGAAAATCACTCGGATTTTTGATCGGATTTTTCTGGGGTACATAATATCATCCTCCTTGACGTTTCCGTGAAAAGGCGTACATGGCTAGCTATAGGCATGAACGTATAAACATATAAGTGAAGCCAAGTATTGTACGTGAAGGTAGTAAGGCTTTGGATAGGTCTTAATGATAAAGCGCCTAGGTCTTGTGATTTCGTGAGATTAATAACACTTTTAACGAGACTGTCGTGTCGTTTGTCTTTATTTCATTCAGTTTCAACATCAAATTATAGTGAATATAAAGTCCGCTGATTGCGTTTTTTACGATTAGCATGGTTGACGAGATGGTCAGATGTCTGTGATAAAAGAAATTTGCAGATTCATTAAGAAAATTCAGTGGGTTTCATGGAAAATGTATATCACTGCGTATGTCGCTCGGCACAATACGATACTTTCGAGGTTTCCCGACGTCAATAGAACGTTAATCGAATTGCTTGTTCTCGGGCTGTCGGACGGTTATCTGTAACTTTCCACGACGTCTTGTAAAGTCTTCATGGATTCGGAATATAATCCCTTTTTCAGCAAGGTTAGAAACAGAAATTGTAATATATAATTGATAAGTTTTGTCACCCTCACTGCCAATTCAGGTACGTACATCTGCGTGTTTTATCTGTTGAGTCCAATTTACCTCGTTTATACATAATTATAACCATACACGACATTTCTTCAAATTTCAGTGGTTCCTGAGTGCCCTATTTTTTCTTTCTTTATAATGAGAGAGTACTTTTTTTGTTAAGTTTGTCATTTTTGTCCATGTTACGAATGTGTGCAACAATCCAGAACGGCGATGTAGTATACTTTTCACTACTTTCACCTTGGATCGCGTAGGGTGCCCCACACCTGTTGCTATGAGAGTCATATCGGCGGCTACGTAAGGGCCAAGCCCCCAGCGAACTTGTGCCTTGGCTGACCCCGGTTCGTTTATCAGAAATACAGATAGAGTTGTATGTTAGTGGCTGTCGGAGTGCTAGTGCAGGCGGTCGTCGCCGTCGGTATCGGGGACTTGCTCGCTGCTTGGAACCGGTAGAGCGTGGTTTACTTCAACGATTTTCCCGCTGGGACACACGCGGCATCCTCGCCGCCTCTAGGTCCTCTCCAATCGTTCACTCAGTGTGATATCGTCGCTCGGCCGAAATATACGTGCAACGCGCGCGAGCCAAACGCGCAATCGAATCCGCTCGAATCTGATTTCCCAAAGAAAATTATCTGTGATTTACTGTTAGTTTAATTATTTTTAGATTATTTTCGTTATTTGTAATCCGATAAAATGTCTCTGGAGTTGGAGGAATTGACGGGGGTTACCGGCGATGTCTTCGAAGATTTCCTGGTCGTGTTTCGTCGGTGTTTGGCAAAGGTAAATGCAATCTAATTTCGGTTAGCTAGTGCGTCTGCCCGATTTTTGATGTCAGTCGATAAGCAGTTTGCTCACGCGACGGTTTTGCCCCTTGTTCTGGCTGTGACGTTCCTTGACTTGTCGCCATGTATATGGAGACTTACGCCGAGTTTTGTGACGGGGTTCTAAAGGTATGACCGTTAAAAAAAATTACATTCGTTCCTTAAACCGTATCCTGTCATATTTGGCTACAACAGTGTTTGTAACGAGTTCAAATTATTTGCGACTGACAAGGTTATGATTCCACCAATTCTTGATATGGAATGCACCTGTTGGTGCTTTTTTCTCCACTGTCTGATCCCTTCCCGGCCTAAAGTCCGTAACATGTGGTGAATGACTCGCCGAACCATCACTCTGTATGATCAAAATGATTCATCAGCTCATTACCTAACGTTTATCATAAAAATAGCTTGGAGCACCTCTCCATTTTATGCAAATTCGACACCAGCCTTGAACGAGGCACCGTGTTGCCTAGGAAACAGCGCGCAAGCGACTCAATTTGACAAAATTTAGATTCTTTGCCATTCCTTTTGCCAATATCAGAATTCTCGGTATTATCGAGGCATATTCACGCTTTTATCATTGCTATTTTTTTCGTTTTTACGATCCCTGTTATCATGTTTTGAACTGTCCGCTCCAACTTTGTATCTATCATCAATATGGCTGCTGTGCGACTGCGAAGCGATTTCGCGAACTGTATTCAACTAACACTTTCGTTTCATCGGAAGTCGGATGTAGACTTTCACTCACGTGTCAAGTCTATGTAAATTTTTAGGTTAATTAAGGTTACACATTTTTACTTCGAAAGTCTCTATAAGATAACTTTACTGATGCAAATAATGCTGTATTTTGCAATGTTTATGATGTATTCGCATCATTTTCGATTGGCATGTCTATAGAAAAAGTAGCCATGAGGGTGGAGCTTGTTTGAAAATATATTTACTGAAAAAGGTAGAGTCATTGAGGTACACAATTAAGCAGTATTTTTGGACACGACTGAGGATTCGGGTGTTTATCATTTAATAATAAAACATAATAATCAACTTAAAAAAACCTACTTCAAAATTAGTAAATATTTGAAAGAATAGCCTTTCAAATATAAATATAAGAATTTTCGAAATAAGTTTATAAATGACGGAGTTCTGAGGTAACAAACATATAAAAACATAGACTGAAATTTAAACTATATCTAATAATAAATAAGAATTTACTGAAATTTATTATTTTTACATATAATAGCTTCGAACTTAGTTTATCATAGACTATTTGAAAATTTCAATAATGATGCGGAGGTGATTTCTCAATAATATTTTGATTAGTTTAAGCATAATTGACTCCAAATTTTTACTATTAGAATTCAAGATTACGAAACAAATCGGTCCACCCTAGTAGCCATGTTACGTTAGACATTTCACGTGACTACAAAGCCTGTCTTGTAGATCATTGAAATATCAAGAAAATGCAACTTCTTAGAAGCACATAAATCATAAAACAGAGGCACTGTGGGCTCCATACATGTCACACACAAATGCTTGTTTTGTTATTTATGTATACTCGCCTCATTATGCTGCGCGAGCTGTTGCGATAAAACGATGGCTTTCAATCTACTTTGAAGACGATACGAAGACGCTATTACTACTTCGCAGATACCGAAGACATAATAGTGCACGCACCGTAGAGTCAAGTTCAAGAACTGGGGATTAACCAGTCTGTGGTTCATTGGTTTTGGAAGGTCTATTAACTTTTTATAGTCATAATAATTTACAATTTTGCTGAACTCGGCGTTAGGACTCTAAGCTAAAGTAATAATTTATCTTATTAACACGTTTTTATTAGCTTGGTATTTATATGTAACGTTTTAGTATATGTAATGTTTTTGTAGTGGTAGGACTCTTTTGCAGGGGTCCGCCTGGGGAAGTACCACACCTTTGCCAGTTACTCAACCGCCAAGCAGTAGTGTGCAAACACTACTGTGTTCCGGATTGAAGGGCAATGTTTCCAGCGAAATTACAGGGCACACAGAGTATAACTACTCATATAATCCTAAATCGGTACTAAGGCGGTAGTTCGAAAATCTTCGAACTTGCGATTGGCTATACTTTGCTATTTAGTATGATTATAGCTTGGTTTGGACCCGGGTATGTCCTAAAACTGCGACCAGAACCACCGGAGGATGGGCAGCAGCGTCCTAATAGTACACGGTGAACGTACTGCGATCCCCAAGCCGCCTGCCAAGCGTGGGGATTATGGCAACACCCCTCTCTATGAGGGAGGCCTTATCCAACAGTGGACGTTAATTGGCTGATGATGGGATGTGATAGATTGGATTATTAAACAGATTGATATCAACGCCACGTAAACCAACCAACCGGCGCATGAACGATACTGCGGCCTAAATAATCAGTAGTTAGACCACGTGTAACTCAAATGCATCTATTTCGTGGTTAAATAATTATTTAACTGTATCAAAGGCATCTATCGTTCAAAATTGAGAGATGTACAACATATTAAGTTGATCAAGTACTCGGTATCTATGTTATTTTGTTATGTTAATTTTCAACCCTTTCAAAACGACGGATTGACTTTAAACTTTGCACACTTATCAAGGACCGATGACAATGCAATCATTTGTATAGTTTATCCCAATATGCATACTAGGATCTTCAGGATTAGCGATTTTAAAGCGTGTTTTTATCTTTTTTATACTCCGAGAATTTTTCATGTCGTACAATTCAGTTCAGTGAAGTTTACGTCTGAAAGAAGATGGGTTAAATAGTATTGAACATTTTTTCGTTGCATAAGCTGTTTAGAATAAAACTTGTTTCTAGTTTTAAAGCTGAACTAGGTTTGTCATAAACAATTTCATGGTTAGAAGATTATCTACGTTCATAAAATACATCTAAAACAAAGTTTCTCTCATTTAATAAATCTAATGCTTCTAACTAAACGAAAACGAAATAATATAAAGTAATTTTTTTATTTGACCTTCAATGAAGTAATTAATTTAAATTATATTAATGACGAAATGGTGTCGTTGTGTGTGCAAATCGATCTACATAGAAGCACAAAGGAAATAGTTGTGATAGAAGCGTACACGTGCTAGGCTAGACGGCCACACGTGCGTAATTTATTGAAGGTAGTTAACACACTTCTTGCTTGACAACCGCGCTATGACGGCTGTAGATTCTGAATACGTAAACGCTTAACAATTTACTTCAATGATGTATAAAAGAAATTACACAATATACATATTGACATAGACTGCCATTTCTGAATAGCTAATGACGCATTTACCACAGACGGAGAGTGGAGCTAGAGACGGAAGAATGCGCGATAAGTCCTTATAAACATTCATTATCATCAGCCAGAAGACGTCCACTGCTGAACATAGGCCTCCCCCTTTAACCTCCACACTGAACGACATGCTGCCATCTGCATCCACTGGATGCCCGCGACTCTCACAATGTCGTCGGTCCATCTAGTGGAAGGCCTACCTACGCTGCGTCTTCCGGTTCGCGGTCTCCACTCAAGAACCTTTCTTCCCCATCGGTTAACAGTTCTTTGAGCGATGTGGCCTGCCCATTGCCACTTCAACTTGCAGATTTCAATATCTATGTCGGTAACTCTGGTTCTTTGGCTTGTAAACATATAAAACATAAATTCCCATAACAAAGGTATAAGGCTAAGCCAGCTAAGGCCACTTTAATCTTTGCTAAACCTAATTGCCCTTTCTTCTATCGGACTGCCAGAGCGGGCACGAAAAATCGACACCGCTTTATGGTTGACGTTCCGAAAATCCGTACGGAGCCTTTTGATTCCACTTTTATTGTGCGAACTGCTAGTATGTGGAATGCGCTGCCTGAATGGGTGTTCCCCGATAATTACAATCTGGGTGTTTTCAAGTCAAAAGTGAATCGGTTTCTTCTAGGCAAGCGTGATCCATCGTAGGCCGCATTGTCGCTTAACATCAGGCGAGTTGGCGGCCAAGTGCAAGCCTATTTTACAATAAATAAATAAAAAATTGACCGCGTTCGACGCGTTTGTTACTTGTAAAACAACAAGTGTCAGGAAATTCAGCTGTATGTTACACATTAATAGAGTTCATTGCATACGCTCTTTTCATGTCGTATAATAATGTCAATAAGTAAATATAGTCAGTCACTGTGGTTCTTTTTTTAAAATTTAATTTATAATTGTGCATTGCTCTTGTTGTTCGCCGTCTTAAATATCGAGCCTAAACAAACTTGCACGCTTGCTTGTGACGTGCTTATCATCAGCGTTGCTAGGCAGTAGACTCCGAATGACTATAAAATATAAATAGTCAATGGATTTACATTTTAAACTGTACCTAGTATGTGATAAATGCGGATTTCGATCACCATGAATGACTGAGCACTAACACTTCAATAAAATAAAATAACATTACTCAGTACATACGAATAATCATTGCTTGGTAAGCCGCAACTAGTAATTTGTTAAACCACAACATAACTAATGCCTTTTTCCCACATACTCCCATTATTAGCAACCGTCCGCCACCCACATCGACTAATTTTAGATTTTCTAAAGAAATAGTGTCTAAAACAAATGTGAATCGAAATAGGTCAAACCAAATTGTGAAATTTGACCACATAATAATAAAGCCTTCTTCTGAGAATGTGACCTTACGAAACGGGTTACCTAATTCGAACAGGGTGCCTTGAAATGAGATACGTCATCATCGACGTGTAGAAAGAGCACTAGACTGAGCTTTGTTCGGAAATTCTTGACTATAGGGAGAGTACTCGAATGCTGGCTCAAACTGTACTCTATAACCAAGCTCAACAGTGCATTTTCATTTGATCGTGTTAAGTTAATTCAATAATAATGATGATTTAAATAAATGTAGAAGATATTGTTTAAATGAGGACTCATAAAAAAATCTTCTTCATTAGTTTAAATTGTGCACAAATTTTAAACGAGCTTAGTGATAGGGTAAAAACCTCTTAAATCTTACAAGTTTATCCCTCTATAAATCAAATAATAAAGAAGCCGTAGTATATCTTTTGACGATAGTAATCTAGCGAGACAACTTTTAGTATGACGTACTAAACAAAATAGAAATTCGGAAACCTGCTTTGCGATATTTTACGTCGCTGCACCTGTCTCTATAAATAATCTGTTCTTCGAGTGTACATTCTCGAAACTACATAATTTAAAGAATCCGCATAGATCCTAAAAGGTAAAAACCGAAACTTTGATGATACGTCTTCAAAATTACGCTAACTATTTAAGGCTACACTTAACATAAGAGACCTCTATTCGTCTGCAGCTTTCTCGCTTGCACATTTGTACATTATTGACGATATAAAATTACTGAGTGTGAATTTACAAAAAGTGACACACCGAAGTTTTGCTGACTATCATAACATTATAAACAAAAAATGTTTCGTTTCGATATCTTTTAATTTGTCGGGGTAACATGGTAACAAGAAAAAATCACTTTTTACCATTTCACTCCGGCAAATCGTCGTCAAAAGCGAGACAGGCGTGTATGAAACCTTAGGCACCCTGTCGCGTTCTCGACAAAGTGACGACAAGATTTTGTCACGGTGCTAGCCATGCTGTAGTATACACAGCATGACAGATTTTGACGTGCGAGGTGTCTTTAATCCTTCTTCATTTCCGGGAATGTTATTGGTTATATTTAAAATTTGGGTTTTTGTTTATATTTTAATAAAATACTTGTGTACAAGTCTTGTTTTCGCTTTTACGTTATGTGTCGAAATATCATGGTCTGGATTTAAATCGTTATAATTTGCATGTGTAAAGGAAGCCTGCTCAGGTTTTTAATTACCTCTAAAAAAAAAACATTCATGATTGATTATTAGGTTTAACCACTAAGTATTAGTAACTATATACCAAAACAAAACGTAAATGCTGGTTTTTATATCCAATATGCACCGACATAATAACTACAATATTACGTAAGAAAAACGTTAAATTCCATTAGAACAATTGAATAAATATTATGATTCAGTTATTTTCCTCTAACTGTAAACGTCACTTCGTGATTTGTCATTTTGTAAATACCTGCTTACAGATTGTCAATAATTCTCGTAGTAGCTTTTTTATATAATTCGTGTCACACTGCCTACTTCGTAATGTGTATACGGTGAATACCTAAAACGCAGCCACATCTAGAGGTACCGGTTAAAACTAGGTTCAACTGACTACACCCGAATCCTGTGACCTGATTTGGAAGGCTAGTCCGAACTGGCTGGATTGAGATAAGAAAGATAAAATTATAAAATCGTATAACGTCACCTTCCTATCAATAAACACTGAAGGAAAAAAACGAATGGTAACATAATTAAGTATTTTTCCAAGAACACTATCCAATAACAATAAAATAAAAATTGCCTTCATTATCGTCATTGGGAGCTCATTCAACCCTTAATAGCGCCAGTTTTGAATGTGATCTAAGGGCCTCATCAAACATTTCGTAGTTAACTTTGATTATTTAATTACGATACAAAGTACATGAACATTACGAAAATCCTAAGGACCGAAAATCTTATCAACCACGAGCGGATTTCGACATAGTTTCAAAAGCAGTTCGTATGACGCGTATGATTAAACTTTGCCTCATGACGGTTGACGCAGCGCACGCGAAGATTGCGTCAGCGCGCCACAGGTTAGTGTGACAGCTAGTGTGAAACATGACCATAGACTGCATAGCAGTTAGTTCGTATTATTCGTCCACATGGTCTAAAATACCACGGGGAAATCCTACCGTCTGGTTATGGAGCAACTTTTAGTTAATCTGTGACGCCGGCACATACTTACTCGATCAGTATGAGCGTCTCGTATCAATGACTGATTCATACATATTTTTCCCTATACAGCTGTTATGCGGAATTCCATGAATTCTGATTCTGATACACGTTAGTACGGCTCAACATATATTATGTAGTTCTTTAGGATTCCGTACCCAAAGGGAGCGTTCAAGTATTACGTAACGCAATTTTTGGAGATTTTGGACGCCCCCTCCCCCCATGTAACGCGCCGTAACGTTTTTCTGTACCCCATCCCCACACACACAGAAAATACAAATCACAGAAAAATACATATCCCATCGCAGAATATACAAATTGTTTTTTTTTTTTAATATCTTCTCCGCCATGCTATAAAATATCAACACGAAAATTGCTTTATACCTTAGCAATATTCTTAAGTTAACGCCAAACGGTTTAAAAAAATACTCACCCAGTGATTTTTTATATGCAAAAATGTTAATAACGTGCGAAAGAGATAAGCTGACGTACTTCCACTGAGCTATACATGTCATCAGTAATGCCAAAGTATGGTTAATTCATATAGTGTAAGTTAGAAACACGTGCGAAGATAGATTGAGACGTGGCGATAAGTTCCTATATTGATCCCACGTTATAACTACGTTATCTATATAATGACTAGCTCTTTAGATGCGCAGATACGGAACACGTCAACGATGTAGGTAGTCTGTCTAAATATACAACAAATAATTACGTCGCGCCTCCTCTTTACTATAACAAGTATGCCGTCAAACAGAACAACATTATTAAACTCAGTGAATGAGAAGAAGAAGTAGGTCAAAACCACGTTAATCTATTAGATTAAGACTGTTATGTCATGTCGTATAAACCAGGAAACCTGGGCGACTACACAGAAGAGCCTCACTAATCACAGAATGAAGACAAAATAATTTGTGTGTATCTTATGAGTGACAATTTTTTTATTTGATTTGTCTCTTACGACGACACACGTCCAGACACGAAGTAAAAAAAACCAGAAGAGGGTTGGATTTTCTTTTCCAGACCTATAAAAGAACCTCTATACGAAAACATGCCTAAGTCATCATTTTGAGAAGGCAAAGATAATTTATTTGCACCAAACACGAGTAAATAATACAGTCACAAAAGTTAGGCAGTAATACCCTTTTTCCGATGTACTTATTCATTTTTAGGTAACCAACGGCGGTCATGTATCAAAGGAATAAAACTTGGGTACTCTGTATTGAGTGGGTGTAACTCGTAGGGTCGAGTGGTCGTTGCGTCAGCGTCGAATCATATCGTAGTATCGTACAATGTGTGTGGATCGTAAGTCAGGGTCATAACTGATGTGCATTATCCTCTCCAGTCCAGAATCTACCTACCTACTGCAGTAACCAGTTGAGAGCCAGCGACCACTGAATTAGACGAGAATCTATTGAAAATATCCCAACATGAACGCTGATTGAAAATGACTCGCTAATGCAGCTAAATCTTCAAATTGTCATAGAGTTGTAGAGATGCAACAGACCGCAATATAAACGTGACTGCACTTCTACTGTACACATTCGACAGTCGTCTGCTTTCTGTTGTCCATAACTTTATTGTGAAAAGATTTGTTATATAACTATCTATTGATTTCCAAACACATGGATTTAAGTAGATCTAATACAAATTTCACGAAAAACTATCCTGAGCTTACATATATATTAGAAATATCAACAAACTAATTCAAATCCAAGTCATCACAACAATGTCTGATTTATTTTGGATCCAATGTAGATTAATGGTACAGATTGTCACATTGTATTTCAAATATTACTAAACAGACGTACCCACGGGCTTTAAAAGGTGACCAACCTAGTTTTCATATTTCAATCGACCCGTTAGTGGTTTTCACGACCATCAGCTGTAGAGACGAAATACTCGTAGACGTTAAAAATATTTATATCAGTCAACATGGTCACTATTATCACAAATACGTTACCGACCTTTTAAGAGTATTAACTCGCCTAAAGAGAAAGGTTATAGCTTCTCGGAAATAGCTCATTTCACAAAACAAAAAGAAATCATTGTAATATAACTGACATTTTGCTCATGTTGATACGATGTATGGGTTTTTGAGTAATTTAGTTTAAAATTTGTTGGCAACTTTTAGTTTTAGCCCACTTTAGTTTCCGACGTTTTTAAACGCTGACCCGATCCAGTTTTATATATCTTTGTCTATCAATATATTTATTGCGGTGCTACCTTATATTTGATAGAGACGATTTTTTTAAAGCTCTTATTAAACTTGCAATGTTTGTGTGTTTGTTTAGGTCAAGTCTTGCAAACTTAATTAGAACCGCATCCTCTTATCCTACGTAGGTGAATTTTTACATGTTGGTCCGTACAATGCATTTTTATGGTAAGCATGACTTGAATCGACATCCAAGATTCGCTCCAGATAAAGGAACTCTTCAACGGTCAACAGCACGGACACGAAAGTTTGTGTACCATTTTATTATAATAGCAGGTTGAATTTTTATCATGACATGGCCGCTGCATTCAGAGTTGGGAACTCCTCAATGGTTAACAGCAGAGGTATATACACATTAAATTATGATAACCCATTCTAAATGGCACCATTACATGGCGAATTACATTTTTTTTGCTTTTTTTATTTACTTATTCGTTATCACATAGCTGTGTTAAATACTAATTACTATTAGAATCACTTAAATAATGAAGTGATGTTCATAACGTCGCTAGTAGTCGAAGTCATGTCAGTCCATACACTAATTGAAATACAGCCTACAATATATATATGTGCCATAGTTGGCAAACCA
Source organism: Agriopis leucophaearia (assembly GCA_949125355.1). NCBI lineage: Eukaryota > Metazoa > Arthropoda > Insecta > Lepidoptera > Geometridae > Agriopis > Agriopis leucophaearia. The sequence continues at coordinate 4,104,274 of OX421261.1, read as the reverse complement.
GCAGACGGCTCGCCTAATGGTAAGCAATCACCGTCGCCTATGGATACTTGTAACACCAGAGGCATCACAAATACGTTGCCGAACCTTTACGACTCCATTCTTTATTAATTTTAAATAGGATTGATTGGACAGCAAGGACATCGATGCACTTTATGATGGCATTTGTTTGTTATGGGCAAAGAAGACGTTGTGTTATCGACCTCGGCCTGTCACCGTCACGCCTCGTTGTCCGTTGTCATGCCCTAGCCATTAGCGTCTGAAGTGCGACCAAGTTATCTTTAGAGTTGGATGGAGAAGCTACCACCGTGGCTTCTGAACTAAACTGTCAGCCTCCCGTAGAAAATGACAGTTCTTTCATTTCGCCAACCCTATAGATAAGTTTGTTGGGCTGTAGCATAAAAGTTAGCACCTACTTATCTCAGTAACTGTGAGTTGTAAGAGTTACTATATAATATACTTAGTTTTTAGTCGAATTCCGAGAAGTTTAGTTGTAGATTCCGGTGAGACTTAGTTGCGATAGTACCACAGGCATGCGAATATTTTGTTAAAATAGGTAATTGTTATTTGATACATTGATAGTTAGTGGCTGAAGTGAGATTCAAAATGTACATTGTGCTAAGACTTCTTGAACTGTTTGTCATATTGACATCTGTTCTTATAGTAAGTACATTCCAGTTATCATTACGCGTGTCTTCTGGCGACTTTTTACGTTGAACAACTTAGTTTTCTTTCATAGAAGTTACTGTTGAGTTACAATACTTTTAGGAGTCACAATCTCTAAGTGTAAATAGTCAAAAAACGTCCCGAGCGTTGTTGTACATACCTAGACATCAATTATATAGTTCACAATGCCACATTTACTTTAATTTAGACGTTATGTCGCTTGCACAGTGTGCAACGTCGTTTGTCCGCTAGGGCATCGTAACACTTGCATCGCGCAGCGTTGCAGTCTGATCGTGGTTGCCTTACAACTTACCAAAAAGTCAGCGCAATGCGTAGCGTGCGCCGAGTTTTGGTTCGGACATTTTTTGGTACGATTGTGACTTTATAGGCATTGTATCTCGATGGAAGTTACCTAGTTATTCACTTTCGATTTGGGCTGTTTAGCAGTGCACAGCAGATAGAGTCATAGAAACGCTCACTTGGGTTTATATCTGGCGTGGTTGTAGTTATACAGGGTTACGCGGAAAGGGTGTAGTATGCCGAAAGGGGTATGTTATCCTCGTCTTTATGATCAACTTTTACTATGGGAACAACCTTAAAATCGCAAAAATACAGCTATTCCATACATTTTGTCAAGTGTCGACTGTTTTCTATGGATAAGGCGTTTCAAGTAATAAAGAGTCTTTCATAATGATGAGATGAAACCCTCTCGGTTAAGTACACCCTTTCTGCGTAACCCTGTATAGACTTATGATGATAGTTTAACAAATTTTTGAACACCAGGGATTGTAGAGTCGAGCTGTTTGTTTTAAAATTATCTCTAATCATTTCGCTAGTACTATAACTATTTTTAGGGTTTCGTACCCAAAGGGTAAACGAGACTATTACTGAGCCTATGCTGTCTGTCTGTCCGTCTGTCTTACCTTTTAACGGCTGTATCTTTCGAACTGTAAAAGAGAGCCACTTGAAATTTTCACAGAATATGTATTGTTACGGCGGATTAGTTAAGAAATAATAAAGTCAAAAAGTTAAAACTGAAGGGACTCCCAATACAACAAACGTATTTATTTACGTATTTTTGTATTTGCTCTAATGTAATAAACCGGCCAAGTGCGAGTCGGACTCGCGCACTAAGGGTTCCGTACCACCACAAAATACAAAAAGTTGTGCAAAAAGACAACATCACGCCTAGGCGGTCACCTGCCGTCCTTGTTTCCTGAGAACTACAATCTGGGCATCTTCAAGGCTAGAGTGAATAGATTTCTTCTAGATCAACGTGTTCCATCCTCGGCCACACCGTCGCTTACCATCAGGCGAGTTGGTGGCCAAACGTAGATATATTCTATATATTAAAAAAAAAATATCTATGTAACGATCGCGCCCTACGTTGCTTAGCTTGGTAATGTACAGAAATTCACCGATTCGCACTTTGTCATTATTTATTATTTGTAGAGTGTGTACTATAATCATGCCAAGTTTAACGCTAGAACATATTAAAAACTTTAATAGTGTGTACTATAATCATGCCAAGTTTAACGCTAGAACATATTAAAAACTTTAATACGTATATGCGTCATGATTTTAGTACACACTCTAAAGTAAAACAATAAATAGTTTGTAAATAATGGCCTAGTCGCATCGCTCGAAGAACTGATGATCGATGGGGAAGAAAGGTTCTTTAATGGAGACCATGAACCGGAAGACGCAGCGTAGGTAGGCCTCCCACTATATGGACCGACAACATTGTGAGAGTCGCGGGCGTCCAGTGGATGCAGATGGCAGGATGTCATTCAGTGTAGCGGTTAAAGGAGGCCTATGTTCAGCAGCAGACGTCTTCTGGCTGATGAATGACCTAGTGCAAGTCAGTCTTTTATGCACAACTTTTTGTATTTTATGGTGCTACGGAACCTCAGTGCGCGAGCCTGACTCGCACGTGACCGGTCTTTCTACAGTAAGCTACCAAGACCATACGAATCAGATTACCGCTCAGTCACCAAACAATTAACACGTTATGAACTTGGCTATGAAACGGAGCAGCTGTATCAATTAACACCTGACTTTGACCCCGATATCCACAAACCTTTCAAATGCAGCGTTAGAAGGTCATCGTAAGATCTTGAACTCGAAACTTATGAGTTTGTATTTGTTTCAAAAAGTTACAGACACGACATGTGAAAGGCCTTTAGATGGCTTAAAATTTTAACATTATCCACTTAGTCTACACCAGTCTACCCCCAGGAGACTTTTTTATGTTTGTTACCTCAGTACTTTCGACTGGGTGAACCGATTTTGATGATTCTTTTTTTTATTTGAAAGCTGGTTCTTTCCGTGTGGTCCCATTTCAATTTGGTCCAGTTCTGACATTTTTATGAAGTCGGTTTTATATATTGATAATTATTCACACACAAAGGCCACAGCTAGTCTTCACGCAGTTATCTCATTGTTAATATAGACTCGTCATCTATACAAAGCACTCAATCAATCTGCATAAAGATTATAAATTCAATGACTCGAATGACAGTGTAATACCATGTGCTGTGATAAGATATATTTCTTCTATTTAAAGGATTTTTCTTTAAAGGATATAATTCAATTTCCGCAGAGCGCTTGGCTGTCGTAATCTATCATCTAAATAAATAATAATTATGAATATAAAAAACTGACTTCATAAAAAATGATATAACTGGACCTAATTGAAATGGGACCACACGGGAAGCACCAGCTTTCAAACTAAAAAAAATCTTCAAAATCGGTTCACCCAGTCGAAAGTTCTGAGGTAGAGTTCGCGCAAAACTTTATGAGCCCTCTGAAGTTAGGCCCTAGTGGCTGCGCAGTACGCATTATAGGTATCCGAGGGACGGGACAGGGCGTCGGGGAGGCCTCGGGCCTAACTTCAGAGGGCTCATAAAGTTTTGCGCGAACTCTAACAAACATTTAAAAAACCAGTTGAATTGAGAACCTCCTCCTTTTTGAAAGTCGGTTAAAGTTTATTTTATTGACTAAATAAATAGGCTTGTGTTTGACCGCCAACTCGCCTGATGTTAAGCGATGATGCGGTCTACGATGGAGTACGCTTGCCTAGAAAAAAACAATTCTTGTCGAATTGACCCGACCGGCACCCTCTCACTCCTTTTAAGGGGTAAGGTTTGATAGTACATATCATGGGAAGTTGACGGTAGGAAAAAAAATCGAATCGAATTGAACCTTCCTCATTTTTTAAAGTTGGTTACTCATTTATGATTAAGTCGGTTTCTCCGACTATTAGCAATAACACTGACACACAACTCGCATGTATTAAATATTAAATTTCAAATTTAAATGTAGGTATAGCTTATTCTTTTGTTAGCTAGTTTTTTTTTCTTTTCTATCTTTAGCTTTATAAATATTGGTATAATAATAATTAGTAATTTTTAAACTCGTGATTGGAACACATGTTTTAATATTTATCGGGACTTATCGCGCAATATTAAATATAGGTAAAATAATAATACATACTTAAACATAACAATAATTACTTAACAATAATACATAATAATAATAACTTATATGACACCGCGTACCTCAATCCCATGGGGCTATATGAGACCCCTGACCCCTGGCTTGCCTTAACCGGCCGTCCAGGGGTGGAAATCGCAAGAGCTAAAAACCTAAGCTCCAGGGTGGAAGTGTTAAAGGGCATAACGCCGCGAGTAGCTCTTAGTGAAAGTGCAGCACACCTCTCTACACTCTAAGCCACCCACGCCGATGTTGCCCCTCCGGTGCCAAGATACGGCAGCCTTTATGGGGGGCCCATTCAGTGGGTGGCAAGTCATCACCTGCCTAAATATATTTTTAGATGAGACAGAATAAGGCAGGTGCCGTTTCTCATTCTATAGATCTGTTATTCCATCCACAAGTTGTTCACCTCAATAGCCCAGAGTTTTTTAATCCTATACTGTACAATAGTTTCATATTACTTTTTATACATATTCCATAATTGTATTTTTATATTCAACAGGGCCTCTTGGTGTTGGCTTCGGCTCCACCAATGCCCACCAAATGTCCGGGCTAGACCCGTGAAATGAAATAAATGACTTAAATTCAAAAAAAAAAAAAAAACTTTTTATATTTTGCGTTATAATTGTTTGCTTTGGCATAACTATTAAAGATATTATAAGGGAAACCACTGGCACCCGACACACATTCCTAGACTAGTTCGGGAGCCTATGGAACAACACCTAAATTTATGTCAAAATAAATTACTTACGTTTCTTTGTTAAATAGTAAAGTAAGTGACACTGAGTGACGCTAACATTGCTCCCGGCCTTAAAAACATGTTGCTATGTGTTCTAACGGTTGGTCTGTCGCTCCCTCCTCTTGCAGTAACCATTTATTCTCAAACACGGCCTCGACAGTCCGTTAGGCAACGTATCTAGCACGCCCTTGACACCAATGTTGAATGCTGACCATTGCAGATTTGAACCGATGTCAACCCGTCTTTGAGGCTAAGCCACACTCGCATCAGTCGAAGATTATTCATTACCGACTACAATAAAGTAACACGATTGTTTTGCTATCGAAGTGATCATTACAGCCCCGTTATCTTAGTTGGTAGTGAACCTGCCTTCTGCGCTTGGGAGCGTGGGTTCGATTCCCACCTAGGACAAACATTTGTGTTTGTTCTATGTCTGGGTGTTAATATCTATTGAAGTATGTATTTAAAAATATATTTGTATGTATATCAGTCTCTGGCAGCCATATTACAAGCTTTGCTTAGTTTGGGGTCAGATGACCGTGTGTGCAATAATGTCCCAGATATTTATTTTTTAAAGTTCAAACTTCAAAATAAAGGTCAAGATAGTTCAATCTACGGTTACGGCACACGTAAGAGATTAGTAAAATAGTCGGGGCTCTATCTATGTTGATTGCACTATATTGACTTTTTTATTAATAGTTCGCAAACAGCTACTAAAATTACAATACAGAAAGCATTCGAGATCCATAATTCCTTGAATTAATCTTTTTAACCGACTTCAAAAAAGGAGGACGGTTCTATGTTCCAATGAATTTTTTTTTTTAATTTATGTTCACCGATTTCTCCGGCCTACTGTAGACGGATTTAATAAAAAAATCTTCTGTTAGGTACGGTATATACTTCCAACTTGGTCCCATTGTCACCAAGTCAGGATCTAATGATACCCAGGGAAATCGAGAGCAACCCTCCAATTTTATAGGCACTTAGTACTGAGTACCGACTTCAAAAATGAAAAACGTAATGAGTGATTACGTTTTTCATATATTTTTGAAGTCGGTTTTTAATATGGACCAATTGTGCTCATTATGCTTACAGTTTCGTCGGTAGTGAGCGCTTCAGATTCTAAATTTTTAAATATATCTAGATAGGTCATAATTTTTTTATTAAGGAGTAAAAGTTCATACTTATAAACTTTTGTACTAACCTGTGTATTTATGGTTATTGACAAATTAGATAAGAAGGTATTTTCAATAAAGCATACCTAACAACTAGTTTCATGAATTTGATTCGTCTTTTTCTTCTTCTTATAAACAAAAACATTTAAATTATGGCTCTAAATAGCAATAAAACTACGTTGTTTCAAATGAGACGGAACGCAAAGCCCGAGTGAAGCTTACGAGCCGCCGAGCCTGCATCCGAAATTATTATTTTTGTTGTCTTAAAAATATCTGATCATAAATAGAGCCGATAACCTCTAATAACAGAGAGTGCACTACATTTACAAATGACATCACTTGTAAGTGTTAACATACTCCATACTTGTCCATTTTGCGGGAAAGGAGCAGAGCACCCCTTTCTAATCTGGCCAAAAATTTAAACAGTTATATCTGAGAACTTAAAAATCCATTTTTTAAATAGCGGATAAGTCCGCGTTTGACCACCAACTCGCCTGTTGGTAAGCGACGATGTGGTCGACGATGAAGCACGCAGACTTAGAAGATATCTATTCACTCTTGCCTTGAAAAGGCCCAGATTATATCTCTCAGGAAACAAGGAAACCGGCAGGTTGTTCCAATCCTTGGTCGTACGGATTAGAAACGTAGAATCGAAACGTTTGGTACGTATCCAAGGAAAGTCCACAATGTATGGGTGGTAATGGGCCGTTTTCCTACTTGTCCTGTAGTAGAAAGGGGATGGTAGGATAAGGTCGTGTAGCTCCGATGCACATTCTCCGAAATGAATCCTACAGAAAATTGACAGACTCGCTACTTTACGGCGGTGCTCTAGAATTTAAATATTATTGTCAGGATACGTTCACACTTAATTTCGTTTTTCACTAAGCTTGTTATTTTTAACAAATCAAGCGACTGGTGCTTGATTCGATACTCTGTTAATGCTACATAGTTCAGAATTACATCTACTGTGGGACGATATAATTATCCGATATTGATTGATAAACGATTGCTAGCTATAAGATTGATGTTTTTACTCGTCCTTTACTATTAGTGGGCGTTTATCAAGTTAATGGGGATTAAACTGTTCAACGGAGTATGATATTCTTGCAGAATATAGTAAAACCTCAACTCCTCAACTTAATTGACGAGAAAAGCTCTATTGACGTCTGATGTCACCCCCGCCAATCTGTCAAAGCTGTCGTTTTAGACCACAACAAATAAAAACACCCATGTATCCCTTCGGAAGCACCGCATTCTCGAAATTAAGCGTATAGAATGAATATAGTTACATTTATCGTGATGAAATTCTTCGTCTATGCAGGCTTGTTCAAGACGAATACGATGTACTGGAAACTCCAGTACATCGCTTTCGCCACTCTTACTTGGGGTTGTGATCAAGTCCTGTGCTATTTTATGGACGCCACGGTAAGTTCAAATCTTTAATTATGAAGCCGGATTAGGGAATCTTAAAGTATATATTTTGATCAGTTAGCTTCAATTATGATCAGTAGAACGAAACTGACTCTCAGGCAAACTGTTCTTTACTCCGTTAATTTAATATTTATTACCAAGCGTTATTTTAATTAGTATGCTTTATTTGGTTTCTCATGTGGCTCTATATTAGATGCCTCCTACAAAAGCTTCAATCACATTACCAGACCAGATTCAGGAATCTCTGTACATCATTACATACAAATTACATATTAGAAAGTGGCTGATATTATCTGGAGGCTAATAGTAATACGTGTATGTTATTATATAATAAATGTTAAGATTGTTTTCCATACAGACGGAACAGTTTAAGCTTAAAACGAAGCTGTGGGGCACAACCATGCCTCGTCGGATGCTTGAAATGGAAAGGCCTCCGTGCGTCGAGGATGACGACCCTCTTTGCTCCCCTGTGTAGTACCGATCTTTATTGATCATTATCTAGATTGTTACATAGTTCATTAACGCGCTCGCCTGCTAGATATATCTCATTAGCACATTTCCAACATTTTTAAAGTTAATAAACTACTGAGTGAAGCACTTTTAAAACTATTGCGGTTGTTCACTACATTTATATTATGATTATTTACGGGATATTTACCGTGGTAAAGTTGTGGAAGGTGCTCCCTATATTTCGGCGCAGTTCCCACGTTAAATATCCCGTAAATAATCATATTACTGCACTGAGTGAAGGTTTTAAAAACCGCTTAGGTGATCTTTAGTATAACTATGTATTCTGTGGTATAACATTAGAAATAGTATAAAGCAATGTTAGTATGATTTTTATAAGATGGTGGAGGGGATCGAGAAATATAGGTATTTTCGATGTCTTCCGTCAATATAAAACATATCAATATGAAAATAACTCAAAAACTTTTTTTTAAATATATTAGTTAATTGATTTTTTATTCCTTCTTAGCGAATTTTTATGCTTCAAATGTTGAAAATGTGTGAAATAAAAAGCTCTGGCCGGTTAGCGCGGCTTTGAGCCGTATATTCACTTAAGGACATTTGTCTTGAGACATGTCCAGGATAAAGCTGTGTCACGCATATCCCCGCGTGAGAATCTTCCAAAAACATGGTCCATATACTTCAATGCTCTCTAAGGATTAGACTAGATATACATACCTTACCCATTTTAAACTTAGTTTGCTGCATAGATCTAGTAGCAAAAAAAAATGGTTTGTGGTTTGCTGTTAGTTAGATATTCATATTTATTTTATTTTAGCACTAGTGTTGTTGCCCGCGACTTCGAACGCGTAGATTTTCATATAAACTTTCATTTTTATCCTCCCTTACTCCGCGGCCATGCTTGCGCAAAATAACATAGCCTATACTTCAGTCTGGTCATAGCATATTAGTAAAAACCGCATTTATCCGTCCAGTGGTTTAGGAGATGTGCGTGGACAAACAAACAAACAAACAGACGAAAATTCTAAAAACGGTCCTAACGTATTCAGTCGTTTATTTTAAGACGCCCTGTGTATTTTTTAGGGTTCCGTACCCAAAGGGTAAAACGGGACCCTATTACTAAGGCTCCGCTGTCTGCCTGTCTGTCCGTCCGTCTATCCGTCCGGCTGTCCGTCCGTCTGTTCGTCTGTCTGTCCGTCCGTCTGTCCGTCCGTCCGTCTGTCACCAGGCTGTAACTCATGAACCGTGACAGTTAGACAGTTGAAATTTTCACAGATGATGTATTTCCGTTGCCGCTATAACAACAAATACTATAACTAAAAAATATAATAAAATAAATATTTAAGGGGGCTCCCATACAACAAACGTGTTTTTTTTTTTGCTCGTTTTAGTTCGATATTGATAACGGCAAGAGGTAGACGCTTGAAATATTCACAGAATATTTAATTAATATATACATTATAAAAATATAAAAAATAAAATTAAGGGGAGCTCCCATACAAAAAAACGTGTTTTTTTGCCGTTTTTATAGATAATGATACGGAACCCTTCGTGCGCGAGTCCGACTCGCAATTGGCCGGTTATTTATCTCTCGCAATTACATATGTACATATGTATAGATGTACCACAATTCCACAATGTTTCATAGGTGGTAGAAAAGTATTCTAGTTATAATTGTGGACGCCGTCGCGCACAGTTAAATGACATAGAAGAGACAAGGACAGCAATAAATACTAAATTAAATATTTTTTCTGTTAAGTATTCATTATATAAGAAAAGTACTTTTTTTTACACGGATAGTGCCTATATTAACTTAACAAAATACTAGCTAAAACTAATACTAAATAAACAGACTGTCCATAGACCGTTGAAGGTCTAAAGACAATCCAAATGCTAAGTTCTTTACATTGATTCTTCAAGGTACCAATCATATTGCTTTTGACCTCTGTGTATAAAACGCATGCCGAAAAAAGTTATTAAATAAAATCTTTATATCATTGCGGTTATTATATATTTATAAATATACCAATCACCGCCATAGTAATGAATTAGTTTTATTATCTATTATTTGAATAATTAAATATCAGGGACCATTTTTTCACACACGGTCATCTGACCCTAAACTAAGCAAAGCTTGTAATATGGCTGCCAGAGACTACACGTACTTATATATTTTTAATATATACGTACGAATAGTTACGTCATTGTTTTTTACGTGTTTTAATACATGTAATTCCGATAATACATCGTAAACATGAGTCCTATTTTTTTTTACTCCCTCATAAAAAGCTGTCGTCTTAAATTAAATTGATGAAAGGTACAATTCTCAACGGTTAGGAGTTGAAAGAAGATTCTTTCAAAATAAGTAATTGCATCTGATAATTATCATCTCATGTGGATGAGCTGACGATGAAGGGTACAAATTCTGTTAAAATAATACGTAAACATGAACCGATAGTTGTATTCTTTCTGGCTATTAGAACCGACTTCAAAAAAGGCGGAGGTTCTATGTTAAGTCGTTTTTTAATGTGATCCACTTGTTATACTTACTGATATTACGGTTTTCATGCCACCAATTTGACTTGATCCGACGGAAGCCAGTGTAAAAGTGAGATACTAATGATATCAAACTATAGAATTCTGAATGCCAACTTGAAAATCTACTACGAACGATGCACACTTATGGTGTTATTATGATTTCACTTTCATTCACTTGTAATTATTTGTAACACAAATGCCGATCGGAATATTCCGAACCAATTGGCTCGATGACAGTTCTCTGACCCTTGCAAACATTATCTAATTATGTATACGGGTTACGCAGAAAGGGTGTACTAAGCCGAATAGGTGCTGTTGTACTCATCATTATGATTAACTTTTACTATGGATCAATCGAAATCGCAAAAAAATAAACCCTGGCCTATACATTTTGTCGAGTGTGAATGACCGTGATCTTTGGAACACCTGATTTTTTTTCGCAGTTTCAAGGTATGTCCCATACTAAAAGATCATAATGATGAGTATTATGAGCCCCTATCGGCTTACCCTTTCAACGGAACCCCGTATATACTTGCTACGTGAGGTCCAAATATTGCACCCTGATTTCAATTCGTCTGTATTTGTAGAACAAGCTTCAACTTTCACTCGTCAGCAACCAACATTTGCTTGCATCGAAGTTAGTTCAAACAGATTTCTTTTTGCTGGTTACAATTTTGGACCCAGAATCTGAGAAATGTTAAAGTAAATTCGCCATTGGGTGGGCATAACGCCCATTCAACGTCGCAAATGTAGTAGAAACATTGTAATTATCTTGTTTCCTTTCGTTTTCAGTACCTGGACATCGGTGAGGATATGAACGTGCCCGATGACTTCACCCAGAGCGAGCTTCAGACGGGCAAGTGGTGGCGACATCTCCTCGCGGGCGGGATCGCAGGCGCAGTCAGTAGGACCTGCACCGCGCCTCTGGATAGGCTCAAAGTGTTCCTACAGGTATTTGGGATTCTTCGACTCATTCGTTAGTGACTAAGTAGAGGCAAAATCATCGTGTTTGGCTTATATCATCTTACTTTATATTTTCACGCTAAATTACACATGGAGTTAGGCTGCAAATTCACTCAAATATGCAGGGTCTGGACGAAGCTTGGCATGGTTAACGTGTTACGAAAATATTAACTAAAGTTAGTATACCTAATAAATAAATAAATATCTGGGACATTATTGCACACATGGTCATCTGACCCCAAACTAAGCAAAGCTTGTAATATGGCTGTCAGAGACTGATATACATACATATATTTTTAAACACATACTCAAATAGATATTAACATCCAGACATAGAACAAACACAAATGTTTGTCCTAGGTGGGAATCGAACCCACGCCTCCAAGCGCAGAAGGCAGGTTCACTACCAACTAAGCTAACGGGGCTGTCAAGCACCTGTATACACACATATTGGAAAGTGACTTCAAATACAACAATAAACATCAATCAAATAGAAATATTTGGCAAGATAATAGTATTCATATTTTTGTGTCGCTAACAGCAGACCGCAAGGTCGGCACTGCAAACTTTATCAGTCAATCCTTCATTCACAACAGCGCTATCAATATTTGCATAATCAACAATCGCTTTCCGCTTCCAGGTGAATCCGACCAGAGAAAACATGAGCAAATGCTTAGCGAGGATGATAAGTGAGGGTGGCCTCACCGGCCTTTGGCGGGGGAACGGCATCAATGTCATCAAAATAGCGCCAGAATCGGCATTAAAATTCGCCGCGTACGAACAAGTAAAGAAACTCATAAAGGGCGAGAAACGCAACTTGCCGCTCGAAATACACGAGCGGTTCGTAGCAGGTGCGACCGCCGGCGGCATCAGTCAGACTGTGATCTATCCACTAGAGGTGTTAAAGACAAGATTAGCGTTAAGGAAAACTGGGCAGTATAGCGGTATAGCAGACGCAGCCAGGAAGATATACGCGCGAGAGGGGCTGCGGTGTTTCTATAAGGGATACATTCCGAATATACTGGGGATAGTGCCGTACGCGGGGATCGACCTGGCGGTGTACGAGACGCTGAAGAAGAAGTACATTAGTAAATACGAGGCGAACGGACAGCCGGGGCTGCTGCTACTACTGGCGTGCGGCTCCGTTTCGTGCACACTGGGCCAGGTGTGCTCCTACCCGCTCGCGCTCATCCGCACCAGGCTGCAGGCGCAAGGTACTAAATATATCCACACCCTCGAATGAAATGGCTGAAATCGGCATGGAATACATCATCATATTAAACATTTATTATTATCATCACCATTCCATTCCATCCGCCTATCCCGCTGATCTACCACCACATTTCCCATACAATTCACACTCGAAAGTGAAATAAATACACTCAGCGCAGATTTTCTCCTTGATTAGAAGATGACATCATCATCCACGCCTTCTTTATTGGCCTCTTGCGATGCCACCAGCTTGTTTATCGTGCTAATCGCTCCCAGGTTCGACCCACCACGGTAACAAGTATCGTAGACTCATCTGGCACCTAAGCTACCAACGCTCCGTGCCTCGTGTCTCAACCACCACGAAGTCCACCACGCTAATCTAAAGATATTGAACGAAAATTTGCGAACAACAAAAATCGCGAAATACCTACTCCTAGAAAAGTGTTGGTTGAGATATCTTCTTCTTTATATTACTAAGGATTTCTTTCAGAATGTGCTATTAAAGTACCTAGTTGCTAACAATCACGCTCACACTTCGGCTATCTCACATTGCGTTCCACAATCATATTTTATCATCCGGATACTTAGTTGTATATTACTCGGCCAGCAAAATGGTAACGCCGCATTTTTACGTAATTTATCGTTTTTACTATCAAGCCGTCTAACCAACAAATAAATGTCAATAATTTAATTTGCCATATAAATTTATAGACGGCTGATTTCATTTCCATTACATGATAAATATCAATAAAACGAGTAACTATTATCATATGGACGTGTGTAATATAGGTGTATATATAACGTCCGTGTTTGTGTAAATACTCACTCCCCTTATCAGATGCGGAATTTTCTATTGACCTAGTGTCATTAGTTTGCTCGCAATGCTGCTAGTACCGCAAATAAGTCATACGGATTGAATCAATTTCTACTGAACTTTAGTATTGCTGATTAATTATTTATAATTTATTATGCACAACTTACAAAACAGAAAATTCATGAAAACTTAAAGTACTAACTAAAAACTAAAACTTAAAATAACTATATAAAAACTTAAACTAAAAGACTAACTAGAGGGAAAGGTCCCCAGAATGATAGCGGCATTGCCACGTTGAATGGCAATGCTCAATTTCTGTCTGAAATAAAAACCAGGATAATAAGTAAATGCTAATTAATAAATTTAAATTTTCAGTTGTGGTCGTCCCATTGTTGGGCAAAGGCCTGCCCCTTTCTTCCACTCCTCTCTGTTCTGTGCTATGGTGAGACCAGTATTGGTTAAACTCGTCCCGATTTTTTCTGGGCCTTCCAAGTGGTCGTATGACATGCGACAGCCATTCTGTAGTGGTTCTAGCCCACAGCTCATCTGACATTCTACTTACGTTACGTAGCCGGCCCAGTACCACTTCAGTTTGCCGGCTTTTTCTCCAAGGTCGGCGATTCGAACATGTTTTTCTAATATTTACAATATTTAAACCTTTCTGAGGCAAAACCCAGAGCACTTACAATGGAGTTGACTGGCATAGTGTCTCCCTTTTCTACAGGACTTGAAATAATGAAATTTGTCTAAATGTCATTTTTGGAATTAAAAAAATTATTATTTTTAAACCTATGCTAGCACCATCTGTAAAAAGTACCAACCAACTATCGGCCAACCCCATTGTTAGTTGACACATAAGTAATATTACTTGCTTTAACTCTTACTTTGTTTCACAGACCAATAAATATAATAGATATCTGCATGGGACATCCTTGCACACATGGTCATCTGACCCCAAACTAAGCAAAGCTTGTAATATGGCTGCCAGTGACTGATATACATACATATATATTTTGAAATACATACATAAATATATATTAACACCCAGACATAGAACCTAATAAGTGATATGATTTGAAAATAAAATTAGAAAGATGAAATTTTTTCTTCGTTCATTGACAATCGCTAATCTAGCCTCACAAAGTAGCCAATCTGTTGTTAGAATTAAATGTTGACACGTTCACACACATACACAAGTAATTATATTTCTTTTTGCTAAACATTTATACATCTCTGTCCCGCCTATCAAAGTCGCATTCTCATGAGAGAGAAATGGCACCTTACTTTGAGCGCGTAAACGAACAGATGTTTGCAATTTCATCGTAGGTGTGGAAAGCATTTATATCACTTGGAACAAACTATAGATTTTAAACTCGAGTGCATCGAGTATCGATTAAACAAACAAAATCTGTTTGTTTGCCTCCGCGTAATGTCCTATTTGATAATGCCTATTCTATTTCGCGTCAGTTACACAAACGTGCCAATGATGGTGGTAGCTTGGAATTTTCTTAGATAGATAGAAACGGACTAGGTTTCGATTGTAGTCGGAAATTTTGACATTTTCCTGAAACTTTGCTTGCGTTTATTCATATTGGCAATACTGTTTTATTATAACAATTGAAAACAATCATTTCATTTAGATATTTAATCTGTGTTGTTTTAAAAAAGCAAGGCAGTTTAAACAGCAATTTGAATACACGCACACCAAGTTTCAAGAAATCCACTACTACTTTTGTTAGCGGGCAATATCTTAAGCACTTCAATCCAGCCTTAAATAATCGTCATGTAGTAAGGTATTCGACTTTGTATTGTTACAGAGAAAGCAGCGAAAGGCGCGGAGGGCACGATGAGTGGCGTGTTCCGCGATATAGTACAACGCGAGGGTGTCACAGGGCTCTATCGTGGCATCACGCCTAACTTCATCAAGGTACTTACTAGAGTGACGCTTTACCTTATATTGAATCCTGGCCCAAAACGGCATGGAACTCGCGCAGTCCTTCTGTACCAAGGACCGTCTTTAACCTATTGAAGGCCCTGGGCACATAAGGATAATGGGTCATAAGGATATGACCTTGACAGAGCACTATTTTGTTAGAATTGACAAAGAAAGTAGATAAGCTGATTTTCGGGCGAGAGTAGAGTAGAGTAGATTCGCGCATGCTAAGGCGCGCGCGTCAGTCATATCACCTTAGATTTTTACGTAATAAATATAATTTTCGGTAATAAATATCGGTTATCGTTTGATGAAACTAGGGGGCCTCATCGATCACGGGGCCCTGGGGAAGTGCCCACTGGAAAAGAGGGGCCTGTATGTACCAGATATCTTCAGTGGTATTGGGGGTGTTCGACCGATCGTAGTCCGTTTTGTTGTCCTGGGTATGACAGCTGCATGGAGTAAAAGTGTATGGCAGTTTCTCTGTAGATTGTTAGTTAACGAAATCCTCTATTGTATGGAGGATAAATTAATTTATGTCTCTTTGTCCGTGTGGTAGTACCCATTTTCTCAGGAACGCGTATTAGTATCAAGTTGAAAAAATATCGAATACTTAATCGGAAGTCCCTTGGAGGTTTAAAAAAAAACAATATTCTAAGTCAACGCAATCAAAAGATACGGCCATTTATGTCACATATTTTAATCGCAAACTCGCAAATAAAAAAACTATAAGGTACTTACTTCCCGTTTACCAAGAATAATGAAATTTGGCAAAAAGCAAGATCTCACAGCAGAGATAAAGGAAAAATCCGGAAGTCGTTAATTTGTAGTTCCTTATATATTTATTCCGAGTACAAACTTACACTTTGTAAAAGTAACTTACATTATTTATTGTTGGAAAACCGACTGAGACCGATGTATGGAACTGAGAACATTTTTTTCCTGCAAAGTTAAGTTTGTCCCTCAATATTTCAACTTTCTGCCAAATACGACCGATATGGTTTTTCATACTAACTTTGACGGCCACTGCTTGCGTTCGTTTATACCACCACAGTTTGTACAGTACTGCAATTATTTCTCTCGAAGAAGAGTGTCAAAATAATGATCGAATTTCCACGTATATTAGAGGAAAAGCATATGTTAGATAATACACGCTTTTCACATATCTGAATAAGGCCATAAGGGTTATACATGGTCCATGCTCGGCCACATCGTCGCAACGTCATCAGGCGAGTTGGTGACCAAACACAGATCTATTCTTGATACATACATAGAAATATAGATATTCTACATGGTTGATATTCCGAAAGTACGAAGTTATTTATTGAGCGAACTGATAGTCTGTGGAATGCGTCCGATAGTTACAATCTAGGTGTCTTCAAATCTCGGTTTCTTCGCAGGCACCGCATCATGGCGGTCAAACGCAAGCCAATTACTGAATTTAAAAAAAAAAATTGAACACATTCGTGAAAGTTTATTACAATGTTGTAAATGTATGAATGTTGTTCTTCCAGGTAATACCCGCCGTGTCGATCTCGTACGTGGTGTACGAGTACGCGTCGCGGTCGCTAGGCGTGAACATGACGTGACGCGCGCCCACGACACGCCATGCCACGCCACGCGCGCGCGCCACGACACGATACGCCACACGCGCGCTGCACTCACCATGCCGCTCGTGACCACTCCACTCCACACATTCTAATTTAAGCATTATTAGCTAATTATGCATTTTATTTAATTTTTGTAAATAGCTCTCGCACACGTTAAGAATTATTTATTGTCAATTTTATAATTTTGAATTGGATGATTTTAAGCTTTATTGGTTAGGTCTGTGTTGTGTTAGGCACATGATAGCATTTGTTGCATTTTTTTAAATTTTCGAGCTGAAGTTGTGTTGTCCGGAGCGGCAACACGTCCTCCCGTTGGAACGCTCGGTATGCATCTGTGATTATGAATAAATTATGATATTTTTATTAATTTACTTTTGTTTTTTTATTTTTTATTTATTTACTATTATTAGAATATGGCTCTTTTCACGTGGTGCGCCGCGATTGAAACTGGTTTTCAACAGGCGCGCAACCAGTGGAGATTAATGCGTGAATTACTGATAGGAAAATTCCCAAAGGGCATTGAGTGAGGGCAGATGGGACTTAATGTACGCAGCGCACCATGTGTAGAGGGCCTGATTTCAGCCGTATTCAGACAAGGTGAAATATAAAAAAACTGCTATTATTTTAAGATTCGCTCACCATACGAACTCTGTACTAACTGCTCAATATACAGAACTGAAATAATGTGGAAATTTTAATATGAGAGTATGACACGATATAACAAGCCCACATTTCAATTCGTCATCCTAAATCCAGTCGATATGGTGTTCGAAGGCCTTTTAGCGTCTCATGATAAGCTTCCACTGCAAGGTTATCTAGTAAACAAAATAACCATCTTTGTAAATTCTCACTGCATTAGTTGTCCCTTGTAGCAACGAATTTATATTTTTAATAATATATTTTATTTGAAAAATCTACCGTTCTATATGTTATTACTGAATCATTAGAAAATCAACAATATATTTTAAAAAATTGTCCTAAGAATGTAGCTTGGGGAAACAAATAAATATATATATATACTGTACTTGAAGCCCCGGTGGCTCAATTGGTAGTGAACCTAACTTCTGTGCTTGGGGGTGTGGGTTCGATTCCCATCTAGAACAAACATTTGTGTGATGTACATTTGTGTTTGTTCTATGTCTGGGTGTTAATATCTATTTAAGTATGTATTTAAAAATATATATGTACGTATATCAGTCTCTGGCAGCCATTTTACAAGCTTTGCTTAGTTTGGGGTCAGATGACCGTGTGTACAAAAATGTCCCAGATATTTGTTAACATTTTCAAAAATATTTACTATTGTTACTGAAAATTATGAGATGTATATGTTTCGTCAAAAATATTGAAGCTGCTGTGATCAGAGTTATTTATAATTCCAAATAGGCCTGTTTCCTAATCTTTTTTATGATACTGGGTGACGAGACGAGCGAAGTCGCTCGTCTGATGGCTCTTCACGCTTGCCCATAACAGTTCAAAACCCTGGATGGCAATGCACTGCGCTCGTCACCCCGAGATATAAGATGTCAAATCTCTGTGGGCCCTGTAATTTCGCTGGAAACATTGCCCTTCAATCCGGAACACAGTAGTGTTTGCAAACTACTGCTTGGCGGTTGAATAACTGGCAAAGGTGTGGTACTTCCCCAGTCGGACCCCTGCAAAAGAGTCCTACCATTACAAAGTACAAAATCTTTCATTTATTACAAACTAGCCGCCCATCCCGTCTTCGCACGGGTGTTTTTTTAACATTCTAGTAATAAATATAGCCTATGTTACTCAGGGATAATGTAGCATTCTAAAGGTGAAAGAATTTTTAAAATCAGTCCAGTAGTTTTTGATTTAATTCGTAACAAACATCCAAAAATACGAATCTTTCCTCATTATAATATTATTATAGTTACAAATAACAGGCTAATAGTAATAACAGCCAAGGATAAATATAATTGAATACATTACACATACTGAAACAATAATTTAAATTGGCTGATACATTTCTGAGAGCGTTTAAAGTTGTGGGTGGGGATAGAATGCGGATTCTCTGTACCTCTCTCGCAAGCGTGTGTTAGTATAGCATTTGTTTTTAACCGACTTCCAAAAAGGAGGAGGTTCTCAATTCGACCGATTTTATTATTGCTTTAAAATTAATTAATTACTGCTTTTATTAATTTTTTTTTTTTGTTTGTTACCTCATTACTTTCGACTGGGTGAACCAATTTTGATGAATCTTTTTTATTTTTAAAGCTGGTGCTTTCCGTGTGTTCCCATTTTAATTTGGTCCAGTTCTGACATTTTTATAAAGTCGGTTTTTTATATTAATAATTATCGTTCGTTGATGGGCTCTACTTATGGTAGCCGAGTTGGTGGTCAAATGCGGACTTATGGGGTAATAAAAAAAGTTAGGTAACAGGCCAATTTCTCCATCTTCACAAATATAGGACGAGATATTCATCCTAGTATAAAATACATAAGTTGGTGCCTCTGTGCGCGAGACAACTTTTCAGTAGTTTTATCTTGATATACAAGAATACACTGAACGGTGCTACTAAGCCGAAAGATCATTTTACTCATATAATAAAAAAAGACAATGAGATCCACCCTGAAGTTATAAATAAAAAACATCTGTTCCATAGAAAAATACCATTTACATTTGACAAAATGCATGGAATTTCTTCCATCCTATAGTAAAACGGAGTTGACTTAGTACATCGTTTTATGTAACTGTGTAAAATTACAATTTATATAAATATTTATAATAGATAGGCTTTCAAAATAATATTTAATGCCTTCATGAGTGTTTATTCGATATCTAGTGAATGTGTAGTTAACATATTAATTGTTCCTCATTATTAATAGCTAGTTTTGAAATTCTTATGGTGTAAGTGTATCCAGGACGATTCCAAGTGCGTGACTCGTGGCGCCATAAATAGTGGCGTTGTGAGTGTGGGGGGAGGGGGGTATTACCCGTGACGGCTGGTTTCATGGTATTAATATAATACAAATACAATAATACAAAAATATTAAAAAAAAAAAAATATCTACATCGGATTGAATAGCTAAAAAGTTTATATTTGCTTTTCTGTACGAATAATTTGATCTAGGTACATTGCTACAAAGAGGTTTTAAATTGATTGTTATTTTCTCTATTTTGCTGTGTGTTTTGTCTATTGAACTGACTACCAGCCCTCCCCCAAAATCAAAACAGTGGATGGTGAAATTGAATATACGCCACTGCCATTAATGTGGGTTTTATGATGCGTCTGGTGGTGCCATCGATGTGAGTTTTAAACAAAAACTGTTCGCAACAGCATTTCTTTGTGGAAAACAAAGTTTGTAATTTGTCTGTGCGCAGTTATGAAAAATTTCTCATAGATAGGATGGGTGTTCCGTAGATCTTGCTAGGTGTGTCTCTGGTCGGAAATCAATAAAAATATATAGTTATTCAATCTTCGAAATTTCTGAAAAACCTGTAAAAAAATTGCCCCATCCTGGCATAAAACGGATGTCTTAAATTTTATTCACAAAAGGCTATTTCACATGCACTTATGGCAAAAATGCACGTGAAATTACCTTTTTTTAATAGCATTTAATCCTAATTATATACTAATTTATTTGAACAAAACATAATGATAGGAAACTAGAATGAAAACAAGCTGTAATAAATGATATCACTTATTATTTCAGTAACTTTTTTTTTTTCATTTCCATTGCATGTGGGTTTTTAATTATTTTTTTCAAATTAAGTGTAAGTACTTGAATTTCGTTCAACTTGTCGAAGAAAATAAACCTATTTGCGAAAAGCCATAGTAAAAAAAAATGCCCTAATGTAGTAGGTATGTACCTTACCATAATCTACAATAACTGTATATAGATATTATAAAAGTAAAATACCATTTGCTAACTTTTCTGACTTTTCAAGAAATCTCGAAAACATGACTTGCGAAGCTGAAATTTGACAGATATTCCTTATTGGGTGTAGACATTTCGTATGCTTAGACTTTCATATTCATATAAACTTTGAACCTTCATTTGCCCCCCTTAATTACGGCCCTTTCGCAAAATCCATTCTTAGCACCATAAGGAATCTACCTGGCAAATTTCAGGTCCGTATGTCAAAAGTAGTATTCAAGATTTATTGAAAAGTCAGTCAGTAGGGTTTCGCTTTTATATTATGTATATATCTAGACTAGCCTTTGCGAACAACTTAGTACGCGTAGAATAAAATCCCGACCCGTTGTTTTCTCGCGGATATTCTTTATGTTTCCTGCTCCAATCTCGGGCCTTTCCCACTCCATTCCAGCTCCCATGACCCTTCCATGGCACAACCAATAAGAACTTCCATACTTATTTCATATATCATCCATATTTAATCCCTTTAGGATTAGGGGGATCATTTTCGAAAATAACGATGATACGTCTATCTTTTACTTATAATCGGAAATCTAACTTCAAAAATAACGAACTTCCGTACAAACTTTTATCCCCTAAACTCTTTTAGGGGATTAATTTAAGAAAATCCCTTCGCAGTGACCACCTACTTTATATAAGAAACACTTGTGAGAAATTTCATGATTCTAGACCTAGCAGTTTAGGCTGTGCGTTGTCAGTCAGTGAATCAATTTAAGATTTTTAAATTTTGGCTTTGTTATGTAAAGAAAATATTTACTGCCTACAGTAGGTACAATATTCATGTAAGATTAAGCGAGTAATTCCAACTGTAGTTTCTTACGTAATTCCCGTTATCAGGGTTACGCGGAAAGGGTGTATTATGCCGCAATGGTTACTAATAGTACTCCTAATAATACTCATCATTATGAACAACTTTTACAATGTTAATAATTTTATAGTCAGAATGATCGTTTTCTTTGGTACAACCATCTGTCTATGGTACAACTGATATTTTTTTCGCGACTTTAAGTTTGGTCTCCTAATAAAAATTGTTCAATGATGATGAGTATTATACGATTCCTTAATTTAGCTTAGCACATCCACCCTTTCCGCGTAATCCCGTATAAACAAAATGTGTGAAAATCACGACAGTTTCCATAATCAAATTTAACTTGTTGTTTCCATATACTTTGGACGTTGAGCATCACTTGTGCAACCACAACGAAAACCGGTACAAAACCGTAACGGAAAACCGGTAAATTTGTAAAAACCCATAATATTTATCAAGCTTTTGTTTCGTTTCCGTAATAGATTTTTTGGCAATTTTTTTAAATCAACACATGAAATGCAGCTTTATCGATGTTTGTTAAATGCAAGCAATTGTTTTTCTCAGTTTTTGTCTACAGCGTAAGTAATAACGGCTATCAAAAATTTGGCCTGTCGAAAGAGTTTTATATAAATATATTATGAGCGATTTGGTATTTTCAGTTGATGTTCACTATTTTTACCTTCTGCCCTAGCACCTTACCTACTGAACTGAATTGTTTGGCACTTCATTCTAATACCTACAGCAAATATGTGTGCTCTCTGCTAATTTCTTTGTACCTAAGAAGATGGCCAATAAAATTATACCTATAATAAAATACGGTTTTATTTATGATCAAACAAGTTGGAGAGATGAAGGAGAGTTCCATGGATCTTTATAAAACACGAAAAGCCTATTTTTGTACCAAATACTATATACCAACTAGTAAGTTAGTAGGGAGGTACCTATCTATTTCTTCTCCATAATGCGTCCCACATGCTGGCGGTATAAGCCTTGCTTCATCCATTTCTCACTGCATTTTTGCAACTTGTCTTGTGTCGGCTTCTGAATCTTCGACCGGGCGGGGATGGCAAGCGGTAGTGCGCAAAAAATCTGCTGTTCCGTAGTTTTTTTTTTTTTTAATGATACAGAGTGACGAGACGAGCGAAGACGCTCGCCTGATGGCTCTTCACGCTTGTCCATAACAGCTCAACGGCACTCAGAATTAGGTAGTTACATTTTGTTGAGTGTCAATGACCGTCTGACTTCATAGTATCGGTAGTCTCTGGGGCAAAGATTGATAATCTAAAAAACCAAAAAGTAAGTATTACCTATCAATAGATGTCTATAGTAGCTTTACCTAGGCTGTGGTATCTACATATATAGGTACTTTTGGGTATTTTAGTGGTTTTACTAGCCACCTTCCCTTCCAGCACCAGTTTTCCAGTATCGGCACGCCAACAGCCGCGTTTACGTTACGTGCCAACGTCCAGTGATTAATAGGTAGATACCTACTTCTCCGTCTTGAAAAATTAAATAAAAATAATTAAATTGTGGTGTGCTCAAAATGCTGCGTTATCATAGCCACACGAGGAAACCTTAGTAACAACAAAAAAGCCATACACCCATTGACTTGTCAGTAACTTACTTTACTTGACTGACTGACTTGTTTGACAATAAAAATAGCATAACTTGAAAATGTTTCAACACTTGACATTGGCAAATGTATACGACGTGAGACGCCAAAATCCTGAAAAGGAAAAAAAAGTTACATTAGCATGGTTGTCAAAAATTTCAAATTCAAATATAAATGTCACGTTTCTGACGTAATTGACGTTGAGTCGAGTGGAGTCGAGTTGATCTTTCTTTAACTTATCAATGCAGCACGTGCACGTGTGCAGTGGACGCGGACGACTTGCCCTATTGTCCTACAGTTATATTTTAGGTAAATAATAATTTAATTTCCCCACAATAACAAATACATAAACGTGAGATTGGTTGTCTTTTGTCACATAGTAAAAAATGCGGTGTGGCACGGAAAATTTTACGGGTGGTCATTTTTTAGTTTGAAGATGCCGTCAGACGCAAAAAAGCGAGCAGCCCAGAAGAAGAAGGATCAGGCCACCAACCGGAACAAAAAACCCATTGCCAAGGTCAACAATGGCGACGAAAACGGGACCTCGAACGGCACGGGCAAAGAGGATCGCGAGCTCACCGCTGAAGGTAACTAATTCACTTCCAATTACAATTCTCACTAGAATTTGTCAGTTACGTACGATGTTTCATGTTCCGATAAAGGTAATAATTTTCATATATTTTCCATCACATCCGTCGTAACTATGGATTGGAAAGAAATCTCGTGTCTCGACCATTGCTTTTAGACTCTATTGATGCCACGAATTCTGCAATTCAGTTAAAATGTTCATAAAATTAAAATAGGTTGTACACTTTCAATTAAGTAACATGTTAAAAGTGTTAACACAAACACATCTTAATATTAATGGTAAAACACATCTTAGTATTAATATATTTGCCAAAACATTATTATTTAATGTAATTTTTTTGTGGAAAGTAATTTGTTTCTTTTGAAACTCACAATCGTGTTCTGTTCCTTTTTTTGTACTTAAATTTCTCTTTACTACCAAAACAACTAAAAAATTTTGTGTTCAGTGATCCATGTCATTGTAAAGAGATTGTAGTTTCTATAACAATCATTATAGTTCTCAACTGTGGCTGCCTAGGCAGGTATACAGGGTTATGCACATACCCAGTAGTAAGCCAAAAGGAGGTCATTGTGCTCATCATTATGAACTGTTTTTATTATAGGATCAAACCTAAATATGCGAAAAAATATCTGCTGCTCCATAGAAAACGCCCATTGACACTCGACAAAACGTATGGAACAGCTGATGGTTTTTTTTTGCAATTTCAGGGTTGGTAAATAGTAAAAGTTGTTCATAATGATGAGTACAATGACCTCCTTTCAGCTTAGTACAGGGTATATCTGTAATCCTGGGGCATTATTTTTGAATCATTCGTAGGACTTTTTTATGCGACGTTATTTACTTGCGAACAAAATCCCAAAAGTCATATTTTTTAATAAGTCATTTCACTCGTAACTCTACGAGTGATCGATAGAAAGTCTGACAGAACTACGGCAACCCAGAATTCGAGCGATTCAAAAATACTAAACCACTCGTATTTGACATCACCGGTGATTATTTGCGTGTGCGAATAGAAAAAGTCCTACGAGTGATTCAAAAATAGAGCCCCTGTACATATAATACAATGTCATGTATTTTGGTGATTATCATTGGACTTTAAAAGACTTTAAAGCCTCCTTGATGTTTTAGCATTTAACTTGTGCTTTCAGTAATAGTATTTAATGTTTTTTTTTATAATAACACAAAATTCAGTTTCTCTATTCACATTGACTACATTAGTCGGACATGGCTTGACCTTGATTGTGATATACTCACACTTAGTTTGAGTTTTACCATGACTTGTGTAACAATCATCATTAGCCAGAAGACATCCACTGCTAAATATAGGCCTCCTACTTTAACCTCCACACTGAACGACATCCTACCATCTGCATATACTGGATGCCGCCACTCTCGCAATGTCGTCGGTCATCTAGTGGGAGGCCTACGTCCGCTGCGTCTTCTGGTCGCTGGGTCATGTCTTCCAGTTTGCGGTCTCCACTCAATAACGTTTCTTCTCCATCAGTTAGAGCGATATGGCCTGCCCATTGCCACTTCAATTTGCAATTTTTAATAGCTATGTCAGTGACGGGTTCTTTTGCGATACTTAACAATGTTTATAACTTAATAAATTTAAATACTAGACTGCCACATGCACAACCAGTACAACGTCAAAATACTTTCAAAAGGAAAGTGTAAAAAAAAAACAATATTTCAGAGGCTCTGTGCTTGAAGCTGGAAGCAGAGGCTAAGATCAACTCAGAGGCACGGTCATGCACGGGTTCCCTGGCGGTGCATCCTCGCTCACGAGACATCAAGATTGCCAACTTCTCCATCACATTCTACGGTAGTGAGCTGCTGCAGGACACCCTACTCGAGCTCAACTGTGGACGAAGATACGGGCTCGTAGGACTCAATGGTTGTGGTATGTTTCCTTTCCCAATATTAATCGTTGCTGTATCTTGCATCTTCAACCGCCACTATTCTAGTTTTAAGTAATTTTTTGATTATAAGTGTGCCTCATAGAGGCGCGATTTCCTTGTTTTCTATGTTTAATTAACATTGATTAAGTGTAGCATCGTTAATTATAATACTACTACTATAATTCCAAGATTAAAATTAAGTAGTTGGTGATATTTTGGAAAACTCAAGTATACCAGAAAAAACATATGATTGATCCCTAAAGCAAATAAGTAGACTTCAAATAATAAAATGTAATTATGGTGGCCTTGTAATCTCCATAGCCAACGGTGCCACGCGAATGTGCTACTTATGAACCATAAGTCGTTATGCATACAATCTAAACTGTTAGAATGTGTTTCTAAAGGCTTTACTTTGATCTTCCACATGTGTTCTTTGTTTTTTTTTTACCTAACTAACCAGTTATGCAGTATGTGCAATAATATCACTGTCTTTAATGTTTGAGAATTAGCTTTTCGTAGGAACAAAAACGGCCGAGTGCAGACACCGCACACTTGCCCTGTGATTCTGCATCCATATAAATTTAGTTGATAATCTGTAAGATCAGTCTGACCCCTCTTAATAATTGTAAAGAATAAATCTTAAGATAGACGTAAATATTGAGAAGATAGATTATTGAGAAGTATATTCGCCCACTCTTGACCTTATGCCTCGGAGAGAGAGAGGGTGGGCCTCAATCTACCATGCTGGCCCATTGTATTGGGTGAGGTGAAAATTGTGGGCAAGCGAGATATTCTGGACTAGAAATGATATGCGCAGAATCGGTGGAAATTGTTACTTTTAACTCGAATCTCAGGATCAGACGTCAGCGTAGACCTGAAGGAAGGCAATATTGAATACTGCGTTTTATTTGGACCCAAATACAAACTAATAGCCAAATTATGAAGAAAAAAAAGCGTAGATAGAAATTTAGAAGCTGGTGAGAAGTTGTATGATGTGGTATGTACCTGCAGGCAAGTCGTCGCTGCTGGCGGCGCTGGGGCGGCGCGAGGTACCCATTCCGGATCACATCGACATCTTCCACCTCACTCGCGAGATGCCCGCCTCCGACAAGACGGCGCTCCAGTGCGTCATGGAGGTCGACGAAGAACGGATCAAGCTTGAGAAGCTCGCCGAAGACCTGGCGAATGCCGAGGACGATGGTAATCTATCAATTATGATTTAACTTTACCGCACTCATTTACGTCTGTGTTTTTTTAAAGCTGGTGTTTTTTCCTTTTATATTTTCGATAATTTCTATACAACTTAGTTTCTACCAGAATTTAAATAGTATATATTTTTTTGGTATGCTATTACTGATAAAAAGAAACTGGTTTTTTTTTACAAAAAAAAATGTAGTGATTTTTCCATACAAAATTAACCAGAATTTTAAATGTATACTTTTTTATTTATACTAAATGTAAATGAATGCATAAAACTGCTAGTTTTTAACATAGAAACTTAAGTTATAATCATGGTTGTTATTCCCAGACGCGCAAGAGCAACTGATGGACGTGTACGAGCGTTTAGACGAACTGAGCGCCGACACGGCAGAAGCGCGTGCTGCTAACATCCTCAATGGGCTCGGCTTCACCAAGCAAATGCAGCAGCAAGCCACCAAAGACTTCTCCGGAGGTGATATTCTAAGCTTCCAAACTTTATCCAATATAAAGAACATTGGATAAAGTTTTGTCCACACATTCGTCTTCTTCCACTTCCTATTCAACAAAAAACATATTGCCGTAAAAAAATAAGTTTTAAATACATGTCCACTTCCCGTATTTTTCAAATTAAAACTTCGTTCTAAAATTGGGTTGATTCCCGTATGCCACAGGGTCCCGCTACGCCACGGTCAAATAACTACGAAACTAAAAGTCCCGCTATAGCAAGTATGCCTTATAACAATAGTGGGTGTAATTGTATAGAATAGGGTAGATGACTGATGTTTATATCGTTGGAACCAATAGCTTTGATGAAGAATTTAAGGAAATGTTATAATAAAAAAAATTTTTTTTATAGGTTATTAATTTTCTGATATATAAGCGTTTAAAGTTTTTGGTAGAGAAAACTCTGTCATTTTCCTACAAATAAAAAAACTAGCCAAGTGCGACTCGGACTCGCGCACGAACAAGGCCTCCCTCATAGAGAGGGGTGTTGCCATAATCCCCACGCTTGGCAGGCGGCTTGGGGATCGCAGTACGTTCACCGTGTACTATTAGGACGCTGCTGCCCATCCTCCGGTGGTTCTGGTCGCAGTTTTAGGACATACCCGGGTCCCGGGGACCCGGGTTAAAATGCTTATAAGTTGCTTATAATTGATCAGAATTTCATTTCGTTTTCATTAATCAGCTATTTATGGGCTACGTTTTAATAGGACAATAAAAAAACAGTTGTCTAGCCTATTGTGACTTCACTTTCAAATTAAAATAAAGCGACTGCAAAGTGATAGCCTGACGCACCCATGTGTATATTTACTCGAACCACGTTGTGCTACTTTCGAACCTCTTACTAAAAATTTAGTCATGCTAGTCTTAAAATTATGTGTGTATACGCTGTGAGCTGTAGTCAAATGTCTAGCCTTTCAGCCATTAAAAGGTTTACAGGGTTACATGGAAAGGGTGAAACTAAGCCGAAAGGGGTCTGTTATACTCGTCATTATGAACCCAGAGCCGTGCTCTGTTATCTAAATGAGCTCGGCTGGTTTGTGTAGGCTGTCAGGGGCAAATGCACAATACACCCCATGCGGGATGTCAGTGCAGGTCTTATCACCCCCACTTTAAATTAGAATTAGACTCTTCATTATGAACAACTTTTTATCAATGAACAGCTGTTCCATACATTTTGTAGCGAGTCAATGACAGTTTTCTAACGAACAGTTTATTTTATTTTTTCATATTTCAGTGTTGCTTCCATAGGAATAATTGATAATGATGGGTACTATGGACCTTTTTCGTTTTAGTACACCCTTTCTGCGTAACCCACTGTAAAACACAGGTACTTGATTGGTATTCCACAGTGGGTTACTATAGCTACCAGTATGTACTCGTTAATGAAAATAAATGTTTTATTAGCTAATTTTGCAAATACGTAAATCAAATCAATGTTGTTATGTTTTCGATTGTTCATGAAAATAATTCATGGCATAGCGGAACTGCGGCATACAAAGATAAAAATCTAAAATTATAAAGAAATACAGTGTAAGCTCACTTAAGGCACTATAGCGACACTTAAGGGACTGCGCATTTCATGGCGTTATTGAGAGTTGTCATTAAATGGATAGGAGAAAATTTATATTATTATAATTATGTATTTACTAGTAATGTACAAAATTTACAAACAACAAACATTAATATTGATACAAATATCAACGGACATGATCAAATGGGCTAGCGTTTGACCACAACTCACCTGATGGTAAGCGACGATACGGTCTAAGATGAGGCACGCTTGCCCATGAGGTGCCTATTCGCTCGTGTCTTAAAGAGACCCAGGTTGTAATTTATAACACTGATGCAGGGAGCGCATTCCATTCCTGTGCAGTTCGTATTAAGAAGGAATTTTGGAAACGCTGCATACGGACTTTACCAAAGTTCACGACGTAAGGATGGAATGACCGCCTAGATGATCTATGCCCTGTATGTGTCTAGAATGTGTTGTATAAGATGGGTGTGGTTGTGTGCAGGTTGGCGCATGCGCATCGCTCTGGCTCGCGCACTGTACGTGAAGCCGCACCTGTTACTGCTGGACGAGCCCACCAACCACCTCGACCTTGACGCCTGCGTCTGGCTCGAAGAGGAGCTTAAACAGTATGTACATTTTTTTTTAAACCTTTTTTCAATTAAGGTATAGGCTAGCGTTTGACCGCCAACTCGCTTCATGTTATGCGATGAATTATTATGATTATATTGCATATCATCAACATGGGCTATGCAAGGTTACGCAGAGAGGGAGTACTAAGGTAAGGTAACAATGTTACCTTACCTTAGCTTGACAATTGGCTACAATAAAAGTACAAGTTAACAGCAAAATCAACGAGAAATCTATCTGTTTCGCGCAATCTTATTACCTTTTAAACCGACTTCCAAAAAGGAGGACGGCTTATAACAGGGGTCGAACGGCCACCTGTTATAAGCGATTCTGAGAAGTTGCACGACCGCAAATTGTATGGTTTACGCTCATTAAGGTTCACGTTCGCGTGATTTGTCACACTGCGCTGTTTCGAGCTCACGTTAAGAAGTAGCCTTAATGCCACTCGTGCGGAAATACTGAAAAAAATATGTGGTAGAGTAACGCGCATGTTTATTCCAGTTACAAACGTATCCTGGTGCTGATCTCGCACTCGCAAGATTTCCTGAACGGTGTGTGCACAAACATCGTACATATGAGCAAGCGCCGGTTGAAGTACTACACGGGCAACTACGAGGCGTTCGTGCGCACACGCATGGAGCTGCTCGAGAACCAGATGAAGCAGTACAACTGGGAGCAGGATCAGATCGCACACATGAAGGTACACTCCACTCCGGAATATACTACACCTTTTAGCAGTGGCGGATTAAGTCAACACTATATAGCTAATTCTATGAAGGGGATTGCTTTAGGTTATCAAGTTTATGGTATTAATATTAGCGAATTCCCTGTCAGTTTTGCAGTATTGCCAATTTACGTGCAGTGCGTTGCAAAACATAATTTGTGGTGTGACCAGCGCTCACTTTTAGAATTTTACTACAATTTTAAATTATGGTTGGATATTTTGATACTAACTCTTTCGTGGTAAGTATTGTTAATTGTACATGATTTAAATAAAAATATTTTCACGCTGCGATATAAATAGATACAATTTAACGGTAAGAAGAAAGCATTGGTGCGCGGGGGCCCGTAGCATTAGCTTCTCTTGCTACTTGGCTAATCCGCCACTGCCTTTTAAATACATACTTAAATAGATATTAACACCCATATATAGAACAAACAAATGTTTATCACATCTATGTTGGTCCTAGGTGGGAATCGAACCCACGCCCCCAAGAATGACTTTGCAGAGTGAATCTTCTGTAATTGTACTGTTCTGTTGTTGTACTATTGTGGATTCTGTGCTCTTTACCTAGAAGTCTACTCACTAACGCAGTCCTGGATTTGTCAATAGGCCATAAAGGCCGTGGCCTAGGGGCGGCAGATTTAGAGGAAGCTCAAAAATTATTATTTCAGAAAGGTACACGGAGCGGTGGAAATAAACTGTCCTACACTCGTAAAAAATATAAATCCGGTACTGCACTAACGTAGTTACTTTTTTCGGAAAAAATATGAACACCACTACTTGTAGTTCGGGGTACTAACCGTTACTACTGTAAACATTTCTTAGGTGCTACAGAAACGAGGTAATCTCAACATACTATTTATTTTTAAATTATGCTAGATTCAAAGTGTAGGGGCTCCACGCTTGTATATTATATTATTTTTATACTTACCTGTCTTTCCAGAACTATATAGCGCGGTTCGGTCACGGCTCGGCAAAGCTGGCGCGCCAGGCGCAGTCCAAAGAGAAGACCCTCGCCAAGATGGTCGCCCAGGGGCTCACGGAGAAGGTGGTCGACGACAAGATACTTAACTTCTACTTCCCTTCGTGCGGGAAGGTGCCGCCCCCGGTCATTATGGTCCAGGTGTGTATAATTTTCAACTCCAAAAAGGTTATTCGTACAAGCTTTTATTTAACTTACAATGCGTTAGTTTGTTTAGGTTAAATCTAGCAAGCTTAGAAACAGTTCTTCCTAACTGATTTTGCTGAAACTTTGCGTACACCTTTACTCCGAAAAATCGACACCGCTTTATGGTTGATATTCCGAAAACCCGTACGAAGCGCTTTTATTCCACTATTGTGCGAACTGCTGGTCTGTGGAATGCGCTGCCTGAATTGGTGTTCCCCGATAGTTACAATCTGGGTGTCTTCAAGTCAAGAGTGAATCGGCTTCTAGGCAAGCGTGCTCCATCGTAGACAGCATCATCGCTTAACATCAGGCGAGTTGGCGGTCAAACGCAAGCCTATTTATGCATAAAAAAAGTTCTGTTGACAGTATAATTGCAATACCCAATCTATATTTTGTGATCCTAGAGCGTGTCATAGTAGCTGAAGCTTTCGCAGCCCGGGGAGATGTTTGTAGACACAGCATTTATATAGTCCGTGCGGTGTAGCATGCTGCCCGTGAAATTAGCTGAACGGTCTCCAATCGCCAATTTGACAGTTTTACTATGACCGAACTGTCAAATTTGCGACAAAATCGCGAGTTGCAAGTTACATAATCAGGGAGCCGTTCAGGTAATGTGACGGGCACCATGGCCTCCCCCTTGTCACACAATGTCACTTTGTGGACCCCCTTAATGTGCGACGTAATTCATAGATGACTCCTCACATACACTATTGTTCAAAATGACACAGGGGACAAATGTACGCAAAAAGGAATCATCATTATCAGCCTATCATGTTGCCTGGCACAGGCCTTCTCTCAGAGAGGATGGCCTCTAATCTAACATGCTGGCCCGTATGTTGGTGAATGTCATGTCTTTGAACTTTTAAGATTCTTGGACATACAATAATTATCAATATAAAAAAACCGATTTCATAAAAATGCCAGAACTGGACCAAATTGAAATGGGTCCACACGGGAAGAACCAGCTGTCAAATTAAAAAAAGAATGATCAAAATCGGTTAACCCAGTCAAAAGTTCTGAGGTAACAAACATAAAAAAAAACACAGTCAAATAGAGAACTTCGGAAGTCTGTTAAAAAGGAGTAGTAGATGTAAATGTTGCATTATTAATGAGGTGTTATGTGTTTAGAATGTATCGTTCCGGTACAATGACACGACGCCGTGGATATACAAGAATCTGGAGTTCGGCATCGACCTGGACACGCGGCTCGCGCTCGTCGGACCCAACGGCGCCGGCAAGTCCACGCTGCTCAAACTGCTCTACGGAGACGTAAGACTACTTATTTACAACCCAGTCCCGCTAACATGCCATCTCCATGGAATGCAGCTTCATACTGATATCAATTGATATATGTATAATCTGGGTCCTTTTAAGGCAAGAGTGAATAGGTATCTTCTAAGTCTGCGTGCTTCATCTTCGACCACATCGCCGCTTACCAACAGGCGAGTTGTGGTTAAACGCGGAATTATTCGCGATAAAAAAAAAGTTTATAAGCACCGTACTGGTGGGTACTGATCTAGCACCGATTCGCACTTGGTCATTATTTATTATTTGTTGTTATACTTTAGAGTATGGACTATAATCATGCCAAGTTTGACGTTTCTACGTATTGCTGTTTTTACATTAGAGCAATTACAAAAATACGTAAAAAAATACGTTTGTTTGTATGTGGATTGAGAACCCCTCCCCTCTTGTTTTTTACTTTTTTGACTTTTTTATTATTTCTTATTTAATCCGCCGTAACATTACATATTCTATGAAAATTTCAACTGGCTATCTATAACGATTCCAAAGATACAACCGTTTAAAGGTAGGACGAACGGACGGACGGGCGGACAGACAGACAGCGTAGGCTCAGTAATAGGGCCCCGTTTTTACCCCTTGGGTACGAAACGCAAAAATGATCAGTACTCAGTATCAGTAGTTTATTCCGACTACTGATTATCACTTACTTATCGTCGCAATAGCGATAAAGAATGTTAAATTGATGTTGGTTCTTGTGTGAGCAGTTGGTGCCGTCGACGGGCATGATCCGCAAGAACTCACATCTGCGCATCGGACGCTACCACCAGCACCTGCACGAGCTGCTGGACCTGGACCTCTCTCCGCTCGACTACATGATGAAGGAGTTCCCGGACGTGCGCGAGCGCGAGGAGATGCGCAAGATCATCGGCCGGTACGGTCTCACCGGACGACAACAGGTACACATCATTCTTTTTCTTTTTAATTATCTTTCATTCTTTCATTTTCTTTTTTCAATATTTTTTTTCACGCATAAGCATTGCGATTCAACGTGGTAATGCCGCCAGCATGCTGGGTACGCTGCCTACGTTTTTATTATATGTATAAAAGATGTATAGATATACAAATGATTAGTCAATATCCATACTCTCGTGTCGAGCGCCATGTGTACAATCACAGAAAAGAAAAAAAAATTGTTTGAATTAGTACGGCTGTCAAGGCATTTTTGTAAGAAATTTGTTGTAGCCACTTGCACCTATATAAACGAAACGTCAGTCATTCGAAATCAGTCCTCACGGCTCGAAGCTTTCGCTATCGCGTCGAGGGAGTTCGCTCCTCACCTCACTCCATTGGTGGCGGTGTCCCTCAAGGCTCCGTCATGGCACCTGTTCTCTTCACGATTTTCACAAGCGATATTCCCCGATCTCCCAACGTGAACATAGCTCTCTTCGCTGACGACACCGCCCTCTACACCAGAGGGTGGAACAAGATCATCCAGCGGGCCCACCTTCAACGAGCCCTCACTCACCTAGGTGACTGGTTCAAGAAGTGGGCCATCACGGTCAATCCTGACAAAAGTGCAGCAATGTACTTCCACCCATCCAAAAATCCCCCCGCTAAACCCATCACGCTTCACGGGAAGCCCATCCCTTGGACACACTCCACCAAATATCTCGGCGTGACCCTCGATCGTCACCTCACTTTCTCAAAACATATCCAGATAGTCCGCAACCGAGCGGCTTTCTTCCTAGGCCGTCTCAGCCCCATCCTTGGCGAGCGTAGTAAATTGTCACTTAGGAATAAGCTGACAATTTACAAAACTTGCATCCGTCCCGTCATGACTTATGCCTCCGTGGCGTTCGCCCACGCATCCCGCGTTGACCTGGACAAGCTTCAGGTCATCCAAAACCGTTTCATACGCAGAGCGGTCGGCGCTAGCTGGTACATGCGAAACGCCGATTTGCACTGCGATCTCGAACTCCCGTCCATTCTTCAATATATGAAGCACACTTCCCGCCGCTACTTTGAAGCGGCGCCCCACCATCCCAACCCTCTCGTAGTCCAGGCCTCGAACTACTCGACAGACACGACAAACACTCCACCCCTCCGTAGACGCCCCAGAAATATCTTAGGCGACCCGGACGACCCCATCGCCGTCGTCACCTCGGCGGCGTTGGGCTCGTCCGATCCGACTGCTCCTGGCAACAGGAAATATTCAGTTTTTGGTATAGGCGCCGGTTACCACAGGCACACACACACACAACGATCCCGCCGGCGGGATCGGAGACCCCCAGGATCTGTTAGAAGATCGGTTAGATTCTCTCCAAATAATCATTCAGTTCAACAACCTACTAGGGCCACAGGGCACACCCCTTCTGGGGTGCCAGGGCAAGTCTAATCTCCCACTCCCGGCGACGGTCCAAGCCGAGGCTCGTACCTCCGAGGTGCCCTTGCGCTTGTCGCCCAAAATCTAAACCATGTTGGCCCAACGCCCTCTGCGTTCACCAACTAGTCCGGTCAAGCTGTAGAGGCCGCAAGGCCAACAGCAATAAGTCACATTAGAAAAAAAAAAAAAAAAAATTCGAAATCAGTTAGCAACTGTGATGCGGAGTTCGACGCGTTGATCTAAATAAGAATTTTCAATCAAGTATCTGTCACAATACCTGGCGACAGTTTCCTTCTCTTTTCTGTGTGTACAACTAACAGAATGACGAGCGGCCGGATGGATGAGATGATACGTGTATGTGATGGCGTGTTGCCCTGGCAGGTGTGTCCGATGCGTCAGCTGTCGGACGGGCAGCGCTGCCGCGTGGTGTTCGCGTGGCTCGCATGGCAGACCCCGCACCTGCTGCTGATGGACGAGCCCACTAACCACTTGGACATGGAGACTATCGACGCGCTCGCCGACGCCGTCAACGACTTCGACGGCGGCATGGTGCTCGTCTCCCACGACTTCCGGCTCATTAACCAGGTACATACATACACACATGCAACACGACTGATGAACATAAAGAACGTTACAGTTATATGATTATTTACGGGATATTTACCGTGGTAAGGTTGTGGTATATAACTGTGGTGAACAACCATGATAGTTTAAAACACTGTTTTATAAAGATCTTTGATTTGCATACAACATGAGAAATTTTATGCATTTTTATCATCGATATACAATACCTATAGAGTCACAATCGTTCCCAAAAAATGTCCGAACCAAAACTCGGCGCACGCTACGCATTACGCCGACTTTTTGGTTAGTTGTAAGGCAACCGCGATCCGACTACAACGCCGCGCGATGCCAGGGCCCTGATTCCATAACTACAAACATGCTCGTAACGCGGCGCGTTAATTTAACTTAAATAAGTTAGCCTTTATTTTGTAAGGGACCAAGTTTTTAGAGGTTAACATAACACGCCTTGTTACGTGCGTGTTTTAGTTATGGAATCCAGGTACAGTGCTACGATGCCATAGCGGACAAGCAACATTGAACACTGCAAGCGATATAAAGTCTAAATTGAAGTAAATGTGGCATTGTGAACTATATAATTGATGTCTAGGTACGATATGTACAACGACGCTCGGACGTTTTTTGACTGTTTTCACTTAGAGTATTCTGTAGGTATTGTATCTCGATGCTTTGATGACAATATTATGTCATGCGAGGAACAGAAATAGCATATTTTAGTAATTTTGAGAATTCTGTTTTTTTAATTGATATTGATGTAACGAATACATTTAGAATCATTTTTTTTCCGTGCAAGTGGCAACTCTGAAATTTGACAGATGTCACCTATGTTTTTCCGATTATTAAAAATTTCAGCAGGACGGCGCCACCTGCAACACCGCGCATGAAACAGTCGACTTATTGCAGCAACGATTTTCAGAACATTTATCTCACTAAATTCTGATATCAACTGGCCACCAAGATCGTGCGATTTAACGCCGTGCTTTTTTATTCTTTGGGGTTTTGTGTAATCTCGAGTTTTTGCGAATAAACCAGAAACAATTCCTGAGCTCAAATCAGAGATCCAACGCGTCATCGATGAGATACAGTCATCATGAAAAGAGTAATGGCCTGTCATCAGAGCCGTGGGCCATATGCTGGATATTTTATTTCATACTTAATCGGAACATGTCTTCTTTGCAATCCAATAACAATATCACAACTCTCTCATAACATATGTGTTTTTATTTTAAAATTTAAATTGCACTCTTACCGAGACACCCTTTACATGCGCTGTGCTGTAATGGTATGGTGATAATACAAGTAACTCTTCTCGTTCCAGGTGGCCGAAGAAATTTGGATCTGCGAGAACGGCACCGTGACCAAGTGGCAGGGCGGCATCCTCAAGTACAAGGACCACCTCAAGTCGAAAATCTTGAAGGACAACGCCGACAGCGCCGCCAAACTACGCAAATAGTATATTATAGCAAACTTAGAACATTACCACTTGACGCGCGCCCTCTCCAGCTGACACCGCACAACACAACGCCATTAAAACTATTTTTTAGGGTTCCGCAGCCCGACAATTTCGTTATGTCACATTGTACAAGTGCATGAATCTGCACTATTACAGTTTTACTAACAATGCTGTAATAACAACATGATAAGAATGCTACATTTTCAGGTAACGCGAAATTCAAACAGAATTCAGGAAGGGTTAGCCTTCTTAATAAAAACATTAAAAACCTACAAAGTACTGGCCAAGCAGTTCTAAGCTTAAATAAATTATATATATATATATACACAGTGTAACAAAAAGGTGGTAATAATACTGAAGGGTATGTATTTACTCATTATTACATACAACTCTTACTATGAGATCAACTCGAAATCGTGAAAAAAAATTGCTGTTTCAAACATTTTGTGTCAATGACCGTTTTCTATGGAACAGCTGTCTTTTTCACCACTTAAGGTTTGGTCCCACAGTGAATGTTATTCATAATAATGAGTAAATACACACCCTTCATTATTACTACCACCTTTAGTAAACACTTTGTATAAAGTTTATTTTTTTATCAGTTTATAATAACATTGTATTGTAAATATATATGTATCAGTCTCTGGCAGCCATATTACAAGCCATATTACTTTGCTTAGTTTGGGGTCAGATGACCAAGTATACAAAAAAGTCCCCAATTTTATTTAAATGAAAACTAAATGTTTTCAATTTATTTATTGCAGTGTTGTGTAGAAGTTTAATTTTTTTGTATACTTACATATATACTTATACTTTTATTACACATACACACATTAGCATGAATTACTTTGAGGCTGGAAAAGTACTTTTTCGTTATGTAACTGAAAACCTGAAACTGTTAGTTTTTTTTTCAATGTACTCCACGGTCCGTGACTTTTGTGATATTTGACTAAAATTTTGTTACCTTAAACGAATTTACTTTAGCTAGCTATAACACAATACAAGAAGAGGAAAGTTAGTTTTTTCTTAATCTAAGGTTAAAACAATTCAACAGTTTGGTTGTGTGCGGTGTAGGCAGGGGTGGCGGCGGCATAGACCGTTTGTGATCATTTGTATGGGATTCGTGGTTCTTTGAGCTGCCTATTGAAGCGTACTCGTAGAATTACTTATAAACGTAATTTATTGTGTAGTGTGACGCATTTATTTGACGAATTCGAACGGGGACTACACATTTACACATAGACACGGAGTTCACATAGGGGGCCATCCATAAAATATTACGTCGCACGTTTTTAGGCCTTTTTAACCCCTCCCCCTCCGTCCTTGACACAGTTTGTCACATTTTCAGAACCCATTCCTCCCCTGACGTGACGTCACACATTTTAAAAATTTATTTATGTATTTAAAAATAATTAAAATAGAACAGATCTTTTTATTTATTTTTTATTTTTTAGTCTCACTTGCATTACAACGCCACTCTAGAAGTTAACTGTTATTGCGTGAGAGATAATCTCAAAGCGAGAGTGCTAAATTATTAATAAATATTGATTAAGTTTGATAAATTTTTAAAGTTTTTATTCATATTTAAATTTCGCGTTATGGACTATGAGTTACATGTGACGTCACAAAACTTTTCTCCCCCCCTTGCCCCTTGTCACACTCCGGTGATACCCTCCTTCCCCCCCCCCCCTCCCCCATTAACGTGTGATGTAATTTATGGATGATCCCTAATGCTAGTTGCGATTTAGATGAACGCATTAGGTGTCGTGTGCTGATACCGTATTAATTAATTAAAAAGAAAGTACGCGACGCAAAAAATGCTCTCACCTGCTTTGAGACGGCACTTCTGTCCAAGAGAAAGTAGATGTGGATGGCCGCCAAGCCTCTAGTTTAAATCGAGCAGTGATGTCTTCAACTAGGCACGCTACTTGCGACTAATATTTACAATAACAATCTGACCGAGGTTAGGATTGTAATGTTCTGATTGATTGATTTTAATAGTTGATTAACATAAAAATTACAACAAAAAAACGTACAAACTAGGCACAGTCCAGATGATTGTTTACACCGATATTGTATGAATGACTTTACCACGAGCTTTGACGACGAGACGACACTTCTGTTAGTCTTTGATAAAACTAGGTTTAATTATTATACATTTAAAACCATGAAAAATATGACCAGTGTAACTGAAGAAAATAAATCACTTATCACACCAGTACAATTTTAACACGCTTCTATTAGCTTGGTATGTATATATGTAATGGAATCTTCAAAACGTCGGATTTGAAACTTTGCAAACTTATCAATAACCGACGAGAATGCAATAATTTAAATAGTTTATCCCATCATCCTTACCAGGATCTTCAGGATTAGCTGTTCCCCCTTTTGGTGGTCGCGTCAATGGACTAGAAAATATTTACCAGTAAATGTAAGGTTTTTGAACCAAGGTTAGATATATAGGGTAAGTAAAGGCCAACACTGTGACAAGCCGGCATTTTTCACAATATTTTCACATCTATTTGTATACATATAGTAAAATTGCATCTTTATGATAATGTAAAATTTACTATAGTTGTCTCCTAATCCATCGGTCGCAAACAATCTAATACAGAACAGCTGTAATATAATCAGAAACACAATATTCGAAGATTCGTGTGTATTGTTGGCGTGCATCTCACTCGATACTTGGCGAAGTCAATATCTTGTACCCAAAATAATCTTAACCAAGGTCCCAGGCCAATGAGAGCCGTCACAGTTTAAATATATTGTTGTTTATAGATGCACCGTTATGTATTACAAACATGTTATATTAAATATTAGCTGCATTGTCTAGAATCTAGCTAAAATAGGTAGCGAATGAATGCCTTTTAACAGTTCTCTGTCATATTTCGCGTTAAATATAACAGTATTTGAAAATGTATAAGGACTAAACCTGGAAGGGCTCATTAAAATTTTTCGTAACGTATTGACAGCTTACTAAAATTGTTTAAATATATTATGACAAAAGTTGTGAAAAAGGCCCAAGGTTCTTTGTTCACAAATTTGGTCATTACCGTTTTCGACATTCTTATTATACCATTTTTTTTTATTCGTAATTTATTATAGTTAGCCATTGTTACAATAACCTTCTTCATGGTTAAACTCGATTGTCTGATCTGTACAACAGAAATAATTATGTCAATTGTGGTCAAGTAGTCGGCGACCCTTTCACACAGCTGACACACTGGTGTTACCATTAGGAAAAAAATCTTACCTTCACTGTGTAGTGGTCTCTCTTTGATACTCAAGACCGTCCTTCTCGGATCATCTTCCTATACGCCCACTTAAATTTGTATCATAATTTTTTCCATTGCGTTATCTTCACTTAGTTAAGTTGATTTGAAACTCGTTTTGATATATTATTTATTTATAAGAAAACGCAAAGTGATGTTACATTTATAGAGCGTTAGTGAAACTTGATAGATTACGTGTTTTATTGAGGTGGTTATTTCATTTTGTGACAATCGCGTGTCGTCTGACTAGACAAGTCTTGACTGAGTAAATTGCATCTATCTCATATTAATAAATATAATGAATAATAATGACCCCAGAATTTTATGAATAATAATATAATAATGATCTACTATGTATGTATGTATGTGTAACTAATGACAAATAATATTTCAATGCCCATTCTAGTATCGCAATAATGTGTATTTGCATTGATTAAAATTTATGGATATTTGGTCTATCGTATGGAATATTGATGTTTGGTCTAGTGCAAAGTTCACGAAAAAAATTGTCCTGAGTTTTTTTATTAGATGTCTTCTAGAAAATAAATAACGATATACTAATTTGAATTGGGCCATTTTTTGAGTGCTGATTATATCTATAGTTCAAATATTTGTGCAAATGTTCCAATATAATCGATGTTTCACTTTCAATCAAGTCTGATGTCTACGCTACGCCATCGATTGTTGAAATTACCAATTCCCAAAAAGTGATATTACCGAATATATATTAATTTGATATGTTTTGTAAAGTACTTGTGCAGTCGTATATCGTGTCGCGGTGGCGACGGTGTTGACTAATTTTCTATTGTTTCTTATAGCAACATTCGGTATTGAGGTGTAAGATTTCTTTATAGATCCCATACTGTCTATAGGCTTGATCTGAGACAAAATAAATCAATAATGACATTCAAAGTGTTTTTGTTATTATTTCACGCATACTATATTATTTTCCTCGGGGTGGTATATGATATAATGTAAGTACAGCAGGGCACCGATTCTACTAAACTGTTTTTAAATTGTTAATGCATTCAGTTCTGACTTTTATAAAGTCGGTTTTTTATATTGATATACTATCTTCCTTTAATGTAGCGGCAACTCATGTGATGGTAAGCGTCACGCTTGCCCATAACAGCTCTGAGATTATTGCATATAAGATGATCTTTAAACAGTCCAGGTATTCGAGTCTCCAGGAGGGGTTCGGGAGTGTTCTAAATACTGGATGTGCAGTGCATGAGGGACTTCGGGAGTGAAAGCCTATAAAATTGACAAAATCACCTAAAATCGTCGCTTTGCTACACTGACAAAAACAGCGCCATCTGTGTAATCATCGCTGCATTAAGTCAACACAACCAATACGGTACGTGTGTCCGAAAACAATTCGACAGCGTTCACTATCGCCCCACCGACACAACGTAGTTCGTAGTTAATGCACAGAGGGTGCTAGCTACAAGCCGGTGGGCCAATGCGAATGACAGAATGTAAAAAGTATAGTAATATTATATACATACGGGACCAGAACGTCTCCGGCTACTTAGTACTTAGCGTAGGAGTATCACATTCTGTTGGGTACTTAGCTTGATTAGTTATTTATTACCGTCAACTTATTAGGTTTTAGATATAGTGAATAAACTGGTCGTAACCTTTTCCGTAAACGGCCCCAGAATCTATACTGGTGCGACGCAATCAAGACGAGTCTCCAGGAGGTGTTCGGGAGTATTCTGAATACTGGATATGCAGTGCGTGAGGGACTCCGGGGAGAAAAAGCCTATAAAACTGACATAATCCCCCAAAATCATCGCTTTGCTACACTGACAAAAACAGCGCCATCTGTGTAATCAACGCTGCATGAAGTCAACACAACCAATACGTGTTTCCGAAAACAATTCAACAGCGTTCACTATCGTCCCACCGACTTTACGTAGTTCGCAGTTAATGCACAGAGGGTGCTAGCTACAAGCCGATGGGCCAATGCGAAGGAGATAATGTAATGAGTATAGTCTAGTGACTTAACATAGCCTTAATTTAGGCTCTTATTGGGGCCAACACCATAATATTTGAATATAATACCCTGAAAGTACATGTTTTAGCACATAAAATTCGTAAAATTTTACGTATGTAGCGGTGCAATACTATACTAGCACGCGGTCGTAGTGTGAGTTGAATATTCTATGGTGTGCGTGCGGCGTTGCCAAACTGTGCATGCAATCGCAGCGAGTGACAACGAAGTGCGACGTTGCCGCTCCGTGGGATGAAATATTAAAGCCAAGGATTAAAGCTAACACAATAGGGGCCTTACTTAAAAACGTTACTCAAGTTGATCTATGTTTTAAAACGCTCTGTCAACTTCTCGAAGACGGCAATCGTCACACGCGAAAACAAGACGGAGCATATTTAAGCGTATGCAACTTGAGTAACGTTTTTAAATAAGGACCTTAATACCTAGGGCCTTACTTAAAAACGTTAGGTACTCAAGTTGACATACCTACGCTTAAATACCTATGCTCCGACTTGTTTTCGCGTGTGACGATTGCCTTCAGCGAGAAGTTGAGTAAAGATTTTAAGTAAGGCCCCTAATTACTAACACTTAGGGTAGGAGTATTACATTGACTTGGGTACCTACTTAGCTTGATTATTTATTTATTACTGTCAACTTATTAATTTTTAGATAATTTTTGAATTTTTTATTAATTTCTCAATTACCTACTTATATAAAAAAACCTACCTAAGTATATAAATATTGTACGTAACATACCTATTACTGCAGTTTTCGGCGCCTTCATCTCTTGGGACAGTTTAAGGTTCACGCAAACGAAGTTGCGGGTACAGCTAGTTTGTCTATAACTATCAATTTCTGAACTATGACTACAATTATATGGCTTTAGTTACGGAACCCTACCATACGCGTGTCTCGACACGCTCTTGGCCAATTATTTAATCCTATACTGTACAATAGCTTCATATTCCTTTTTATATATGTATACAAATGAAAAAAAATGAATGAATGATGATGAATGCGTGTGTTTTTATATGTGTATGTGTGGTATATGTATGTTTTTCATAGTTGCATGTATTTTATATTCAAAAGGGCCTCTTGGTGTTGGCTTCGGCTCCACCAATGCCCACCAAATGTCCGGGCTATACCCGAGAATTGTTTGAAATAAAGTGTTATAATAATAATAAATATCTGGGACATCTGACGCACACACGGTCATCTGACCCCAAACTAAGCAAAGCTTGTAATATGGCAGCCAGAGACTGATATACATACATATATATTTTTAAATACATACTGAAATAGATATTAACACCCAGACATAGAACAAACACAAATGTTCATCACACAAATGTTTGTCCTAGATGGGAATCGAACCCACGCCCCCAAGCGCAGAAAGTAGGTTCACTACCAACTGAGCCACCGGGGCAGTCTTCCTTACCCACCAGTAGGTACTTACCCACCAAAACAAAAATACTGATATACTTACGATTAAAATAGGTACCTAATTTCCTATCTATACTTATCAAAGTTAATCCTGACCTTGTAAAAAGAACTTGTAAGTACCTAAATAAATCCAAATCCAGTGCCGTAACTAGCCTTTTATGCGCCCGGTGCAAGCTTCTATAACTGCGCCCTGGAAAACAACTTGGTCCTGGTGTGGTCATTTCTGCGCCCCTCCAGAGTCTGCGCCCGTGCCTGGGCACCGCTGGCACAGCCCTATTTACGGCACTGCCTAAATCTATATACATATATCTAAAAAATGTATGTGTGAGTATGTATGTATATATGAGTATGTTCCCTAAAGACTGCAAAACGGATGGACCGATTTT
This sequence comes from Agriopis leucophaearia, assembly GCA_949125355.1. NCBI lineage: Eukaryota > Metazoa > Arthropoda > Insecta > Lepidoptera > Geometridae > Agriopis > Agriopis leucophaearia. Next base: position 4,059,921 of record OX421261.1, on the reverse strand, counting down.
GATGGAACTTTCACTGGCAGATAGCTGATGTTATAAGAAGTAATCTGTAAATACGGGTGACATACCTTCCTAATTAACTATACTATAGTATACTATAGTTCGCACCACAGAAAAGAGAAGGGTAAATCTAAACGAAAAAATTCTCACTTCAGTGGTTCGCACAGACTGCTAGACTATTGTTCGATAATTAAACTTTTACAGCATAGAGATACTTTAACAATCTAGCAAACCAATTCCATATATAATCCCGTGAAATATTATCGATTCTAGGTGGAATGCACTGCATTTCTACGATCTATATTAGCACCTCAATTTCAACATCGTGAATCGGTCCGATTCTCAGGGTTCGAGAATCGATCTAGTGAGTCGATCCACTCTGTCAGATCGATCAAAAAAATCGATTTTCTGACCTCAAAATATCGATTTTCCGATTATTCGATTAAAGATCGACATGCCTATATAATAAAACCAGTATATTTCAGAAGCAGAACTCTTTATTTAACAATATATATATTCTACTGTACTCACATTACAACCGCCGATTGCTAAAACCCCAATTACACAACTCAATTCTTGCGAACAGCTTCGATGCCAGCTTAAAGATACGACCGTTCGCCACCGCTGCCTCGAACCCAATGCCATCCTTTATTTATCCGTAATTAAAAAAAACGGCGGTTGACGTTTTAAGAAACGTCAACCGTTCCATAGATAATATTTTGTTCAAAAACTCGATAAATCGATTCAACTCGATTCGAAACCTAACACTCGACCATCCTGACCTCGTGCATGTCCTCATGCACGCGATCAGGACTCTCGCGTTTAACCTAACACTCGGTCGTAGCAGGCATCGGAACTAAATTCAGTAATCAGTAAGTATTATTAACACTAAGATATTAGAAAACATAATTGATTGTTTACTACAGTTTAACAAACGATTAAATTAGTTTTAAAGTATATTTACAAAGGAGACAAAGGGGAATGAAAAACAAAAAAATCTGTAAAATAACAATCTGTGAGCTCATACTTCTTAACGAAATCGTACAATTCTGCTTAAACTACGATCTAAGTGTTTGTCTAGGCACCTAAGTCTAATGGTGTTTGTGAACCCTTCCTTCTCACAAACACCATATTGGTGTCTGCGAACCCTTCCTTCTCACAGACACCATATTGGTGTTCGCGAACCCTTCCTTCTCACGAACACCAATCGCTTAAATATATCAGTGTATGTGAACCCTTCCTTCTCACGTACACCGTATATCATTACCATCTAATCTAATGGTGTTTGTGAACCCTTCCTTCTCACAAACACCATATTGGTGTCTGCGAACCCTGCCTTCTCACAGACACCATATTCTTTATTTATAAATTATCTAGGTACTCAAGCCTAATGGTGTTTGTGAACCCTTCCTTCTCACAAACACCATATTGGTGTCTGCGAACCCTTCCTTCTCACAAACACCATATTGGCGTCTGCGAACCCTTCCTTCTCACAGACACCATATTGGTTGGCAAATAGGAAATTACACATTTTATATCAATTATTCGCCATTTACATTAGGGGCCGGAATTACAAAATCGAGCGTTTAATTTTAGGTAAGTATCTAGATTTTCAGGCGTAAAACGCAAAAATAAAGCTGTAATATTTTCAAAACAAACAATACAACAAGTAAACCATAACATTAAGATTGTTAATTATACATATTATATCAATTATTCGTTATAATTACATTAAGGGCCCAAATTACAAAATCGACAGTTTAATTTTAGGTATCTAGATTTTCGGGTGTAAAAGCAAAAATAAAGCTGTAATATTATCGAGACTAATATAAAACAAGTAAACTATAACATTAAGATTGTTAATTGTACGTCATTAACATAACAAAATCCGTTCTCAAACTTTCTCTCCGAGAATTTTACGAAACACTACTTTTATAAATGGAAGGTAATAAGTTGATATGTTGAGTTTTTTCAAAATTAGCCGTTATTTTTCAATAAAAATACAAATATAACAGACTATATAACAGAATTTAAAATTTCTATAGATCTTTCAATTTGATAGAATCAGACCCCCAAATATACAGTATTTCGATGCTGTTTTTGTCGTCCAAAATGCGAGAGAGCCCTTAAGAGCCGCTACATTTATCCAAGGCAGTATTCGATCCGAGGTGACAATAGTTTTACGTTTCTTTTTCGTTGTACTCAGTCCAGGAATTGCAAGCAAACAGTACCTATAATTACCTTGAACCTAAGACCCTATGTGGACCTACACAAGCTGGAAGCAGCTTCTTGCTTTGTCCGTTGTTACTGAAAGACGTCTTGGTAATCTTAACAAAATCAACCCTCCTTACTATAATATATTCGGACAAGGCATCAGTTTTAATTATAAAAAGGATATCTCGCTAGTATTTGTGGCTTCGATACGATGAACTATGTGCACTTCTGTATCTCCACTTACACCCGTGCCTATCCGAAGACTACAATGGCCTGACATGTAAATTGTGATGTATAAGTGATAAATTAAGCCTTCTTTGACACGATAATTTTTTTGGTTTAGCACCTGAAGATGCTATATGCATCACGACACGTCCCTGATTCTACTATCGGCGTTATCTACCTTGGCTGAACAGTTTTCCGATTTATGACCAAACCTATGACACTTCATGCAATGGATCACCGTTTGAGGGCATTTAGAGTAAGGGTGTCCTTTTTGTTTACAATTAAAACAAATCAACTGACTCCCATTTATCATAGGTTTGTTCAGCTTATTATTCGCTAAACTGTTGTCGAAAGGTAGCGGTATGAACTTAGGTTGCCCTATATCAAAAGATTGATGAGTATCCTTATTGCACAACAAAAACTGAAGCAAATGGTCGGGCTGAGTACAACGAAGAGCATTAGCGCTAGATCTAATAGTTCTGTCGCTCAGACCGTGTATTATGCAGTCAACTGCCTTTTTGCCTTCGATATCACATTGATTTAACAAAACTATTTTTTCATAATAATACACTTCGAGTGGTTCGTTAGCCCGGCTTCTCCTTTTCAGCATATTCTCCAAGGACTGGCCAAAATTTTGTTCATAGGGAAACGCGTTGATCAATTTTTGTTGCCACTCAACCCACGTAAACAAAATCGTATTTAAACTTTCGAACCACGTTTTGGCCAGTCCTTTTAGTTTCTGCATAGCGAAATGTATAGTAACCTTCTCATCCCAACCGTAGACCGTAGCGCACTCGTTTATCTTCTTAAGCCAAATGTCTATCCTTTGCGTTTTTATTGACGGATCAAATTCGGGTATTATGTTTTTGTAATTCATACTGCTACTTGGTAACGAGTTTGCCACGGGCCCCGACCGAGATTTGAATCGATTAATCGAATCATTAACTAAATTAACTATATCCCCGGAAGTGAGTACAGGATTATCTGACCTTTCGCTGCGCTGTGGTCGCGTTACATTCTCACTATCACACACTCTGCTCGGCGTTCGCACTCGACGCCGACTGCGGCTCCGAAAGCCGCTGACCTCGCGTTGACGGTGATCAGCAGCAGCGCTCCGCTCCTGGCGCGAGCCCCCGCTGCGTGACTCGCCGATACTTCGTCGCGTTCGGCTGCGGCTTCTGCGAATTTCGTCTTCCAACAAGCGCGCCCGAGCACGCTCGCGCTCGAGTTCACGCTGCAGCTCCCTTCTGGTTTGACTTCGCTCGTCACTACGCAGTCTGCTACGGCTGTGTTGAGCACCAGACTCATGGCGGACACGGCTTCTCGACCTTCGACCCGCTCCCGAATTCCGTCGGTGCGGCGTCGACAGCTGCCGTTGCACCGGGGATTCATCCCCATGCGGCATAGCTCCGTATCTCGAAACAAGAAAATATGATTAAGAATGATATTCACTCGGTTCACTACTTAACCTAAAATGTGCGGTAACTTGAAAACGGTGCATCCTAGCTCAAAAATAGATGCAGATTGCCCCCCCCCCCCGTAGACCCCCAGAAATGCCACATATACCACATCGAATTGCAATTTTTAGCGACTTTGTAATGTCAAAACTACTCGCATCGAACAAAATACTAAATTCTTAACATGTGGCATTTTTTTATGAATGATGAATTTTAAACAGTTGCATGCACTACTTAGGGTTGCTCCTAGACGTGCGAGGTCTCGATGACTTTATTTAAAAATGAAAAATTAAATTATCGTTAAGGGTAATATCCTAAAACATTTGGTTTTACGCCGGTCTCAACATTGGCGGCGGCGACGTGAAAAATTACGCGTCTACCCGCGGCGTCGCATAATATATCTAGTTGCTGCTAGGTACTAAAGCTAATTAAAAGTAAAAGGATCTTAGTCTAATTAGCACAGTTTGGCATAAAAGTGGGCACATCCCACTTCTGAAATATAATAAAACCAGTATATTTCAGAAGCAGAACTCTTTATTTAACAATATATATATTCTACTGTACTCACATTACAACCGCCGATTGCTAAAACCCCAATTACACAACTCAATTCTTGCGAACAGCTTCGATGCCAGCTTAAAGATACGACCGTTCGCCACCGCTGCCTCGAACCCAATGCCATCCTTTATTTATCCGTAATTAAAAAAAACGGCGGTTGACGTTTTAAGAAACGTCAACCGTTCCATTGATAATATTTTGTTCAAAAACTCGATAAATCGATTCAACTCGATTCGAAACCTAACACCTAATAAGAAACACATCTTCAAGTTACAACTATCGAGGTATATGTACTATGTACTACATATACCTACATGTCTGAAACAACAAACGAGACGGTTTCCGATATTCACACACCAGCGATGCTTACTAGGCTCGATCCAAGCACTCAGAATACAGAAAGAACGCTTTTTCTGTATTCTGAGGCTGAAAGTGAGGTGCCTGCCACCCCGGGCCATGGCCCTATTGGCCCTAGGGTAAATACGCCCCTGACTCGAAGCTTTAATAGGCTCTACGTGCAACGACCACACTTCAAATTCAGGATAATATTGCTGTTTATCTAGATACTTACATAATACTTATTTGCATACTATTAGTATTTAGGAATTAATGTTAGCTAAAGAAGAAATATTTTTTTCAGATGTAAGGGACTATTGCTTTGCTGCTTTAATTGCCCACAAAATAACACCAACTTTAAATGAGATAACACCGAGACGTGAGGGAAAGATAGCAAAATACAGACCATCTATCACAGAATCGAAGAAAGCTTTTATTCTACACTAGTTTTTTTGCCCGCGACTTCGTACGCGTAGATTTTCATATAAACCTTCAATCCTTTTTTCTTCCCTTAATTCAGCCTTGCGCAAAATAACATAGCCTATACTTCAATCTGGTCATAGCTAAGCATATTTGTGAAAACCGCATTTAAATCGTTCCGCATTTTCTTCCAGGGGTGTAGGAGATGTGCGTGAACAAACAAACAAAAATTCTAAAAACTGCCTTAACATGTTCAGCTGCTTATTTTAAGTCGCCCTGTGTGAAGTATTGATATAAGCATAAAAGTAATAAAGAACACCGTCAACAGTTTTCAAATCAAAAAGATAATGTGACCAGTGCAGAGCATGTTTTGAAATTTTCTTTTTGTTTAAACCATAAAAAGTATATCATGTCATGTCGGGATGATATACATCTCTGAAATTTGACTGTCCAGTTTCGCTGGCCACGGAACCCTGACATAATGCTTGTCTTAACACGCTCTTGGCTAGTTATTTCTTATTTCGCGTGCATTTGTATGTATACCTTGATTAAAAAGCCCTGAAGTGGAACTACTCTATTTATCTGTTAAAATATCACAGTAAAATAAAATTATTTCTATATTCTTATTCTTATTGCAAATATACACTGTATTCTTCTAAAAGCTAAGTTTATATACCCTGCATAAAGGGTGCAGCAATGACTTATGTAGTGGCTATTCACAAAACCAGACCACAGACATAAACATATAAATTTAAGTATAGTTAAATCTATTACATAACATATACATATACATTGTTATATATACTATTCAAGCTTAACCTAGGGTGAAGTAATTTTACAAAACAAAAAAAAAAACATACTTAGTGTGATAGGTTACTTAATTATATATGAGATGATACAAAACTTATGAAGCTACTTTCTCAACTATTTATATATCGATATTTATTTTCTATGTTTTCATATTTATCGGGACTTATCGCGCACTATTAAATATAGGTAAAAATAGATACCTTTCGCTCGACGTTTCGACCATGTTACAATGGCCGTGGTCACGAGCTGACTGAAAACTGCGGGTGAGTGCGGCGAGAAGAGCGGATATTTTGTTCTCCTACCCTCACTTGATCTTGATCTTGAAAAATTGCAGGGTTGTCACTACGACACACAACACTGACTGTATCGGTAAAAGTCCTAGTACCTACACCGCGGTTTGTACATTTGCTTACTATGGGATTCCACGACGCCGCTAACTTAAATCCATCCTCCCGGTTGAAATTGCGATGTTTTCTGATTTCAACCGCTTCACGAACCATTCTTGAAAAATAATGCCGTTCAGTGGAGAGGACCTTCGGGTCGTGGAGCTCGATCCAGTGACCGGACCCCGACTCAAGCAAATGTTCTGCTATAGCCGACTTCTGTGTCTGGCGATTTTTGACGGCTGCGATATGTTCTTTGATCCTTTCTGCTATGGTACGCTTTGTTTGACCTATGTAGGAACTACCGCAGCTACAATCAACCTTGTACACACCAGGGGTCTGAAAAGGAATAACGTCTTTCGGCGACCTCACGTGTCTCGCCAACTTTGATAAGGGGGTATACACTGTTTTGATGGAGTACTCTTTCAGCAAGCTCCCTACCTTATCCGTTACTCCTTTAACGTAAGGCATGAAAGCCGGTTGCCGCTCGACGTCAGTCCTTCTCTTGTGGCATTTGCATCTTGCCCGACCGCGTTTAGTCACACCATAGCCATTTCTTTTAAGTACCTCCTGAACATGCCTTTTTTCAGCCCCTACATGTTCAGGGTCACAGAGGGCGTCCGCTCTGTCCAACAGAGACCTGGCCACCGACTGCAGATGGCGAGGGTGATGGTGTGACGTAGCGTGTAGGTATCTGTCCGTGTGCGTAGGTTTTCTATAAACCGAGTGAGCTAACGAGCCATCGGACCTCACCATCACTTTGACATCCAGGAACGGCAAAGTTCTTTCCACCTCCAGTTCATACGTAAACTTAATGTTGGCGTGAATCGAGTTGAGATGATCCACGAACTGGTCTACTGCCTGTCTATCTCCCTTCATTACGCAGAAAACGTCGTCTACATACCTTTTCCACATTTTTATTGTAGGCGACTGTAGATTTATAGACTTCTCAATATGTTCCATCCAAATGTTAGCCAGCACCGGTGCCACTGGACTTCCCATCGCGACACCATCAATCTGGAGGTAGTATTGTCCGCCGTAAAGAAAGAAGTTCCCTTCTAGACAATTCCTTAATAAAACCATTAAGTTCTCTGGTAGGTGGTTCTCTTTCAACAAATCCCTGACAACCTCGAGACACTCCTTCACTGGAACATTGGTGAAAAGTGATTCCACGTCAAAACTCACCATGATGTCATCTGGTTCCAGACTAAGGTTCCCAACGATCTCAACAAAGTGATGAGAATTCTTCACAAAAGACGGGGTGCTACCCACCAGTGGCTGCAGCCTCGACGCTACATATTTCGCCAAGCAATAGGTGGGCGAGTCTATTTGACTCACGATAGGACGTAAGGGAATATTGCTCTTATGAACTTTCGGTAACCCATACAGTTTGGGAGGTTGTACAACCCTAGGCCTATGTAGGTTTTCGAATACGTCCTCTGTGAAAAGTTCTTTGTAGTCCTTTATTATGGCCCGAATACGACGTGTTACTCTGGCAGTGGGATTATATGATACCGGTTTATATATGTTGGTATCACTCAACAAACTCCGTAATTTCGTGTCATAATCACTCGAGTTCATTACTACAGTGGCGTTTCCCTTATCAGCCTTAAGCACTAAAACCTCCTCGTTATCTCGAATCTTTTTCAGCGCCAGACGCTCTTCTGTAGTGACATTACTCTTAGGTAGCCTAGCTTTACGTAGCACACGAGACACATCCTGCCTAAGAGACTCGGCTGCATTGGACGGTACCTTGTTTCGTATTATTGCTTCCTCTACGCTACAAATTACGTTTTCATACGGAATCCGTTTAGGTGTTAATGCAAAATTCATTCCCCTTGCCAAAATACTCTGTGTTGAACTATCTAATGCGATGTTTGATAAATTTACCACTGTATCTGTCTGCGTTAAGGGTAAACATGTGTCAGATGCACTTCCAAAGGTATTGTTGGGGTACTCACGGCGAGCCAAAAGTTTTCCCAACTTCTTGTCATGCCCCGTACTGCACAGATCATAGGTACGAGACGCTTGTTGATAGGTAATCCGATCACACAAATCAAAATCATCACCAGACAATACCGCACTACACTCACTATGCACTTGGTACAATTCACAGTTCACTCTGTCGATGTCGTAGTGACAATTCCGTATTAATTGTTTTAAAAGACGGACACTCGCATTTCTCAGAATTTCTCCGGAGCGCGCAATATCACTACGCGGCCGTATACGAACACACGTAGGTACTAAGTCCCAATCACGACATTTTGTTAAAAATATCAGTGATGTATTTTGACGCGCACGTTTCTTTCGGAGAAATTCCAGGTGACGGATTTTATTTGCAACCTCCGGCCCGTATCGGTTAGCAATAGTAATTTTTAAACTTTCGCGATTCGAACACATGTTTTCATATTTATCGGGACTTATCGCGCACTATTAAATATAGGTAAAAATAGATACCTTTCGCTCGACGTTTCGACCATGTTACAATGGCCGTGGTCACGAGCTGACTGAAAACTGCGGGTGAGTCCGGCGAGAAGAGCGGATATTTTGTTCTCCTACCCTCACTTGATCTTGATCTTGAAAAATTGCAGGGTTGTCACTACGACACACAACACTGACTGTATCGGTAAAAGTCCTAGTACCTACACCGCGGTTTGTACATTTGCTTACTATGGGATTCCACGACGCCGCTAACTTAAATCCATCCTCCCGGTTGAAATTGCGATGTTTTCTGATTTCAACCGCTTCACGAACCATTCTTGAAAAATAATGCCGTTCAGTGGAGAGGACCTTCGGGTCGTGGAGCTCGATCCAGTGACCGGACCCCGACTCAAGCAAATGTTCTGCTATAGCCGACTTCTGTGTCTGGCGATTTTTGACGGCTGCGATATGTTCTTTGATCCTTTCTGCTATGGTACGCTTTGTTTGACCTATGTAGGAACTACCGCAGCTACAATCAACCTTGTACACACCAGGGGTCTGAAAAGGAATAACGTCTTTCGGCGACCTCACGTGTCTCGCCAACTTTGATAAGGGGGTATACACTGTTTTGATGGAGTACTCTTTCAGCAAGCTCCCTACCTTATCCGTTACTCCTTTAACGTAAGGCATGAAAGCCGGTTGCCGCTCGACGTCAGTCCTTCTCTTGTGGCATTTGCGTCTTGCCCGACCGCGTTTATTTTCTAATAATAATTTTCTAAATTTTATCGTCGAAAAAATCTTTTATCTCGTAATAAGATTTTTGGGTTAGATACTTACGAAGTTGGTTCTGGAAAAGTGTTATTATTTATTTCTTTCTTTATTGAGTCCGGATTTTTTTTGTATAGGTTTATTGTCATGTACAAAGGGCCTTTTTTGAATATTTCTATTCGCGGGACTGAATTAAAATAGGATGCGGTGCGGTATATTTTGTGTTTTAAATGCTAACATCACAGATCTACTACATCTGTGGCCAGTCTGTCGCGACTTAGAAGAAAAAAACGAGTATGAAACGAGGCGAAAATGTATTGCATATCTGTGGCCAATGTGTGGTAAAGAATGCTCTTTCACTCACTTCCTCAACGGTTCTCGTTCTTTCCTTGATTGTCAATCAGTCCCGAATTCTCCCGTGTTTTGTATTTTTTCCTGAGTGAATTATTTAGGATTTTGTTTATTTCTCTACAACTTTACTAAAAGAGATACTTATTGAAAAGGGGTTTATATTACTAGTGTATGTTTTGGTGTGTGTAATGCCTCCGAAAAAGTATCTGAGCCAAACGAAGTGCCAAATATGCGGCCTCAAAACAGCACGAAAAAACGGCACAAAACGTGATTTTATGGCGAGATATCCTCTGGATGAAGATCGGTATGTTATCATTAGTTAAATTATGAGTCCCATATACTTCTTTTGAGCCAAAATATCTTAAAATCATCATTATCTATTTTGATTCTGGAAATAGTGCAACGCAGCGATATATTTATAAAATATCGATATCGATACTTTTATTTTTTTAGGTGTAAGAAATGGGTGAAAATGTCGGGTCACGAAGATTTAGCGTATATACCGATCGAAAGTCTTCACCAAAATAAATTTGTATGCGGAAAGCATTTTGAAGATAAGGACTACAAAAGAAAAAAAACACAGTTGAAGAAAACTGCAGTTCCCTCAATAAGACTCACTGCTAAGCCATTGTCAGATGACAAATTAATAGGATTTCCTTGCCACATTGTTAGAAAACAGCAGACGCCCAATGAAGGTTAGTAGAATACATTAACTTATGGGTCATTAAGACCAAGACAATTTATCTCGCGGTTATATATTTTTGGACTGTTTGCCTTATATTTACCCCTGCTCTAAACATACAAAAAAAAAAATGCCCGCCATACAAACTTTGAACACTCATAACTCAGAAACGGTTAGACATAGGAAACACCTATACGCAAAATTTATATTATTATATAATTAGACCTTTTTTAAATTTTCTATTTTTATTGTAGTTATTCCATCTACTTCTTCAACTCCTGCTTCTTCTGTGTTTGACTACCATGCTACAAATGCAAACAAGAATTTACTGATAAATATATTATACGAGTCTGATATTCCACCAGTAGAATATACTATAGATATCTGTACAAGTGAAAAGCAACAAGGTACACAGCTAATTTTTACTATCGATTTCTCAGGAATTCTCGGATAAGAAATTGATATTAGATAATTAGCATTAAATAATATCATAATTTATCCTTTTATCAGATGTTGCGTGCAATTATGCTATCGAAAAGCATGCAAAAAACATCTTCATTGAAAATGTTGTTTATGAAAGGGATGGTGATCCATTGAAAGGTTAACTAAACTTTTTATTGATTTTCAACCAATTTAAAAATACGGTTCTGTATACGTTTCCTGTTTGCATATCCTCGACCCTCCTCCACGATTTCCTTAAAATTTAACTGAAGCAATTTTAATGATATTTTTATGTATATGACTATGAGATACTTTCAAGAAGATTCTCTTATATTATAATTTGTGTAAAATTATTTGTTTCCAAAACAAGTACTTTCGTAAAAAATATTGGTTTGTAATTTTTTATAATGGTATATTTATTTAATATTTATTTCTAATAGTATTATTTTATTTATCCAGTTGTGAAAAAAGGACAAGAAGCTGAAAATAAAAAAAACCATAGCAATAGCCAGCAATTAACACCTAAAAAAAGAAAACTATCTAAATATAAAAATCTAAGTCACAACCTGCAATTAACTCCTACAAATAAAAAACTAGTCCGAAAGATTACTAAATATAAACTAAGATTAAAACTAATTGAAAAACAAATTAAAATGTTCAACAATATTAACTCAAAAGCACTAAAAACTCTGATAATGTCAGCTTCAAAAAATCAAAACCGTTGTCCTCAAGGCAAGCGTTGGACAGAAAATGACAAAGCACTAGCAATAGCAATGTTTAAAAAATCTCCAAAACTTTACAGGTATCTAAGGCAATTAGTACCTTTGCCCAGTACAAGGACTCTACAGAGTATTCTGAGCAAAATGCCTATGCATCCTGGATTTAATGATACAATTTTAAACCATCTTAGAAGAAGGGCTAGGGATTTGACGGCTAAAGACAGAACATGCGTAATTATGTTTGACGAGATGTCACTTAAAAAGAGGCTTATCTACAATTCGGCCAACGACATCATTGAAGGCTACCAGGATCTGGGAGAACATGGCCGTACTGGAGACTTAGCTGATAAAGCTTTAGTGCTATTATTGCAAGGTGTGCACAAAAAGTTTAAGCAGCCCCTTGCCCACTATTTTGTAACAAAGACAATATCATCACAAAAATTATCGGTTATTATTAAAAATGCAATAAAAATAGTAACCGAACTTGGATTTAAAATAATTGCTACAGTATGTGATCAAGGCCCAACTAACATTGGTGCTCTTAATTTATTAAAAAAGTTTACAGGGCATCCGTCAGACAGTAACTTCTTTGAAGTCGATAATAATAAAGTTTATATTATCTACGACATACCACACCTATTCAAGTCCATTAGGAATAATTTTTTCGAAGGAGGAGAGATTGTTTTTAATGGAAAGAAAGCTAAATGGTCGCATTTAGTTGAGCTACATGAAAAAAATAAGGAAACGCTTCATTTCAAAAAAATTACAGCACTACATGTGAATCCTACGTTCCGGGCCAAGATGAAGGTCAAATTGGCCGCACAAATATTGAGCAATGATGTAGCAGCAATTTTAAAATTGTTTGCTGAAACCTTTAGAGACGAGCAAGAATATGATGGTAGCATCAAACGTGATGCAATTTTACAAACTGCTGACGTGATTGAGCAACTTGATAAACTATTCGATGTCACAAACGGCCCTGCATCAAAAAAAGACGGGAAAAGAGGGATACGAACAAATGTGTTCAAAAACAGTATCCATCACAGATTGTGGCCAGAATTTAAGTACAAAATCAAAACCATGCACTTTCTTAAATCAGATAGTCAATTAAGACTAAGAAACGTTCGTTTCCTTAATGGGTACTATATTTCCATATCTTCTCTTCAAGATATTTGGAATTATTGTCATTCAATCGGGTTCAAATATCTTAACTTAAGACAGCTTAATCAAGACACTTTGGAGAATTTGTTTGGCTTAATTAGACAACATTCACCTACAAATAAAAATCCAACGTGCCAACATTTTACAGCCGCACTTAAAACTACAATTTTAACCAGACTGAGAACTCCTATCAGAGGTGCTAATTGTGAAGCTGATGAGAACCAGTTAATGCTGGACTTCCACGACTTGGTGTTCCAAAATACCGAATTTGAGGGCATGATTGATAAAGAGCATTCTTATACAGCTTCGATCGATTCAAATAGGTATGAGCAATCTTCGTATGATGACAATGATCCTGTCTTGCATTTGCCCGACATTGAAGATGACATAGATGAGAGCTTGTTTGCAACATTTTCTAAACAACCAGTAGTTTATGTCAGTGGCTACCTGGCTTCAGTTTTAATAAAGCGCATAAACTGCCAGAAATGTTGCGATAGTTTAAGGACAATTACACCGGGAAATGACAAAATATACGACTATATATCTCTTAAAGAATGGTGGAAGGACAGATCATCTCTCACGTATCCGACTTTGGAACTTTGTAAAACAGTAGAAACATGTGTCTCTGTATTTGAGCGCGACGTGAGACAGTATCTTTATAACAAAGATATTGGAAAATATTGCCATATAATGATGTTGAAAGAAGTAAATTTTTCATGGCTGTGTAAGGATCACAACCAAGACTTGATAAAGACGTTGCTGTCTCGATTGACTGCCCTGTTGTTAAGAAATGAATGTAGAACAATAAATTCATCAATAAGTACAGTAGAACAATTAAATTCTGATAAAAACAAAATTGCTCAATTAATGAGTTCAGCTAAATAATATAAATTATGGTAATGGAAAAAAATAACATTGCCATATAAATTAACTACCAAACAACCAAACCTAACCTAACTAATGAACGAATGACTTACTCGTATTAAATCGATGGTGGCTGAGCGGTAGCATGTGCGCTTCAAAACACAATCTAACGGCGTGGCGTCAGGTGCACAATAATGTTTTACTATTGTTTTCAACTTTAAAAGTACCTACACCGTTTTGACGTATCTTTGTTTGAACTTTTTTTATTTTATTTTTACTATTTTATTATGTGCTTCAGTTTCAATTATAATAAGTTCACGCAGAATAATCCAGCATCACTACTTTTTGCGGAGCAAAATAATAGAAATTATGGTAATAGAAAAAAAAACATTTCCAAAGGAACTAACTAATAAAGTAGCAATTTGTAGTAAGCAGTAATTTGAAAAATCATTTAGTTTTGACGTCCAAACTTTTGAAATTGTGCGGGACTTCTTTCGTGAAAAAGAACACATTTTCACGTTACTTTAAAAAAATCATAATAACAATATCTATTTCAGGTCGTTTCATCCTACAATTACCACCGTGACGACCAGAACTGATTGACCGTATTATAAATCGATGGTGGTCGAGCGGTAGCGTGTGCGCTTCACAACACAATCTATCGGCGTTGCGTCCGGCGTCACGTGCGATGAAATGATGAAGATTAAAATATAAATATATAAATATAGATTAGGTTATAAATAAAATATAACATTTTAGTCTGTGTTTTTATTGTACTTACACAAATCACAATACACTGGATGTTGTGGCACAGATTTTGTTTTACACCACTAAAACAAAACCAGTGGCGCAAGGTTCTGTAATAATTAATATTGGATTCCATCTGTAGTAGGTATGAAATCGATATCGATATTTTTGGATATGAGGTGGCACATCCCTATTAAACCTGACATTAAATCTTCTATAATTACTGTCATAAAATAATGTTCCGATTTGACGTTTGGCAAAAAAAAATTCTCTATGGTGTCCCGTCTCTTCTTCTATTGTATTCTCTTTGTCTGTGGCTAACATAGAATAAAACCAAGAGAATGTAATACTCCTACTCCATGCACTGGAACGAATCACCAAAGAGGTTGTAAGGCCTATAACATGCTTGATCTACACGTTCATTCATCTAAGAAGGTTAAGGAACCTTCTTTAAATTTAAACTGATTATCTGAATGACAGTTGACAGTTTCAAAATATTAATGGCTATGTCAATAACATTCTCTTTACTTTGGATCTCCTTGCTTGAGGTTATGTGACGATCCTCATATTACGTTTCGGGTAACGAAGAAATAAATTTATTTTTATTTTCGTTTATGTAAAAACAAAGAATTAAAATAAATGATATAAGATAGCCTATGTTTTAATCTGGTAATTTCTAAGCATATTCGTGAAAACCGCATTTAAATCCGTCCAGTGGTTTAGGACATGTGCGCGGACAAACAAACAAACAGACAAAAATTCTAAAAACTGTCCTATCGTGTTCAGCTGCTTATTTTAAGACGCCCTGTTTTTTTTTTGTTATCTCGCAATTACAGATTTTTTTTTCTTAACGTTTTTATTATTGTCTACATGTACAAGTATGTTAGATAATATTGGATGTTTTAATGTTTTACTACACAGTCACAATAGTATATTTTTTTTATATTCATTCAGAATGACAGCAAAGTAATTACAAAACTGGACAGCTGGAGAAAGGCACAATTGGACAATAGGGATTACGATGCCAACATGCGATGCGATGCCATCATCGCTATTGGAGCATCAGAGGACAAATTAAAAGGTTTTTATGTGTCATGTGATGAAGTGTTGTACAATATGGACAGTTTATTAAAATCATTAGACGTGTGCTTCAAAATGTTCCACTGTCTAAACGCTGAATATCCTCGAGAATGTGTACAAATATGGACCTTCATACAGAAATATACTTACTTGGTGATTTTTATAGCATCGACTAAAAATTCGACACAAAACTGTCTGGTGTACTGGTACGTGGTTTTGGGAATATGGTAGAAATGTAGCTGCAGGGAGTCCACCGGAACCAGCTAAATTTTGAAAGTGGTCTATGTCGCTGGCAGTCACGACGGAGTGATCCCGCGCATGGTGGCAAACGGGGTGCTTGGCGGAGCTAGTGGCAAGTCCCACAGGAGCGTCGGCGTTAGGGCAGTATTATTGTAGAATCTTCCCATCAGTAAGTCCATTTGATGATGTTCGGTCCCGTGTTCGGCGGCGGGTGGGCGTGGGCAGCGCACGGCACAGTCAGGTAGTGATGGAGTTAGCGCTGAACGCGGCCAACTTGGTAGTTGTGGTGGCGACCGGCAAGCGCCGCACTTAGTTGCACGGGTCGTACCGCCGTCCCGCGTGCCTGGAGGGCAGTAGGTAGGTACTAGGGTTCAGAACCGGGAAATTCCGGATCCGAAAACACCGGGATTTCCCAGTTTTTTAAAACGTAATTTAAGAACCGGGATTCAAAACCAATTCCCGGTTTTTTCGGTACTTTCGGGACTCGGTATCGACAACATAAAATCTCGTTTTTATAGCACAAATTGTACTGTCGAACTGTCTGTTTGTATCAAACATGTACTGTAATTTAGAATTATCGACATTTTCTACAAGAAAAATAAAACGCTTGTAAAATCGAAACGCTGAAAATCTTCAGTTTTTGCGATGGGAGATGAAGACGATTAAGAGTATACCTTTAGCTAGATTTTTATTTTATTTAATAATCAGCTTGCATTTGATTGGCAACTCGCCTGATGTTAGGCGATGATGCAAACTACGATGGACCAAGACTGTGTAGCAGAAACAGATTCACTCGTGATTTGAAGACACGCAGATTGTAACTATCAGGGAACACCCATTCAGGAAGCGTATTCCAGAGACTAACAGGTTGCACATTAAAAGTGGAATCAAATCAATTCGGAATATCATAAAGCGTTTTCTATTTTTGTGCTATCTGTCAGTTCGATAGAAAAATGGGCAGGAGTACTAGCAACTACTAGCAACTTTGCACCGATGGTCAATACTAAGAAGCTATGTCTGAACTAGGGATTCGTTGCTGATGAGCATTTTGGCATGTTTCTCAATAGACTCAAACACCCTAAGCTTGGTTGATCCATCGCCCTGATTACTGACTACTCAACTCTCAATTTAGTCGCTAATTTGACTGTTCGGTCGTAGAGAAACTGTTAAATTGGCGACTAAATCGCGAGTTGCATGTTACATCAGGGACCGTACGGCTAATGTCACAGGCACCATCCTACACCGCAAATAAACTCTTGATAATAAGCCATGCATTAGAAACAATAGTTTATGAACAATTGTTTCAGAAATAAGAATTCAGAATAATTAAAAAATTATGTACAATAATTTGTCATAATAATTACATACCTGATTGAGTTTTAAGCGAATCACTAACATAACTTGGTAGTTGATCTCCTGAAAACCATTTAAATTGGTATTTGTCATTTTTCAATACCCAGCCGTTATATTGTCTGGTTGATATGTACTTAGTTGGATTTTTCAGATGAGCATTATTCCAAATGGTACATATATAATTTGCTCGCAGAAATTGTTGCAATAGCTCGCTTTTGCAAGGTGGTAGATTGCTAGCGACAAAATTCCGCAACTTTTTCCGATCAAAAGCTTCGTTTACATCGGAGACTGTATACGAGTCGATGAATAATTGCAGTCTAGCGTCATCAACACCAATAACATTAGGGACATTGTAAACATTGCATATAAATCTCTGAATAATATCGAAGATGTTTCGTTGAAAATCTAAATTTTCAATTAATTCGCTGTTGCCGAAGTTCTTAAAAGCTTCCTGGTGCTCGGGTTTTTTTTTAATTTCTTGTATGGTATACATCACTAAAAGACAGATGATGCGCAGTGAAAGATCGCAGTCGACTAAGCGCCCTATCTCACTCGCTAGAACAGTCGTTACCTCGCGCTCGCACCTACAGCGGACTTTCGATATGTCTGGCAAGGTGTAAAAACCATTAAAACTGTCCGGCTTTTGAGGTAACACTTTTTTATAGGTTCCCAAGTAACATATATAAAATTTAGCTTTTATACTGTAACGAAAGTATAATGATAATTTATTAAAATTTAGGGGTGTCTGGCAGGGGGTAGCAACTGTCATAAGTGTCCGGCAATGGATGACGAGATTTCTAAAGTTATCCCTAATAAAATATAAAAAAATTGAGCTTTATACTTTAACGAATTTAAGGTACTATTTTATACACCTTTACTACCTGTTACCTGCCCAAGTAACCACTACCCAAACTCTATAGTCCGTGGTCGTTCTTACCTGTATAGGGGACACGCACAGAAGAATTTTCAGCTTTTATTAAATAACGAAGGTCTGGCCGTCGTGGGCTCTTAGGCTATATACGAGTGTGGACGCATGTTTCACTGAACATGTTTCATGATCATGTTGTATAAACATGGAGATTACTTCGGGCGAAATATTGTAAACAACTGATGATATGGAATTCAGTTTCCGAAACATTGTTGCTCAATGAATATATGGCTTCATGTTGTCGCAAGCCATATTCTTACCAGACTATTGCAAATGGAGTGTTATAAAGCTAAATTAAAAACAGAACTGGCTCAATTGTATGTATAACCATGAAATAACTAAATAGGCGTACATACATTTATAACAAACCAGCACATAGAAACGCCACTTTACAACAGTTTACAAGTCTTGCAACTCCATAGTAATATAGCAGAGCGCGAGATAGCTTGCATCATATTAAGTTCTTGATCTCGTCGTATAGGACCAATACGAAGGCAGCGCCGGTGCCTCGTAGGACGTTCGAGAAGGCGCCCTTGAAGAAGGCCCCGGCCCCCTCGTGCTTTAGTGTGTACGCCCAGCAGTGGGCAGTGTTCTTGTAAAGTCGCTCGCTAGGCGGCTTGCCCGACTGCATCATCATGCGCCGACGCACCGTGTCCAGCGGGTACGACGTGATGCCCGCCAACGTCGTCACCGTCTGCGCAACATCACCCGTATGATTATCATTACAACGCCTAATGCTGCTTCCTCATTGGCCGGTACGACAGCAATGAAACATACTTTCCGCGTATGTTGCATTGCTTGCAGTGGCGTAGTTAGGTAACCTAAGGCCCTAGTGCAAAAAAAATGGGACCCTATCTAAACAGGTTAGGTTTTATCAAGTATAACAATATAAAAATATTACTTTAAAGGAACAAAGCTACTTTATCATCATCAGCCAGAAGACGTACACTGCTGAACAAAGGCCTCTCCCTTTAACCTCCACACTGAACGACATTCTGCCATCTGCATCCACTGGATGCCCGCGACTCTCACGATGTTGTCGGTCCATCTAGTGGAAGGCCTTTATCATCAGCTCTTTATTGAGCTCAAAGCAACTTAGTACCTACATGTGTGTGTATGAGTTTCTTGTGTGATTATTATTGGGGTATTAATGAAAGATTTTTTTTTCGCAATGGAGTTTGAGGTTCACTGTTCAGAGTACGAGGGCCCCCAGAGTTTGATGGCCCCGATGCATGGCACCGCCTAGCCCTCCGATAGCTACACCACTGATTGCTTGTTGAATTGACTATTTGAATTGTATATTGCTCGTTGCATATTAGCGTCCGTTCGCTGTCGTGCACGTCGAGGAACGGAGGATAGGGATGAAATTTAGAAAATCGATAGCTTATGTTCTGGATCTTCTTTTCATCATCATCACAATTTTTCATCACTACATGGGTGAAACCGTGGGGCACAGCTAGCACAGCATAATCTCGATACACCGTGCTATCTATATTCTAAATTACATCTTAATCTGTAAAGCCATTTCAGCGTGAAGGTGTAACAAACTTACACGTACACACTCACACGACCCACACCCACACACACAAGCACACACACACACAAACACACATACACACACGCTTACACACACAAACTTTCGCATTTATAATATTAGTGTGATTGCTGTCGTACCACAATCATGGAGGAAAGGGACTGAGTAGGAAAACGTAAAAGTAAGTAAAAGTAGCAAAGCGTATTTATCATAATGAGCTACCTATTAGCTTGACATCTGTTAGGTAGGTATTTTATGTATTTCCTAACTCGAGTTCGAAATTCTGTACAATACCTAGGCTAGGCATTGCCCAGGAGATATCCGAAATTATCAGTTCAAAGGCATTATAATGTTTTAGGTCAACATATCTGCATTAAAATTAATATATTCATTGCAAATTTTGTCTCAATTAATAACTCTGGGACATCGAGATACATCTTGAAGCTAAAAACGAAATAACTCAAACACTACTGAACCGATTTCAAAAATTCTTTCACTGTTGGGAAGTTACACTATCCCCGGACCCCGGGTGATATAGGCTATATTATATTTTGTAGCGAGGCCGAAGGCCGAGCTTACACCCGTGCGAAGCCGGAGCGGGCGGCTAGTAAGTTAATAAAGTTAAAAATGTAAATTTTTGTGTTTTTATTGTTTGGCTAAGTATTTACATTAATTCAGAATCATCGTATCATTTTTATTTATTTATTTAAAACACATAATACGTTACGTTTCGATTTAGTAAGTTGTCTTAAAACCTATGTTAGATTTATCCAGACAACTGGTTCTCGGTACAGTTTTTTTTTTATCCAATTGCCTACATTGTACAAAAATGTAGCGCGCGAACACACCAAACTGCTGTTGTAGGCATAAGCGGAGTAAAACCGGTTGTGAATACATGTTAGTAGAGATTGTCTAAGCTGAAATGACGCGCTCCACTACTTAATTACTTTATTTAGATGTGTGAGTGTAAATATTAATAGCAGCACTTCATCTGTATCGGAGCGCCAAATATTCGGTGAACTTATGATTTCTATGTGCACATGTCGGCCGACTAGTCGGGTGATAAATCCGAAAACGCTCGCTCTATGGAGCAGCGCCGTCACTTTGTATGAAACAAGACGTCCTCTCCTCTCGCGCGTTCACGATCAACTAAACTAGTTGGACAACAAATCCGAGAATTGCGCTTCTTAGCGAGTACGGTTTACAAAGAAGTTCTAAATACTTATGGGGAAGAATTTAATTACGTATTTTTATCTAATGCTTAAATAGGTTTGAATTCATGGTAAATTAAGTGATTTTTTGGTTTCATTCAATACATAGGTACACAATAAAATAAAATGTTATTTTTTAAATTGTTTATTTTGAAATTAAAATAATTACAGTTATATGATTGTCAAAACATTGTTTATGGTCGAACTATTCACTCATCTCATCACAGTCGCTTTCGTCGGAATCAGAGTCATTAACATGAATAATAAATTCTTTACCCATGTCAAAATATTGTGAATATTGTTTTTCTATATCCTCAACATGCCGACATGTATTTGCCCACATTGTACTGTCAATCATTTCGAGTCGTTCATTTATTAGTGCCATAATGGAAGTTAAATTTTGTGCAATATTTTTATTAGCAACGTAGTTTTTTAATATCCCCCATATTTTTTCAATGGGATTGAGTTCCGGGTGGTAAGGGGGTAATCGCAGAATTTCAAACCCTTTTGATTGAATTAGTTCGTCGATAACAAATCTTTTGAATCTATCTTTGTTTTTTAAAATTAAATCGTACAGCTCAATTCGTTTCATAGTTTCATCAAAAGGAATATTTTTCTCAGCTAGCCATGTTTGCATGTCATTCTTATTTGAGTTAGAGTTAGGAGCTTTTTCTGTTAAAGCATTGTGGTAAGAAGCGTTATCGACAACAATGACAGAGTTTTCTGGGAGATTGGGCAACAATTGTGTGCTGAGCCATTTTTTATAATTATTAAGATTCATATTGTCATGGTAATCCCCACTTGTTGAGTTTGCTTTATACACTAAGCTTGCGTTTGGGAAAAATCCTTCACACCCACCAGCGTGAACAATAATGACCCGCATCCCTTTAGACAACTTTTTTTGTACTGGTGATACTCCTTTCGCTAGCTTCCAGCACTTGTTTTGAACATGTGTTGTGTGAACGTAACTTTCATCTGTGAAAACAATATATCGGCCTTCATCACGGTATTTTTTTAATCGCCTCAAATATTGGAACCGCAGCATTTGTATGTCGTGCTTTTCAACTAGAGCTTTACGGTTGTCATCTATTTTTGATCACTCATAACCTGATTCTTTCAAAATAGTACGCAGGGTTTCTATGCAGCCAGTAAAACCAATTGTTTCTACCAATATCTGTTTAAGCTTTCTTAATGTTGGTATTTCATTAAACTCTGCGTGAAATGAAGCTATCGTTCTTCGAAGCACACTCATATCAAAATCATCCAGCTTGGACTTAGGACGCGCCTTTTTTGGTTTTGAAGGGGATTTAAAAATATTCTGCGATGCATCCCTTGATGTACTAGCTTGTTTTTCTTCTTTTAAAATTCGCGAAATTCGTGGATTTACTAAAACCAACGGCTTGAGCCGTTCGCCACCTAGCGTCACTAAGTTTTTCTACTCCATTTTCCGCTTCATATTTCATTCTGTGGTATACTTTTGCAATAACTTCTTTTCCCTGTAAAAAAATTCAAAAGCATTTT